>CAMAPE010000050.1:9267500-9807500 GCA_945859875.1 Cuscuta europaea | reverse complement strand
AAATTGATAATGTAAAAGAGAGACAGAATATGTGAATAGACTACTACTCAAATAAGGGATCATATTAATATGAAACGACACTAACAAAATATAAATAGAATGAAAAAATTGATAATGTAAAAGAGAAAGAGAAATAGTTTGGGTTAAGAATGAGAAATTTGCTCCTAGTAGGATCAAATCATAGCTCTTTTCCAAAAATAATACATGCTAATGTTTTTTCCATTCATATTACTTATTTAGTTCTAGATTACGAAACCTATTTCTAACTTTTCAAATTTGCCCTTCAGGCCAAAAAACTTCCGCCAACCTAGCTTCTTCCGCAGGAAGCCCATCCTCCATGTTGCCATTGCCAGACGTCGCCGCCGTTGCCGGACCTCGTCGCTGTCGTTGCCAGACGTTGCTGCACTCTGATTTTGGGTTCGATTTGGGGAACGATTGGGGACCGCCGCTGCAGGTGGGGTCCGATTTGGGGCCGTCGCTGCTGTTGGGGTCCGATTTGGGGCCGCCGCTGCCGCCAGTAGTGGTGTTATGGCTGAGGTTTTGTGTGAACTGGCCGGAGAAGGACATGGGGGAAGAACAGGGGCGGGGAAGGGGAGCAGGGGAGGAGGGTTGGGGACAGGGGAGTAGGGCTGGGGGCTGGATGTTGGGGGTGATGGTGTGGTGGCTGGATGTTGGGGGTGAGGGCGGGTGGCTGGTGGTGCTGACTGGCGGTGACCACCGAGGATGGCTCTGTCACTGTGACGTTTGCGGCATGGATGGGAGGGTAAGGGGTAGTTTATTGTCTATTTATTGTCTATTTAATGTCTGATATTCCCTAAAGGTAAGAGTATTGTGGTCAATGCAGGTGTAGTTGAATCTTACGCGAATCTGCGGTCTTAGTTTTGGAAAATCCGTAGGTTATGCTCCTATTTGTTGAAATCTCCCGGTTAAGAATATGACATTAGAGTGGTTAATTAATAAAAGATTAAAAAGAAAGACATAAAATAGGATTATCAGAAAATTAAGGTTAGTGATTGATGGAGATGTCTCCCGGCCAGAAATAGAACAATCCATGGGTGCGATTGAATGAACAATTAAGAAAAGGAAAGAATAAGTTTGACGGAAATCATAAACTCCCGACTAGAAATCGAACAATCTAAGGTGCGATTGAATAAACAATTAAGAAAAGGAAAAAGTAAGTTCACCAAACTTTTGTGAAAGGTGATTTTTTCTTTGAGAAGATGCAACTTTGGATAAAGACTTTAATTTTCATGTCATCTGTTATCAGAGTATGCTATACATTTTAAGTTATAATATTTTATTATTTCTTCTTTAGATGTTAAGTTATACTATAATATTTTATTATTTCTTCTTTTATCTTTTATCGAGTTTTTTCTTGGATTGATGCGTTTTAATTAAGTATATACGGAATTAATGCTGGGTTAAAACTATTTATCAATATATTGTTGGGATTAACCTGAGTTGGGTAAAGTCGAAAAACCGTTTGATTATTCAGCATATAGAATGTATATTGTAAATCATGGATTAATAAATAAGTCGTCAATAAGTCGACATCCCATTTGACAACAGGAATTCATCCAATATTTAAAAATCCCTCTTTTTTTTTTAAATTGTTGTAATTTTTATATTCATAATCTGATTTTCATAAAAGTTATATCAAAATTATAAATTTTTATTGTCTTTCATATGACAACAATATTCGATATATAAAAATTAAAATAATTTTGAAATTACAATGAGTAGATGTTTTTAGGCCACAAACTTTTATAAGTAGATCTATGTTCTAAAATTCAGATCTCATAATTTTTTAGAGCACATTTGATAACGTTGAGATTCACTGAATCGGCTACTTAGGTTGAAATTTGTGAAATTCTGATTGAAGTGGCTGGACTGGCTAATTGAAACTTCGCAGATCCCAACAGTATATTGGTAAATAGTTTTAACCCAACATTAATTCCGTAAATACTTAATTAAAACGCATTAATACAGAAACAAACTCTCTTTTATGAGAGTATGCTATACATTTTACGAGATTCGTTTGGGTAAAAGTAGGAACTGTACAACAATTTTTATTGTATATTTATTATTTCTTTGAATACTTTATGTGATGTTGTAAATGCTAATTAATCATAAACTTTACTTTTGTGAAAGGTGAATTTTTTTATTGATTGAGAAGATGCAAACTTTATATAAAGATTTTTTCATGTCATCCCTCACAGTAAGACAAATTAGGTATTACGAGTAATTTATAATATTTTTTAATTTTTTCTTCTCTTTTATTTCTCCTCACATCTTATTTTAAAAAAAAGGATGACACCCCATCCCTGAGGGCTCCCCAACCCCGACCGGATGGTACGTTGGGAGGATGTAAATTGGACTATAATCCCAATCTGACAAATAGAGAGTGAGGCTCTGTCCCCGGTACTTGCATAGGCACTATGCATTTTTAGCATAGTAACCCCTCATCGCAGTTGCTGGGATTCGAACCCGGGACCTAACCCTTGTGGCACTCCCCTTGCTACCAGTTGAGCTACGCCCACCGGTCACATCTTATTTAATGGTTGAGTAAGGTTGTATGCTCCTGGTGGTCAACCGACCCCCCTGAAAGTTTAAGACTATATAGCTCTGAAATACATTCGAATTGATATATTATGGCTCCTGTATCTCATTACGAGCAAAAAGTTATGACTTTTGGAAAATCAAAACTATCTAAATTTAAAATGAGTAAAATTTGATGTGTAATATTGATTATATTTCCAAATTTTAAAAGTAGCGTATAATTCACTCATTACGTGACATCACTCGGGGTCATTGCAAATGCATCTCATCTTAGTACTACGAGTCCCTACTCAATAACTGATTCTTTTTTATAAGAAATCTTGAAATTGAGCCGAATGAGAGGGAAAAACATGTATATCAAATCTATATCTCAGTTAGTCTCATTTAAACCATGGAGTATGATTTATCTAAGCTACATATGAAACATTCAACTCGGGTATTGTTTAAAAATGATTTTTTGCTTTCATTCTGTATATAATTGAGTTTCAATCCCCCGAAGCCATTTTTTCTTGCTCTATTACTGTATATTCATCTCTTTTTATATTACTCCTTTTATAATAACTTATGTTTTTTATCTTTATTTTTCTTCTTTTCCTTTTGATGGTGATATCATGTATCAATTAATGTTAGGTGACCCCAATATTTTTTGGGACTAACAATTCACAACTGAAAAATGACATTTCTACAACACTAGTGAGGTTGTTAAAAATTTTAGGAGATCGAAAATGAATGGAAACTGTAAACCCTATTCCAGGGGGTTTTATACATACGAATATAACCAAAACTCGGCAGATTTCATTGGGAAGAAGCCTCAGTTCTTCCTAAGGCGAGGGGCCAAAGCTGCTCAAGTGTTCGGAGAAATAGATTTGATTCCGAGGTACTTCGTAATACAGTTTTGAACATCCACGATCTCAGCTCTTTTCATTTCCACGCTTTCTTAAATTTATGTTGCTTGTAGAGCTTTCTTCAACTTTTCCAGAAATTGTAATGAACGTACATTGTATGAGGAAAGCGGTAGACCCAAAAAACATTTTCCGAAATCCGGTTAGTTAGTTGCCTGATATTCGATGATAATTCCTAGAATCTTCAAAAGAGTGTCCCCCAAAATGATTTCACACATTAACGACGCGATGATTCACCCTGCTATTTCTTATTTTTGTGAAAGAGGATGCTCTTCGTCTGTCTCATCCAGTCAAAAGGCGTTTAGGTTGAAGGGGATCAGATGCTTTCAAAGCTCTGAACAGTCTCATTATCGCAAAGTGACAACGGCTGAATCGACCAGCCAGAGACCAATTTCTCTTTATGCCATGAAAATGTCACGAGTAGCTAGAAGTGACGCACAAGCTGCATTCTTTGATTATTTGCATTACACCAGGGGATTCAATTTCCCAGATGCGGAGCATATTAGCAAGAACTCTCCTTTTTTCCTTGAGAAGTTGCTATCGAAGATTGAAAACGAGGAGGATGTGTCAAGGGCATTGTCAAGGTTCTTGAGGTATCATCCCATCAACGAGTTTGAGCCATTTTTTGAAAGCCTGGGTTTAAGCCCAGATGAGATTCCATTCCTACTTCCGCGGAACCTAATGTTCTTGAGTGACAACCGTGTATTGCTTGACAACCACCAGATTCTTTGTAGTTATGGTATTCCTCGAAGTAGCATCGGGAAGATGTATAAGGAAGCAACCGGGATTTTCGAGTACAATGATGGAGTGTTAGATATGAAATTAATGGCTTTTGAGAAGATGGGTTTGAGTCGATCCACAATTATACAGCTTGTGAGCTGCTCCCCTTCTCTTTTGGTTAGCGACATAAACAATGAACTTTTTCAGGTGATTGAGAAATTTAAACAAATGGGGTTTGTTAATGAGTGGGTCGGAGGTTTTTTGTCCAATGAGCAGGCATACGATTGGCGCAGAATACTTGGGACAACACTCTTTCTGAGTGAAATTGGTTATAATGAGACTCAAGTGGGTGATCTGCTTAAGGCAAATCCTGCATTGCTGTTTGAAGATTCTGGGAGATGCACTTGTGTGTTAGTTGTTCAATTAGTGAAGTTAGGACTTGAGATGGATGAAATCCGTTCTTTGCTTTCAGAATTTCCAAATATCCTATCTTTGAAGTATGCTAAGAGGCTTTGGAAGGCAATGAACTTTCTGTTTGAGATCGGAATGGAGACTGAACCCCTTGCAAGAATTGTATCTAACCATATACAGTTACTGAGTACCAATTCTCTCAAACAACCAAAGACTGTGTTGAAGCATTTCAAAGGTGACAGGCATCGTTTACGTCAAACTATTCTGGATGACCCTCTGAACCTGTTTAGATTAGCTTCAAAGTCACAAATTAAGAGCATTGACCAGCAGACAAGTCTCCGGAACCCCGCTGACAAAACAACATTCTTATTGATGTTAGGTTACGCGGAAAACTCAGATGAAATGACAAAAGCTTTGAAAATGTTTCGAGGCAGAGGAGACCAATTACAGGAGAGGTTTGACTGCCTGGTCGAGGCTGGTTTGGACTGCAATGCTGTGGTGTGCATGGTGAAGAAGGTTCCTACTTTGCTGAATCAGAGCAAAGATGTTCTTGAGCAGAAGCTGGAGAGTTTGAAAAATAGTTTAGGGTATCCCGTGGAGTCGATTTTGTCATTTCCGACTTACCTTTGCTATGATATGGACAGAATATGTCTTAGGTTTTCAATGTATGGATGGCTGAGGGAAAAGGGTGTGGCTAAGCCCATGTTGTCACTCAGCACTCTCCTTGCTTGTTCGGATAAGCGCTTCATAAAGTATTTTGTTAATGTGCATCCTGAAGGCCCGGTGATGTGGGAATCATTGAAAAAAATAAATCATGCGAACAACTGACATAAATTTAATTCCTTCTTACATTTTTTGGTGTACTGTTTGGTTGCTTGGTTTTGTCGAGTGTCATTGTTTTGCATTTACACTTACAGTTTTGGTACCTACTAGTGTACCCTACTACTTTGAATTTTATTTATTTATTTACTCCCTCCGTCCCTAATCTTTCTCCCTTTTCGGCTGGGCACATTTATTAAGATAGTGGGATTTATGTGGTGGGGAGTTGTGCAGAGAAGAGAGAAATGTGTAAGAATGTGTAAGAATGGTTGTGAACCACAAATTTTTTGCTAAAGGGGGGAAGAGGAGATAATTTTGGGACGGACGAAAAAGGAAAGTTTGAAGATAATTTAGGGACGGAGGGAGTATTTGTAAATAGATAAGCGACAACAAAATAGTTATTTGCCATGTACGGTTCTTTGGCATGTTGAACCGTCAAAGAGAATAACTTGCATTCCTTTTGTCCCATATCATAGTTCAATAGTTATCTTTTTCAACAATTCTTGGTGTACACCTTGACCTTGGGTTACACCCTCTTTATTTGCCATGCACACGGACAACAAAATGTACAAATGTCGGTGTACATAGACATTAGTTGTGTGTGTAGGCAAAAAATGTCTGTACATATACAATTTTGTCTGTGTACATATATTTTTTTGTCTATGATGAAAATTTATAAAATGTTACTAATTTTTTTTCATTTCATCTTTCATTACAAACAATATTTATCCTTATTTAGCACCATACAAAAAAAATTCAGGCGGCTCTAATACTCTGGTGAGTTTCTGGCAAATTTTCCGGTGAAAATGGTGATGGAAGATGATGATGAAGATGATGGTGAATAAAACGTAAAAAAAAAAGAAGGAAAAGAAAAAGAAGAAGATGGTGATGAAGAAGGAGAAAGGAAGAAAGAAGAAAGAACAAGATGATGAAGAAGGAGAAAGAAAGAAGAGAAGGGGGTCGTGTGATGCAAAGGGGAGACAAGAAAATGGGGAGGGAGGGGAGAGAAAAAAGTGAGGAAGGAGGAAATATATAGGGTGTACCCAGGGTGTAGATGGATGAATGAGTGCTAGCTTGGCCGGAGAATTTTTAGGATTAATAGGTATCATAGTTCCATCAAATGTCGATGATGATGATGATGATTTTTTTTGTGGAAAGTGAAATTACATTTTAGGATTTTAAGCTTAGGTCGGAAAATTTTCTCAGGAGAAGCGTACAACTCGTTTTTTCGTGGAAAGTGAAATTACATTTTAGGATTTTAGGCTTAGACGGGAGAATTTTCTCTCTCCAGTGTAGTGCTTTTAGGTAAGGGTGTGCACTGGTCCAAAACCGGACCGGACCGAAACCGGTTAGGACTGGAACCGGTTAGGACCGGAACCAGAATCATCATTTTCTCTCTCCAGAGTAGTGCTTCTAGGTATAGAATGCTTAGGCAGAGAATGCTTAGACGGGATCACTCTCTCAAGTGTAGTGCTTTTAGATATAGGATAAAATTACATTTTAGAATTTTAGGCTTAGGAATGAGAATTTTCTCTCTCCAGTGTAGTGCTTTTAGGTATATGATTTTTTTTTTGCGAAAACTGAAATTACATTTTAGGATTTTAGGCGGAGAATGTTTAGGCGAGAGAATTTTCTCTCCAGTGTAGTGCTTTTAGGTATAATATATATATTTTTTTTTTGCGGAAATTGAAATAACATTTTAAGATTTAGGCAGAGAATGCTTAGATGGAAGATTTTTCTCTCTTCAGTGTAGTGCTTTTAGGTATAGGAGGATGATGACTTTTTTTGGGGAAAGTGAAATTACATTTTAGGATTTTAGGCGGAGAACGCTTATGCGGGAGAATTTTCTCTCTTCAGTGTAGTGTTTTTAGGTATATGATGATGATGATGATGATTTTTTTGTGGAAAGTGAAATTACATTTTGGGATTTTAGGCTTAGGCGGGAGAATTTTCTCATGAGAGGCGTACAACTCGTATTTTTTTCGTGGAAAATGAAATTACATTTTAGGATTAAGCGTATGTAGATGTAATGTTATTCGATCAATTAGGCGGTGACTAACTCCCACGGATTAAGAGTGTTTCACACGTTTACAAGGAGCCGTAGGGATTTTTTTTGGAGCTGTAGGGAGTAGTACTACATATATAATGCTTGAAGGCCACGTTGTCTAGTAACCATGTTGTTTTGACTTTTGACCGAGTTTGCGATGCTTTGGTCTTATATCCATGCGATAAATTATTTTAAACTCTTCGTGATGATAAATTTACACAAGGATGATAATATGTATTGTACTCATTATGAATTTTGGTGAGGTATAACTTAATTTTTTGGGAATTATGATTTTGATTTGTGTTGGTGAGATTCCTATCTTGTAAAGAAGAATTATTTTGGTAAAAAATAGCTTTGTAAATTTATGTAGTGCACGTACACTAAGTCACTAATATACACAAACAATTACACACTGTTTCACAGACACTTAGATACATGCACAAACACGAATGAGCAATAGTAATACAAGCAAAAATGTATCAACTTTTATGTGTACAAGAACAAATGTGAAGCTAATAGATAACTTTTATGAAGTCCACAACCAAGTTTTATTAAGCACACAAACAAGTAATATGAAAGCTCACAGACAATAAAATGACTCACAGACATTAATATCAAAGTCACAGACAACTCATATAAAGCTCACATACAAGAATTTGAAAGTCATGACTCATGAGCAACTAATATGAAGCTCATAGACAACAATATTAGTTACAAACAACTACATGAAGCTCACAGACAACTCATATGAAGCTCACGGACAACTCTAACTCCAACTCCACCCATGTTGGCAAACTAACACTTACAAATTAAATGGATTCACCAATCTCCCACTTTTGTATATAACTCACACAACAAAAGTACATACACTTCGCTAATCTTACATAACAATATATGAGGTGTTTGGAACTGATTCTGTTTCTGTTTCTGCTTCTTTTTTAAAGCAGAAGCAGAATCAGTTTTCAAAAGTTGGTCACCCCCAACTTCTAAAAAACTGATTCTATTAGTAATTAAAGCACCAGAATCACTTCTGCACTTTCACCCAAACACTCCAACTTCCGTTTCTGCTCCCTGAAGGAGCAAAAACAGTTTTAAGAACGAGATCCAAACGCCCCCATAACAACTCATAGACAACTACAATTGAAACCATATTGGCACACAGACACTTACAAAGTAAACATTGTCCGTGTACACCAACAAAAACACTTCAAAATATATACAAACAAATACCCACAATTCCATGTCATACACAACAATATGAACTACACAAACACACCAAATAGCTTCAACAAACTGTCACTTTTGTATACAGCTCACACACGAAATTCACAGACATTTCGCTAATCTTACATAACAACTCATAGACAACTCGAACACAAACACTGCAATTCGAACACACACAACCAATTATTGTTTCATACTTCCATTTTTTTACTTTTAATACATAAAACAGGCCAAGCTTTCACTATCCAACCCGTCGTCAATCCAACTCCTTTTTGTTTCGCACCTCCGTCTGTAGGCCATCGTCCGCCGCTATTTCGTCTTCTTCCAAACCTTCGATCGCAGCTTCTTCTCCTTCATACCTTGCAAGTCTGTATTGGTTCGCAGCTTCAATATCATCCAGAAATCTGTCTGGGTTCGCACTTCCATATCCGTCGGCAAGCCCTCCGAAGCTACGCTTTTGGTCAGAAATCCGTCTGGGTTTGCACTTCATATCCTCCGATTAATCCACTGAGGAACAAATAGGGGATAGAATATTCTCTACTGAAATTTCAAAAAAGAAAGAAAACAGGGTGCGGGGATGGGGAGAAGAGAGATGAACGAAAAGCGGGGTTTTAGAAAATCTGGCGGATTTCTCAGAGTATCGTGTGATCACTTTCCGAATCTAATATTTCGACCCTATGCCTGGTTTACACGAAATTTAGATTATGGGGATAATCACTCTAAGAGTCAGTCTAAAACTGAGGCACCAATATATAGACCACGAACTAGCAGTTTTAGTAGAACTCGAATTCTTCTGATTACCAAAGAGATAAGGTCAATCAGTTAGAGTTTTACTCTAACAGAAAGTCATTCTATTAAATAATTAATATGGACATGTTTATCCGAAAATAAATTTCCATATTTATTTCTTTAATAAAATAAAATTTTGGTCAGCGAGACCCCCGCAAGGGCGGCCTCCCTCGACCCCGCTCGCTGACCGGGCAGCGAGACCCCCGCAAGGGGCGCTGCCCCTTGGACCCCGCAAGGGGGCGCAGCCCCCTTGACCCCCGCCATTTAATTGAACCAAGTTTAAATTTAATTTCGTACAAGTGTGCGCTCCGCACCTCCTAACTTGTCTAAAATTAAACTTGAACTCCATTGGTAATCTGTAAATTCCATTACACTAAAATGAACCTGGTGATACTAAAATCACCAACAATCCTCCCCCATTTTAGTGTAACCATGAATCTACATAAACAAGAATAAGAGACAACCAAACTTATGCATACATGAAAATATCGAAACGATTGAATTTTCATATTAGTACATTACACATTCCAAATACTCGAGAATCAGGGTGTTCTAAGAATTGAACCCTTCAACCCATTTGAATACATGAAGATAACATACACATAAGTTCAAATAAACAACTAGTTCAAATGCACATTTCAGTATCATCTAATGCATATTTCAGTTTATCAAATGCACATTTCTGTTCCACATAATACAATCCAACGGTCCAGATTCGTTCTTATTTCTCTCCTGGGAGTCCGTTCTTACCGGAACTGCTCCCTATATATATATATATATATATATATATATATATATATATATATATATAGAGAGAGAGAGAGAGAGAGAGAGAGAGAGAGATAGAGAGAGGAGTATTCATGTGCGTTCGGCCGCACCACAGGGGCCGTCCGGCAGACGGCTTTTGGTCGCCTTCCCGGTGGAATTTTTTGATGAAAGTTTTATGGCATGTTTTTCATCAAGTCTAGTTTATGTACAAAAAAAATCAGCTAAAAACTCAATCCGGAAGGTCATCAAATGATTTTTTGAAGTTGACTGCGTTTTGTGTGTGTAATTTTGCACAGTTAACTTCAAAAATTAATTTGAAGACCTTCCGTATTGAGTTTTTAGCTGAATTTTTGTGTGGATAAACTAGACTTGATGAAGAACATTCCATAATAAAAATTTCATCAACAAATTCCATCGAAAAGATGGCCAAACGCTAGAACGGACGACGCTTCTCCTGCGCACGGACGCACCAGAATAGCCTTCTATATATATATATATATATATATATATAGTGTACACCAAGCAAAATTCCAATATGATGCAACTTCATTGAATTATCCTTCTCAAGAACTCTTGCCCCACCTTTGAAAGAGTCACATGAATAACATTTAAAGTTTGCATTCTTAATTTTTTGATAACATCGGTAGGGGTGGACTCGGGCCGGGCCAACCGGCCCGGAACCGGACCGGCCCGCCACTGTGCGGGCCCGGACCGGCCCGGGAACCGGTTCGTTGAGCGGTTCGGGACACCCGGCCCGGTGGATTCTCGGTTCGGGCTCGGGCCCTTCAAAAGGTGAACCGGCCCGGCCGGTTCGGGCCCGGGCCGGGCCAATTTTAATTTTTTTTTTTGAATTTTTTTTGAGTTTTTGGGTTGGGCTGGTTATTTTGGGCCATTTGAGGTGGTTAGGGTTGGTTTGGGGGTGAGGGGGAGGGGTGGGGGTTAACTAGGAAAAGCCCCAAAAAAAAAAAATACCCGAGGCCCGGCCCGGCCCGGACCCGGGGTTTACCCGGGCCGGTTCCGGGCCTCCCCTTCTTGAACCGAGGCCCGGCCGGGCCCAGGCCCGAACCGGGCCCGAACCGGCCCGAGTCCACTCCTAAACATCGGGTGAACTCATTTTTGCTACGCCAATCCTTCAATTTCTAATAATATTTTTTTTACTTTTGATCCACAAATTCGATACAATATTTCCATTTGTTTGACACTTGGTTTCAATCTACTATGAGCATTGAAAATGCTCTTAGTGTACCTCATTTGTTCTAAAAAATCTCTAAAAAGGGAAAATTGCAAGTGTCGACTTCATTTATTAGATCGGTACCTCTAAGCAACTAAGGGGATGTTTACTTTTTTTAACTATTAAGTTCTGTCTGGATTAAGATGTCTGTCTATATTAATACGTCTGTCTGGATTAAGTGACACTGGAATAACAAACTATTTACTATGTGTGCTGAATGTGTAGTCTGAATTACATTAAAGGATCAATTTACCCTTTTGTCTAGAACAGTGCTGAACATATATAAAATAATTACTTTTTCTATTCTAATCCAATTGCACCAAATTTATTATAATATCAATTTATTTAGCAAACAAGTTCAGAAAACACAAACAATATAAATTCAAGAGCATTACAAATTAGCAATTTCATTTAAGCATTTCCTACTAATCTATTAGCAATTTCATTTTGTAAATGCGTCATATATTGTATGTTCTGTGTGGCCCATTGTGTTCCATTTATTTCTTCTCAACTGCCTTCATCTTCTACCTCTCATTCTTCATTGTTGAATATCGTTGTCTCATCATTCCATTCCTGTATAGCTCATCTTGAATGTTATTTTTTCTTATAAATATATGAACAAAAGCAAACAATCACCGCATTTCTTTACATAAAAAATAGATAAGGGTACATATTAACTACTTAAAAAAATTGGATAAGTAACATGCTAGAAGTGCAGAAATAATATGCCTAGATGCATCCCAAATCGCCGAATTTATCTACAATAGGATGCCAATCAAATGGAGAAAACAGAACTACTAAAACTGAATCTTTTTATTTATGTTACATGAGCATGAAAGATAACAAATCTGATCCAGAGATTGATCCTCTACAGTGCTATTGAAAATATTTATCAATACAATCAACACCTCAAAATACTATATATATATAGTATATACGATAGTATATACTATATACATATAGTGTATATATATATATAGTATATATATACACTAGCGTGAGCGCGCGCGTTGCGCGACGGTTGATGCCCAATCTTAGGAAAAAACGAAAAAGTTGCATTGTATAAGCAAGATGTGCAAATGCAAATACATCACAAAAGCAAAGTGACATAAAACAGGCCAGTGTTGTCTATTATATCAATGTAGGCAATTAAAATTTCAGTTTGAATGTTTGGTTCAGAAAGATCAAACAAAACATCACATAGAGATGAGATAAAGCGATAACAAAACACCCAGATAAACTTCATAGGGGAAGTTTTGGCCGTGCAAACGTGTTTCTGGCTTGACATCCACAACCAAGGCTTCGGCTGCGATACTGTAAGACACCTGTAAATGGCAGGGAAAATGAAACATATAAATATATCAAGTTAATGAAGGCAATCAGTAAACTGAAAAGTAACAAACACACAACTGTTAACAAGTCACCTCTAATTACCGAAAGGCAATATTTCGTAATAAACAAAATTGGATGTACTATTCATCCCAAGTATTACTTGTCCATGTAGTCACCAAGTACTATTCATTTTTAACAAATTAAGATGAAAATCATGAAAATAAGTATGAAAACAAATAAAGCATCTCAAATTAAAACCTTAAACAAAGCATCCAAAGGTGATATGAAAACGTAAGATGAAGGGGGCCTTAAACCTCCCTTGTATAGAGACGAAGATGCCCCAATGCATAGTTTCTCAATCATAATGTTTAACTTTGAGCATGCTTTACTTTACTTTTTCTGCATCCGTGTATAAATAGAAGAACACAAATCATATGACCTTGTGACTTTAGCACGCATTAACTATGGTCTTTTACGGTTAAATCTTAGCCTCCTGCCAATAATTCGTCCCATATCACTGCCAACACTTCAACATGCAATCAAGTAAACCCAAGGTTGTCAAAAGCGCTCGCCCCAGCGCTTAAGCGCACAAGGCGCAACGACCAACACCCCCAGCGCCTGAGAATAGGAGAAGCGCGCATACCAGGGTCAGGCGCAACCTAAGCGCAGGAGGCTCATGAAGCGCTGAAGCGCACGCCTGGGACGGAAAAGGCTGATGGCCTTTTTTTCTTTAAAACTTTCATAACCATTTAGCCCATATCTTTAATAACACTCAACCCATGAAGATAATAGGGTAAAACCAGTAAAACCTACGTAAAATTAAGAGTCTAAGTATGTAAATAACGTAAAACTTGCGCAAAACACTACAGCTATCATCGCTAGCCATTCTCGCTCTCCTCACTCGACACTCAAGCTGCTATACACCAGTCTGTTCTTTCAGCTTTCATCACCATCTCAAGCAAACTCAGTTCTCCCTCACAACACTAAACAATGTATGTGTTTTTTTTTCATGCAGTCCTCTTCATCCAAATACTCATACTACACTAGTGTCTAAATATTAGTGTATATGTGTAATAAAGTAATAATACTATGTATTGGTATATTAGTATGTATATAATACTCATAGTACATAAATATACGTACTCTGCTTTGTGGTTTTCTAAAGATATTACTCTTAATCTTTCTGGTTTTCTAAAGATATATACTCAATTCTGTGTTTTTTAACTTTTTCCAACAATAATCTGTATATAAACAAAGATATTAATGAAGATATTACTCTGCCATAGGTCAGTGCATATCCAACTTTGATAAACACACAAGTACACAACCAGCTTTGATAAACGCACAACCAGCTTCTAAAGATACTACTCTCTTTGACCCAACCAAAGTAAAACATGGCTGTTAACAAAGGGCTGAGTAAAACATGTTTATCAAAGTGGATATCCACCTTTTACAACACAAAACATGACAAACACAAATTTTAAAACTAAAAGAACATGATAAACACACAACCAGGTTTGTGTTTTTCATTATTGAGCAGCCATGTTCGAGTGTTTGACCCACAAATATATTACATATGTACTCAGCTTTGTGGTTTTCCAAATCTGTTTTCTAGTGTATTAAATAATTCCAGCTTTGTGCTTTTCCAGGATATGGAAGGTGGAACAAGGGTTGTCAGTGGTGCTTTGTGCTTTTTATGCATTTGGTTCAATACGCTGTTACATACATCATATTTGGTAATTATAGAATAGTATATGTGATATTATCTAAGTAATGCGCTTCACCCGAGTCAGGCGAGCGCTTTATTGCGCCTTGCGTCTCAGGCGCTGAGAGGCCACTAGCGCTTCAAGTGCGCCTTTCGACTTTGACTACCTTGAGTAAACCATAAAAATAAAAATAAAATCTCAAGAGATCATCTTACTTTCTTTTATATCCTACCATGAAGCTGAATCTGGAAGACTCCGGACAACAGTTACTTGAATCAAATACGATTTATTAAAGCATTTATACTGTGAATTATCACATGAAGGAAAATTTCATCACAAATTCTTCAATTTTCTTATTTAGAGAGGCATATAGTAGTACCCCGATAATCAGAACGGAGAGGTGCCATATCAATGATCACTTCAAGATGAGATGCTTCCTCCACCAAGCTCAACCTAGAAAATAATCAAAAAACAGTTTGTTTTGAGATGCCTTATTTATTTCCTTAATATAGCATTAAGGCTCACTTCGTATTGTGACGATGCACATTAATTCTTTATATATTAGAGTGCATATAGTTCTTAGCTTCTTGGGTATTTTGTTAGGTTACAGACCTAATCACCTTGATTCAAGATACTAGCGATGAAGAGAAGATATGTGCGTAACAATAGAAAGCTTTGTATAACAGAAAATAGAAAGAGAAAATACAAGATAGTTCCAAGTCCCAAGTCCCAAGCCCAAAGGATAATTCCAGCCTCCTCTCTATTCTACCCTCCACCTCTATTTATACTAATTCTAATACTCTTCTGATTTCTTATTATTCTATGTAGGTCCCTAACACTACTCCCCCTTTGACAACCACCTTGTCCTCAAGGTGGGTCATAGGAGACAGTCCTGACGAACCGCTTCTTTCTCATCTTTGCGCCTCGTCCTTCCCAATATCTTCCAAATTTCAGGACCCTGAACTTCATGAACTGAACCATTTCCATCACTTTTACCATAGTGAGAAGCTGAGGCAAGGGCATATTTTCATAATGCTTCACTACAACCTTGCCAGCACCAAGTGCTACAACCCCTACAGAACCATTCTCATCGGGCAGTTCCTCAATAATAGCAGAAAAAACTGGCTGCCACTCCTCCTGGAATTGGATACCTACAGATCTAGGTACTTCATAGAGGTTTTCTGCACCACACTCTTGAGAAGTCATCATGGCTCGGACATTCCATTTTCCTTCAGTATCAAGAATGATGAAATCATATCCAGTAGCTTCATCCTTTGCCATCAAACTGCAGCCCTTAACTGCCATCCCAGATTTGATGTTGGAGTGAGTAAAGACTGATCCTTCAAATGCACAAATCTGTGGATCATTCTTTCCCAATTGCCTTGCTAAAGTACCCTGGAATATTACCACATCTTTACCCGCAATCATTTGGTCCTGGCTGTCAGCATCAGCAACAGAATTCTCCATCCATCTCCTAAAATTAATTGTGTTCATCACACTGTCATCTTCCCAGTCCTTATCTCTTTTCCTGAGTATTTTGAGCGTTGGACCAGTACTTGTCATGTGAAACCTGTAATCAAAACCTACACTTCTATCTTGAACAGGTATACAATATACTGGTATTTCCCTAAAACTTTCACCCATGAATAAGGCATCAGGTACTAGACCAGGAATAAGACCATTGTCAATCCTTACAAACATTTCAGCATTATCATTAGTACCATAATCAACCTTTTCCCTCCAATTCTCAATAATTCCTATCCCCAGCTCATTCTGTACATACATCTCAGAAATATCACCATTAAATCTGAAGTCATCAAATTTATTCGGTTCGTCCAAAATTTTCTTTACCAATTGATGGTGCACAACATTCATTAGAATATCCAGTCCAGGTTCAAGACTTATATCAATCCAAGATTTGAATTCCTCTGGATTACAGCCTAGTATACCAGCATACCTCCTAGTATCATCGTTAATCATTACCCGGGCAACATCAGTGGGCGCTGAACTATTTATTCCTTGATGGTAAAGAATGTCAACTTCGCTATTTTCCGAAACTGTCGGTGCCGTTTGCTGCAACTCAGTATTAATTTCCGGAATTATAGTCCCTGTAAATCCTTTTCCTGATGTGATTATAGTTTCTGAAACGGATGATTCATGTAGGCATGTTGACACTAGCGCACTGGGACAAGTGACTTGCGATGACATCTGCGAATCAAGAAACAAGTCTTGCGCAGGGTGAGAATTAACTTGCGATGACCATTGGTTATGATTGTTTAACCTCGGCGAACTGGAAGCAACTGTTATCGCCTGACACGAAACTTGCGAACTCAGAGAATCAAGTAGCGACGAGCTCTGTGAACGTATTGAAGTCTGCGAAAATTGAAGAGCGGTTTGCGATGATGGTAATACCTTGCTTGCAGAATTATGACCTAGACGAACTGTCCTCGATCGACCTCGCCTGCGACGTTGTTTACGCAGATCGGTGCGTAACTGGTCCAACCAGATTCTTCGCTCTTTCTCCCAGTCACTTTCCACCTTTTCCGCAAGCTTCTCTACTTTTTCGCGCTCAACCTTTTCCCCGAGCTTCTTTTTTTTTCTGCGCTCAACCTTTTCCGTGAACTTCTCCAATTTTCTGCGCGGTTCCTTTCCGCCTTGTGTAGAGAGGCGCTTTTCCCTGTTCTCACGCAAACCAAAGGCGTTCTCCTTCTTTCTCCATATTTGTGTCTCCTCTCTGGTTCGCATTCCCAGCTTTCCCAACTACGTTCCCACATCTCATAATCAATTTCCTCCAAATTCAATATCCAATCTTTACTTTTTACTCTTTTGAGGGCCATGATCAGGTGTACGAACAATGCTCTGATACCAATGTTAGGTTACAGACCTAATCACCTTGATTCAAGATACTAGCGATGAAGAGAAGATATGTGCGTAACAATAGAAAGCTTTGTATAACAGAAAATAGAAAGAGAAAATACAAGATAGTTCCAAGTCCCAAGTCCCAAGCCCAAAGGATAATTCCAGCCTCCTCTCTATTCTACCCTCCACCTCTATTTATACTAATTCTAATACTCTTCTGATTTCTTATTATTCTATGTAGGTCCCTAACATATTTCAGCTTCAGCAAGAGCCGGGTTTCAACTGGGGCATCAGAGGCATCAAAGTTAGTTGTAACAACTGTTTGGGCTGCAATATCACATGTTATAAAACCAGGATAAATGGGGGAAGGTGCATGGTCAAAACCAGCACATTCAACAGTACTGGTTCTAAAACCAGAATCAACGGAGATAGATTTTTCAGCATTTACAACATCGCAACCAGCACAATCAAAAGGGGCATCAGTTGCATCAAACATAGAGGGGGCATTAAAAGTAAATAAAACACCAGCCTGGGCAAAAAAGAAATGGATCAGTCATCAATCTGAACAACTCTTGGTGACACCACCAGTCCACAAAGAGGAGAAAACAGGAAAATAAACCGAGAATCTGAAGAACAAGATAAAATGTTTGCTTGAACTATATAGATATTTGTTAAAGTAATGGTGAGCTAATTACACTCTTTTGTGTTGTGTCAGTTCCATATTATAAAATACTGACTCATCCTAAAAAGGACAAACTAAGAATACAAATTGAATGCAATCGTTTAGTTTTTTTGAAATTAACAATCGGATGGAGTTTAAGAGGCCATTTAGTAAAAGTTTGTAATCTGCTTAAATGACTGAAGTTATTTACTTTTATAAAAGGAGAATGGAACAACAACAACAACATCCAAGACTTAATCCCAAAAGTTATTTATTGTTATAAAAGGAGAATATTTGATGAAAATAATTTCAACCAAATACAGTAGCCAAAAAAATCTTGTCATGGTAATGAACATAATAAACTTAGTGGGTATAGGAAAATGACTTCAAATATGAAAATATAGTATGGAGTATTAATGAAAGAGTGTGAAGCGCCTTTTTTTGGAAATGACTCATTTTTGGAGTTGTTATTCGTTTTGTAGTGCATAATGAAAAAATGTGCCATATTAAGCTTCAACCCCACCTAATATTCCCAATGCATTAGATGCTATTTCCCATAACTAAGAAAACAAAAAGGACAATCTGTAAATGATTAATGTCACTCCACATAAAAACATTGAAAAATAATAAAAACCAACTAAGAAAACAAAAAAAGAATAGTCTTTAAAAGATTACCTCGGGCAATGTCTCTAGTGTTGTAAATCCATGAACACAACCTGTGAGCACATACAACAAACCAGATGAATTCATTATTTACCCAAAACTTTTCAAGATAAATCAACCCATAAAAGAATCTCTAAAAACATTGGAAAAACAAATGAAATTACAAAAAAGAGTTGCAAGTGGAAATCGAAATGTGCAACACAAAAGATAAGGCATAGTGCTATTATGTGAAGCTGAATTGTGCATTACGGGAAACTGAAATGTTGACTAGGTGAAAATGAAATGTGCAGAATAAAAACTACGATATGGTGTCATTTTTGTGCCTTTTATTCTGCACATTTTAATTTTACCTAACGCACATTTGAGTTTTACTTTTCATTCTGCACATTTCAATATCACTTAATGCACATTTCAGTTTTACTGAATGTACACTTCAATTTCACATAATACAATGCAACATTGGAGTCCTTTCTCACCGGAACCAGTATGAAAGTGGGATTATCCTGCTATGGCCGGCTAATTATGGACTAACCAGTACGTTGCATGTTTTCCATCTTTGAAGTTTTTGTTTTTGTTTTTTACCACTTTCTATGATTAAACATGTTTGGTAAGTCAGTTTTGTGTATGTGATTCATTAAGAATTTTTTTAAGATGTAAAAGTATTATAAATGGTGTAGAGGACCTGGTTTTGAAAACTGTGAAAACAAAGAAATAGTTGTCAATATCTTTCAAACTTATGTACATAGTGTGTTATTTAAAAAATGAAAACCATAACTCACCACATAAACAAGCTGCAGCTCTCAAGCATTATAAATCATCCCACCCGAAGGCTAAAACATACCAACCCTATCAATAAAGTGACGATAAAGTTCCACAATAAATTCAACAAAAATATCTCATCTACGGTTGAAATCCCTACAAGAAGTTCCAATTGCTAATGTATCTCTACTTTCTATGAATCTTTTCATTTTATCCCTTGTATCTTTAAATTCCTTGTATCATTAAATTATTATCAATAAAATTGGGACGTGTTCCCCGACACTTCCCCCACCTCAGGTGGTTTGCTCCGGGACAAAAAAAAAAGCATTAACAATAGATAGATTTTTCTTGCCGATTCACTTTTTTAAAAAAAATGTAACTAATATATTTAATAATAAAATCATGTTCACAAGAAGATAACAATGCAATTGAGAGTTTTGGTGAGTTTAAGAAATGAAATCAAGCAAACTGAGAATTCAGGAACATAGAGAGCATTATATAAAGTAAGATCACCAATCTTAATGGTTCCAGAATGTTTAGCCATTACAAAGTGGTTGTTAGGTAGTTTGACTGAAACAGGTGTAATGGAAACAAGAGAAAGAAAATATGATTTGTTTGGACAGATGTGATCAGTAGCACCACTATCTAAAATCCAAGAAGAAATTATTGTATCGATACCTGGAGTATTCACAAGGCAATTGTGAACACTATTAACAGAAGAAGATGGATTTGGAGATTGTTGGAGCAAGGCCAGAAGAGCATGATACTGATCCTTTGAGAAACTGAATGTGTTCTGAAGTTTATTTTCCTCCTGAGTTGAATTTGCTGGAGCAAATGAGGTTACAATGTCAGTGGTATTCACAGAAGGCTGGTTTTGTCTAGATGTGTTATTGCCATTGTTTTTGTAAGCTGGTGGATATCCATGGATTAAGAAACTAGTGTCTATGGTGTGATTGGTTCGATGACATTTAGTGCAGAATTTGTTGTTTCTGCCATTGTTTGTGGATCTACCAGAAAGGCCATCACGAGAACTAGAAGAACCACCACGGTTGTTGGAGAAACCACCACGAGAATTGGAATTATTCTGAGTTGTATTAGCATTAAAAACGATATTAGCTGCAATTTCTTGAGAGGTATCAGAAGCATGTCCCCCTCCAAATTCTCGTTCTTGTTGAGTTACAAGAGAAAATGCACGACTCAGAGCTGGTGATGGTTCCATGAGCATCACCTGAGATCTGACTTGAGCAAATTGATCATTAAGACCTCAAGAGAATTTTATGATGCAATCATCATCCCTTTCCTTTTGAATCTTTAGAAGAATTCCACAATTACATTTGACAGTGCAACAACAGGCAAGAACAACTCGATACGTTGATAATTCTTTCCATAGAATGCGTAATCGAGTAAAGTACTGGCTACTGAGAGACTGTGAGATCACCTTGAAGACAATTTTGTAATTCTTCCTGAAGATCGGCGATTCGGAATTTATCTCCGTGAGAGAAACGATCACATAGGTCACTCCAAATTTCAGAAGCAGAATCAATCCATATCACTGATTGACGTATAGAAAGCGTCATTGAACGAGCTAACCATGACATCACCATTTTGTTGCAGCGACACCAAGCTTCATACAGAGAATCCAAAGGTTCTGGACATGGTAAGGTTCCAAGAACGAATTGGTCCTTGTTTTTGGTTTCTAATGCCACAAGCATATCATGCTTCCATTGCTGAAAGTTGTTGTCATCGAGCAACGGTGTGACAAGAATTAGGGCAGGATTTTCTCCAGGATGTAAGAATAAAGGATTTGTCAGATTGATTAGGTGATCTGAGAGTTGATTTGGATGTGAATTCTGACAGAAATCGCCCATGGTTGATTGAAGAGATGAAGAAAATCTCAGAAAAGTAAGGAACGATGTAGCAGCGAAGAGTTGTTTAGTCTCTCCGATACCATATTAACGATTGAAGAAAATGAAAATCATATGCAAAGATTAATTCTCATTATGAATTGTGTTACATCTTACAGCAATGATGATTTACTATTTATAGAGAGCCAATCTAACTAACTAATATCCAACAACCCAACTAGCTAACAAACGAAGGTTATTTTTACAACCCCACTTACAAAAAATATACTCTCCGTCCCTATATAAAAGTATACATTCGTTTTCCACATATTTTAAGAAAGTGAGTTTGGTTGATACTGTTTGGCACTGTTTGGACACTGTTTGGTAATATTTAGCACTGTTTTGCACTGTTTTTTGCCAAAAAAGGAAAGGGAACTTTTATTTAGAGACGGCCCGAGAAGGAAACAGATGCTTTTATATAGGGACGGAGGGAGTAAAAGGTAAATATATTTAAAGCAAACAGATGTTTAAAGTTCAAATTAGATCAAATCCTTTGACGAAAAGAACAAGTCCTGGGTAAAGTAAAATAGCCCATGTCATTAGTAGGTTGAACCAACATATACACATATAAGTGAACACCTTTTGCTACCAAAAGCTGAAATCATATACAATATGAAACTGCGTATTTGCATGAAACCTGAGATGATCTGGCCACCTTTTGAACAATGGCATTATATGGCCGAATTAAAGAAATAAATGGATAATCATCAAAATAATATCTTGTTCTTACAAAGCCTTAATTTATTGTGATATGCCTTAAAACGGCGTTGTAGTACTCCTCTAAATACTAGTAACTTTTATATACAAAAAAAGTACAGAATCATACATACACATGCACACACCAATGAGAGAAAGAAATTTGATTCAAAGATCATGTTAAGAACAAAACAGCAACAAAAACTGAGTACACGGAACTAAACAGCCTGAGCATTTTTCAAACGAGCTAGCTGCTAAGTAAAATTCGTCTTTACAATCAAGTTGTTACATTTCTTGACTCTTTTCTTGACTCTTTTAGAAACCATCAACGTAAATCCCTCCTCCTCAGAGGATTTATTGCTCTAGAAACCTCTGATGAGCATTCATTTAATGTGTTTTTTTTGTAATGTTTGATTGATGTTCAAAAGAGATGCTTGAATTTCAGCTTTTAGATCTGCCATTTGACATCAGCGTGGACTTCAGATTTTCATAAACTTATGACCTATGGTATCTTTGGAAGAAGTGCAAGATGAAGAGGGAGATCATATAGAACATCGACTTTCGGCCATGTCTTTGTTGAATGCCCTCTGGACATCATCTTTGAGCTCCTTGAATCGCTTCCTCTTATGTTTTTGCTCCTCGGAAGTACCTTTCTCGAGATAGAATAGATCTGGTAAATCATCCTCCATGAGCTTATCTAGAACTTGTGAGCAATTGGGGAAGTAGCGTTGTCCCAGCTCCACTGCCACCCATTAACAATGTCAGTTTAGTAACTAATATCAATATTTTGGGGATGTATTTAATTTGGCAATTTAGACGAGCTTCTTTTAAAATATGGGTAATTTAGTTCAAATAAGGGATCCAATGAATGGACAGTGACAATTAAGATTAACATTTTTATGAATTAAAAATGAGAATACTCCCTCCGTCCCATAAAACTTACCCAACTTTGACTTGCACATAGAATAATGAAGTAAAAATTGTGAGGAAAGAGAAATAATATGAATTACAAATTTGTTACTTCACAAGGATATGCCAAATCTTTTTTGGACAACTAAATAAGGAAGTTGGCAAAGTTTAGTGGGACGGAGGGAGTATGAGACTCATTGGTATGTTTTGGCCTCTCAGGAAGTGGCTCATGTGTACTTTTCCCTGTAGTCTCTTTAGGGAAGAAGATGAGTGACTAACTAACTAATATGATTGATACACTACCCCTTTTCATGTACAGCATGAAATTGCACCTATGGAAAGTGGGAAATCTAAACAAGTCAATGAAATTAATAGTCTTATTAGAATCTTAAAAGGAGAAGAATACCTGTTTTCGAGAGAGATTCCATTCTAGCAAAGAGTCTTTTCTTTTGCATTATTGGTGTCTCATTCAAATCAACCTCCCTAAAGCTTCCAAACTCAGCTTTTGCCTCTGCATTTGCGATTTCCATGGCTAGTTTAGCTTCAAGGGGGAATAGTAGTCGAGCAAATGCCACTGCAATGGTTGAATCGTTTAGCTTCATTAAACCTTATTGATTCTTAAGTATTTAGGAGTTGTTTTCTTGGTTTGATCTCACCGGTTCTGATATTTTTTTAGGATGTGTTCCAATTTGAATCTTTCTAATTTGAATCTTTTTTATCTGGTTTTATCAGATTGTTGATGGTCAGGTCAAAATCATTCTTATCTAATTTGAATTATAAGAAACTCTCTGATGGATCCATGTTGGCTTTTGACCAATTCATAAAAAATCATAAAAAGTAATTTTATTGTGATGATTGTCATTGTTGTTGTTGTTAGTAACTATTCTTATTTTTATGATTATTTGTTGTTATTGTACTGCCATAACAATCACTGTAGTAGTACTTGTCAGATATGATTAGGATAAGAATAAGTAATAATCAACAAAAATAAGGTGAACACAACTCCACAGTGAACCTAAATAAAAGGTACCTCTGTTTTCCAGGTGAAGGAGTTTGATGTGAAGATCATCAGAAGCCATGATTGGTGAAGAGGGCAGCCCATCTCCAGCCATTGGATGGTTCCTGAGAATCCCCCTCTCCAATACATCAATGCATATCCTGTCTTTATTTGCTTCCTGCCCTTGCTCTGTCTTTGCATGATAGTCTTTCGGCCTAGTTAACCTCCTACATATGCTAACCGCACTTTGACCATCCCATGTTGTCTCCAACACGCAAGCCCCCTTGGTCAAGAGGGATACTATGATTGATGGATCTTTACGCTTCGCAGCAACATGCAGTGCGGTGTACCCCCTGGAATTGCGAAGGTTGACATCGGCCAAACCTAGGCCGAGAACCTCAGAGACAACTTTAGGATCACAATATGATGCAGCATAGTGAAGAGCATATGCTTCGTTTAGAGTCACATCTGAGGACTCGGTCAGGAGAAGTTTTACCAGTTCAACGTCGTCGGAATCCAAAGCCTTGTGTATTCTCTTTATTCTTTTCTCACGCAGCGGGTCTGGCTGCATGGATTTATTCTCATCAGGCTGAGGCTTGGTTCTATACAATTTGATGCGCTCTGCGACCTCATGGGGCACCTCCCTCTCGATAGATATGCTATCGAGATCTGATTGTGCCACTCTATTGATGCATTCATTGAGAAGCTCAGTTGATTTGCAACAGAAAGCAACACCAAGTATAGGGATGACATCATCCACCAAAGCTCTTCCAACAAAATTCAGAAGCCGCATCTGGGATACAACATTAATTGCTTAAATGTAAAATAAAATTAGAAATGACCTGTAATACAATAATGAATGAATTTGTGACTTTTAAAGTGCGTTGTGGTGATCATAGTGATGTTCAATTTTACACCACAATGACCACAATGATATTTTCAGTGACAGTAATGACCATGTAGTTACATTTTAATTCATGAGCTCTATATTATTAAGATATTAAGGAAAACCTCAAAAAATTATTCACATATTTTATAGTATTTGACCAGGTAAAATGAGTAGTCTTCATGCTACTCTAACACAATTGACTAAAGTTATTATGCAACACAAAAATAGCAATCCCGAACTAAATGGCAATGCAATGCGGCTCATTCAGGACTAAGGGGGTTAGCGTTTATCTTGAAACGTAATAATTGAGATTGTATAAAAGTTGAAACAATAACCTAATATGGGATCGTATAACATTTCATTTCAATAAACCTCGGTTCGCTTTTATAGACATTCTAATTATCAATGAATAGACTTACCCTGTAAAGACAAATGCAATTGCAAATATACCTACAAAGCATATCTAAAGAGTAAAGACATACCTGAAAAACAGAAACAAGCTCGGGCACCTGAAATGCTGAAGAAGCAAACATCATTTCCACGGTGAAGTTGATCGCGGGTCTGCAGGAATCATGTGTACATACAGAATCAACACAAGTAGAGGCCTCGGGCGGAGAAGGCTTTAGTTTCCCTGTATACAAATAGCTGAGAAAAGCAGCAAAAGCCTCATACCCTACCTTAGTATTACCATCACCATAAGGCAGCAAATCCTCCACACGATATCTTGGTCTAACACCACTCTCGTTTTCTTTACTGAAAAGCAAATGAAAAAACCTACTCCTAGCTGCTAATATACACCGGTGGACGCCTATGCTAATCCCCTCAACAACAAAATCGGCATCACTGTAATCTAGACTGGAATCAGACAAGAGGCTCTCCAAACAATTGCTGAGCTTATTCAGACTGATCATTTCTAGACGAAAACCTGGGTCATATCTGCAGGAGTTTGGCCCAATCTGCCAGTGGATCCATTTGATGTTTCGGGGGATGAAGTGAAGCTTATGGATGATGATGATGATGGCTCAAAAGAACTACCCATATAATCAGCTAATGGATGGTGATGACACAAAACGAACAGATCCTCCCTCAATCATAAAAACACATATTCCCTAAATCTATACATAATTGATTGCAAAAAATTCCAGATACAAAAGTCACCCATCCATCGAAGGTTTAATAAAATATAAACCGACATGAATCTGTTATGATGATATACTTGCAGATACATACATGCACATAAACACATGGACTGGAAAAGAGGACCCACTGTTTTAGCCAACACTTGAGAGATGGAGGATAAGAAGCCGATCAAGGGAATCTGATCAACACAAACTATTGTTTTTCCTGAATCAAGGAAAGATCCAAAGGGGACAAACCCATCAAGGATTAGACCTGGTAAAACTTTGATACAACCAAAGGAAAAGAAAATTGGTTGAAGTGGTCCACTTCCGACTTACATCATCAGTTACATCCTATATTAGATGTAAGTAGCCATGGACCGGGACCGGACCGGGCCAGGCTGGGCTCCGGGCTTGAGCGGGCTCCGAGTCCAAATTATTCAGGTCCGGTACCAGCCCGGGTCAGGCTCCAATTTATTTTTTGGGTCATCTCGAATTTATTCCAAACCCCCTACCTCCAAACCCCTCAAACCGCTCAGGCCCACCGCATCTAGCAGCCAGCCGGCCCAACCCAACGCCAAAAAGGGAAAAAAATTATTTGGGCACGGCTCGACCGGTTCATCATTTGTTAGCCCGTAGCCCGCCTAAATAAGCCACTGGTTCGGGCCCCAGTCTCTGTCCCGGCCGGTCAGGTCGGGTCGGGCCTGCACAGTAATGGGCCAGCCCGGGCCGAACCGGCCCAGTTCATCCCCGAATATAAGTACAGGTGTATCTAGAATAAAAAATTCATTTAATATTATACGTAGTACTCCCTCGATTCCAAAATGAGAGAGTATCATACTTTTGGGCTCACATATTAAGAAAGAGGGTTAAAAAACCCGTTTTGACCTTATGAGTATCACTGCTTACCCGTCTACTCCCAGCCCCCCACCCTTTGTTATTGCGCGCTATACTACTTATGTGTATTGTAGCTCCGTTTTTTCCCTTACATTTGAGTCACACAATGTATAGAACTCCAGTCACACACCATTAAGTTTCAATTTGGAGGGAAAACTAATGTCAACTTCACAATTCCCTCCTAAACATTCATTTTTACAATAGGGACGAGTCCAAATACATGGGGGAAAGAACAGTAGACAAATTCAAATTACACGAGGCTTTACAACTATAAATACAACATTTATTGAACCCTATCTAACACTTCATGTTTTATTAATGGCTTCAACGCCAAAATCATCTGCAAAAAGAACAAAAAGATTATCAAATACAGAAAGAGAAAACATAAAGGAGTATTTCCTGAAAAATATTGATGGGTTTGGCGAACTTCAGCGTTGTGTTATAAATAATGCTACACAAGAATTTCAAGTTTCAAGAAGAGCAATTTCCAGAATTTGGAATCTTGTAAGAAGCCAGGTAAACAGCGGGGAGGGCATATATGTCAGTCACAATTTGACTAGCAACGTAGGCAAAAAAAGAATATGTGTTCCTCTGAACACTTTCAAGGACATTCCTTTAAGTAAAAGGACAAATATCATGTCACCTGCTCATGCTCTAGCTATTTCAAGTAGCAAATTTTACAAAGCAAATGGGTCAAGTGAAAGCATACACAAGCACCATAAAACCTTTTTTAACTGATGATAACAAGAGGACAAGGCGTGTGGTTTGCTTACAACACCTTATCCCTTCCCCAGTTCAGGGAAATCCAAGTTTTCAAAACTTTGGTGCTTATATTCACATAGATGAAAATTGGTTTAACATTACTAAAGTGATGACAAGATGATATTTGCATGAAGGTGAGGAACCACCAGACAGGCATGCAAAATCAAAGAGGTTTATCACAAAAGTTATGTTCTTGTGTGTAGTGGGAAAGCCAATTATTGGCAACGATGGGGAAGCTATTTTTGATGGAAAAATTGGCATTCTGCCATTTGTTAAACAAGCCGCAACCACCAGAAACATCAAAAACAAGCCAAAAAATACCATGGAAACCAAATCCATTTTATCAGTCACAAAAACAGTGTACAAGAACATGCTACTAACCAAGTTGATCACAACTATAAAAAGTAAGTGACCGGCCATCACAGTTGGGTAGTAAAGTGGTCATTCAACAAGACAATGTTAGGCCACATATAAGCACACAAGATGAAGCATTTATTCAGGGAGCAACACATGAGGGGTGGGACATAACAATGGTTATGCAACCACCTAATAGTCCAGATCTAAATGTATTGGACTTGGGATTTTTCAACTCCATTCAGTCATTGCGATACCAAAGTTGTAGCAAAACAGTTGATGAATTGATTGGTAATGTACAAGATGCATTTAACAACTTGTGAGCCACCACACTGAGCTATGTTTAGTTAACACTACGACTTACAATGAGTGAAATGCTTAAGGTCAAGGGTGACAACAACTACAAGCTTAAGCACATTGGAAAACATAGACTTGCAAGGCAAAGTAACCTGCCTACAAGCATTGAAGTGGAAACAAGCATTGTCCATGATGCAATAACACACGTCAATGGGACAGTAAATAACCATTAAGCAGGTCAAGCAAGCCATTTTTAATTTCCAATCAACCTCTCAGTTCACTCCTTTATCATCATAGAGCTGTGCTTATACAACTCTCTGATAAGTGAGTTATCTTCATAGGGTTACTATTTGGATTTTGATTTATGGTAGGCATTATATATGTAGGCATCAATATATTTTTGTGTTTTTGCACCCTGCACCATATATATGTAGCCAAAAGTATATAACAATGTGATAGAGGTTATATGTTAACCATAGGATGCACAACATGTGTATTTATTTGTTGAGGTTTATTCCTTCAACCCGTAGGTCCAACACGTGTCCTAAGGGTTTCAAATGGAAGAATAAGATGATTATATGAATAAACAAGCAAGAAAGGCTCAATAAGGAATTCTAATACAATATCAAAGGCGTGAGGCCGTTCGTCCCGTACAGTGCTACGAGTTGCTTACAAATGCTATACTATTTAGAGTGCTAAGATGCCAACCCTTTACAATGAAATAAATGCTTCTATTTATACCGTCAATGGGTAGTTGGATGAACTGACGTGGCGAGCTGTGGATGGCTGGGGTCTCAACCACCAAATCTCCGCGTTAGATATGCTCCGCCGCCAGGATCTTCTACATTAAATGCGCTTCCCGCCAGGATCTTGGCTTCCCGCCAAAGGGTGGAGACGTTCGTCCCCATGAGCTTGCCTCCTGTTTTCAGCTGGGTTCAGAGTTCTGCACGACGGGCGTCTTATGCTGCTTCAGGACCAAGGTACCTGCCTATGCTAGAATACGTACGTCCCTTGGGCCAAGATACGTGCCGACCATCGTACGTACGTCCCCTGGGCCAAGGTACCTGTCTATGCTAGGATTCGTACGTCCCCTGGGACATGGTACCTGCCGATGCTAGGATACGTATGTCCCCTGGGCCTTGTTGTTGCTTTTGGGCCAAGGTATCTAGCCCTGTTGGGGACAAGCCTCTCCAAACTAGCGGAAAGGTACTTCGTTGTCTTGGGCCTTCCGGGGACGTTCATAGGGTGCGCCTAAGGGTTTATGGGCCATCCCCATTGGGCCATTAACCCAACACAAGTCCCCCACTTCTGATGTTCCGAGCGTGCGCGGGACGTAAGGAAGTAGAATTGAATCCGACGTACGTCTCCAGCTAATGCCCTTGTCGCCTCCAAAGCTGATGAGCCACTGTGTCTCCTAGAAAAAATTCCACTTTTGGTCCCATGACTATCATACCACTTCCACATTTAGTCCATTACTTTCAGATTGTCCACATTTAGTCCGTGACCATTATCCCCTCACCACCCCTCGTCCTTTTGGCCAAAATTCCGGCAAATTTAGTCCACTTCTCAGCCTCAGAATCAGTATTTGCACTAAATTTTGTATCAGGTTGGGGTTTTCATATCAATCTTTTCATTAAATTTGGTTTTTTATGCCTAAAACTTGCATTAAATTTGTCATAATTTTGGCTGGAAGGACGAGGGGTGGTGAGGGGATAATGGTCACGGACTAAATGTGGACAATCTGAAAGTAAGGGACCAAATGTGGAAGTGGTATAATAGTCATGGGACCAAAAGTGGAATTTTTTCGTGTCTCCTAACGTACGTCCCCTTCAGCTGCCTGCCTTTCCGAGTGTGGTACCTCGGGTCCGGACTTCCCGTGTGGGGACGACACTCTTCTCTTCCTTGGGATGTTTCCAGGGGGTCTCACCAGGAGGCCTGTGCTTAGGGGACGGCCGTTCGGTGGGCTTTGAAGTAGAACTACCTCCGTCGTACAGCTTTTAGCCGACGCCCTTGATGCGATGGTTGTCAGCTGTATTCGTGATCTCCGAACCCCGACCGTCTATGTGAACGGGCCTTGGCAGCCAGCCGTTGGGGACGTACGTCCCCTTGTCTAGAGGAAGGGGATTCTCTGATGTTCATCTCTGGGGACCCCTGTAGCACCGTCCCCAAGTATATTTACTTTTAGTAAATCATGTAATGAACCTTGAATAATGATTTATGAATTTACAAGGTTGTAAAATTTTTGTTATTACTTTTGCGTGAATAGTGAATTGCACGCGGGGCCCACATCGGGAGCGGGGACCACCCGATAATCCCGGGACCACATATTATATTCATCTTGGTCTAGATAATATTTATATGGTGGTGGATATTTTAGTTGGGCCATAGGAAGGGCATAGGGTTGACCCGTTGGTCAAACGAGACCCAATTACCGGTATTGGTAATTTATTAGATAACAGCCCAAAACAGATTTCGGAGACTTATAAATTAAAGATGAGGAATGTATATTCATTCTAAGAGTCCATAATGATGGGAAACACATAATATATTTTATTTGACCCGATAAAATGAAATATAATTAAAACAGTCAAAAAATACAACTTTCGGGGCCGATTGTACATTTCGGGACACAAAGGGATGACCTCCCACGTGAGTGGGGGCCACCCCACGTTTTTGGGTGTTTAGATTGTCAAGGGATGGCTGTGAATAATGAGAAGGGGTCTGAGGGTGATGTATTGGGTGAGAAGGGACCAAAGGTGGACCTCCACCTCACTCATTTGTCTAAATGAGACAAAACCCACCTCTCTCCCCTCACCATCTCCATTCATCCGCCCAAGCACACCTAGATAGCAAGAGGAAGCTCTGCAACTCACCATTTTCACACCCAAATTCGAGCTCAAGCTATAGTGGTCCAAAGAGGAGGATTTAAGAAGGAAAAAGTTAGGAAAAGTGTGAAGCATTAAGGTAATAACCTCATAATAACTTTTCCTCTACTTTTCATTTATCATATGGCTTATATAGCATATTAAGGACCCCTAGGATTGTTCTACATGTTTAGAAGTGTATAATGAGGGGTTGGAAGGTAGTACTAAGTCCAAGAACGGACTTAGAAGCCGAAACAACCGGTTCGCCAGAAAATAACCTTTTAGAGGTTATTTGTGTTGATATGGGTTTTGTGATGATTAAACCATATTAGGAGCTTGACCCAAGTGTTTTTAGAGTTCGCCGGAGTTTTGCCGGAGTTCGCCGGAGTTCGCCGGAGTTCAACTAAGAAGAGTAGAATCTTCTTAAAACTCATTTGAGGTGAGTGGATGGCTTAATGTCTTGTAACTTTTGGGTTAAGCATGAGATTACCTAAGTAAATGTTATATGTGTTCATAATAATGTTTAAATGAGATTAAACATGTGATTAGCCAAAGTGATTAGGCTTGTATGAAATGAACCATTGAAATATGCATGATTTGTGATATGAAAACGTTTATAAAAAACATATGTGATATGTTTAGAGATAAATGGTGCATAATATGCTTGACTATAACTTAATGCATGTTGTGATTAGGTTTGACCCATATTGGATTTGAAATAACGGGTCAACTGAGAGTTGACCGGTTGTCCAGGGGCAACCGGTGCCGGTCATGCGTAGAACCGGCGCCGGTTTGAGCGGGGTTGGCCCGGTTCATATTGTGTGATTATGAACCGGCGCCGGTTTGGCCTTATATTGCCCCTATGTTGATTTTTAGTGCATGGACTTGCATGGATGACTTTGCTTAGGCCTTAAGACTTGGTTTAGTCTTGTTTATTGATTATGATATAGACCCTATCTAGTATGATATGTGGTAGATCATAGGTCGGGTGGAGTACCCAAGGATCGGGAGGTATCCTCAAAACTTGGTTATGTCGGGTGGAGTACCTAAGGATCGGGAGGTATCCTCAAAACTCGGTTATGTCGGGTGGAGTACCCAAGGATCGGGAGGTATCCTCAAAACTTGGTTATGTCGGGTGGAGTACCCAAGGATCGGGCAGTATCCTCAAAACTCGGTTATATAGGGTGGAGTACCCAAGGATCGGGAGGTATCCTCAAAACTCATAGATTACTGTTTAGTAATTCAGGACCGGGCGGTGTCCTCGTGATTATTTGATTTGGACAAGAGGAGTCCTATACACTCATAGGTCTATGGGTGGGTTGGGGTTTTAAGTTAAGGACATTGACTACTATTATTTTCCCAAATAAACAATGAACTACGGGTCAGGTATTTCCAAGTGTATATAAGTACCGATATGTATTTTGTAACTTGGGGTAAAGATGTATAAGTATATGTATCACCCTTGTTTGGGTCTTATACTTGAAACGTTAGTTATTCTACATTTAGCTTGCTACTCGCTCGGTACTTAACTGACCCCTTCGGGGGGGCACCATTTCAGGTTTACTTAACTGACACCTTTGCACGGGTGATCGAAAGGAATCTAGAGGAAGACATAGTTCGTGCTTCCTTTATTGTTTTAAATCATAAACTATGCTCATGAATACTTTTGTAATATTACTTTGTTTTGGCCTGTAAGCCTAAGTTTTGCCATATGTGGCTTATGATTGACCGATGAATATTTTCCGCTATCCATTCAATCTATGATGTGATGTTGTTATGTATGTTTACTTACTGAGTAAGGTATGAACGATGTTCATGAATGCCTTGTGTGATTAAGTGAGGTTGACTTGCGAGTGACGTCACTTGATCACACGACGGTTGTACACATGCTTGGATGCGGTTCGGGGCGTGACAATTAAGTGGTATCAGAGCCATCCCAGTTTCTAAACTATGTAATTAACCCCTCACAAGAGATTTTTCAAAAGAGTTTTACCGAAAACCATGAGCATTGTATTTTGGCGTTTATGGAACTATTGTTACCTAGGTTGCAAGGTCTCTAGTTGTTAAGATGGTACTCTTAACAATTGGTATGACGGTGACCTGGGTGAATATGTGTCTATAACGTTTTCCGTCATTTGACATTGATTGGAGTCTAACGACTCATTCAAACCCCTTTTCAGAAATAAAAGGTAGACGTATGCCAACAAGAAACAATCTGAGGGGGCAAATGCTGGTAGCTTCTATTGGGGCTAGCCGGGCCGCATCTCGGGGCTCAAGAGGAGACCGTGGAGGCCGTGGAAGTCGTGGGGGCCATCGAGCCCGAACAGTGAGCGATGGTCATGTTAGCTCGATGTTTGAAACTAACACCGAGGAATATGATGCAACCTATGTTCCCGAAATGAGGCATGAGGAGACGCCATATGACAGGGGTGACTTCCATACCGATGAGGAGGACAATGACGAAAGTGATGCCCGATTCTCCCAATTGAGTGAACTGTTTGAATGGTATCAAAAGGAGAAGCGAAGGAGAGAGCTGAGACACCAAGCTAGGCATGTTCCTCTAGGAGGTTCAGGCCAGGGGAGTCGGGAGCTTCAAGGGTCGTCTCAGGGGTGTCCCAAGGGGGGCACGATGGGGATTTCTGTGTCAGAATCTCCAAGTATCTCAAGGAGGCAAGGGCTTTGGGGTGCAAATCCTTTGACGGCACCAGAGACATTACCGTTGCCGCCGATTGGATAAAGAAGCACTACTAGAGAATGAACCTATAACGTCAGTTATTTTATACTTTTAACGTCGGTTCTGGAACCGACGTGTAAGTAAGAGACGTTATAAGTTAGACCCTATAACATCGGTTATAAAACCGACATAAAAAGTTACCTTTTACGTCGGTTATATAAAAAACCAACGTTACATATATTTTCGAAAAAATAAAATAAATGCATGTTACGTCGGTTATTTAACAAAACCGACGTTAAATATAATTTCAAAAAAAAAATACATATTATGTCAGTTCTCTCAAAAAACTGACGTTAGAAGTAGTTTTTTAGAAAAAAATATATACATGCACTATGTTGGTTATTTTAAATAACCATCGGTGGTTTCCCAAAAAGGTCTAAATTTAGAATATTCAAACACATTTACAGACAACAAAACACATACACATCTACTTACACTTTACAAAAATCCAAGGTTAAAAATAAAACACTACAATCAAGAAATCCAGTACATGTAACAGACCAGTTGCTTCATGGCAGCACCTAGAAACTCAGACAGGTGTTGACGTAAATGAACTGGACAAATCTAGAAAAAAGCCACCAAAAGTAAATCAGTAAAGGTAGCATTCAAGATTAACAATTAAATAAATAACATCTTCCAAGACATTTAGTCAGACATAGATTTGTAGAGAAACAAGCTCAATTGCACTACTTGTGACATACCCTTGCAAGATCGCCGAGCAATGCAAAGGCACTTTGTCGTATATCAGAAACATCATCCAAACAACATTGCAAAAGCAAACCAGTTAAAATACTTAAATAATACTAAACCTGTGTTTCAATCTTAAATAATAGATATCGTTTAGTATAGATTTAACCTGAATAATTGAAACACCAAAAAAACTTTGGATTCATATCTTCTTAAGCAAATAATCCACCTTAGACATAAATCAGTCTATTTGAATAGAGTAAGTACTAATTGTCTCAACTGTAAACCATACAAAAAGTAACTATTCTAAGGTGAACCATGTTTGGAGTCCAAACTTTTTAAAAAATCCCTCCCTACAGTTTTCTGTGTTTCAAACAAAGCCCGAAAAGGGATAAGAGGGCTTAACAAGGAGTTAAATTAGCAATAAAGGGTTGGAAAAACAAGTTCGACCTTGTTTTGGTATCTGTCGTTATAAAATCTCCCTCCAACTCCATGATGCACAGTTCATTCCCATATAAGCTGCTGAAATAGTAGAAAAGAATTGGCGTGGACTAATTAAACTTTAACAAGATTCAATATTAAAATTAATATCGAAATTGCTACATTTTGTGCTTCAATTTCAACAACCTTTTCAATTCAAATCTTAACTAAACAAGCATACCCCAATACTATAAAATTTAAGTAAAGATGATAACGGAGTATTATCAAATAACTTAATGAATAAAGGGCAATGATAATAGCTTCACAAAATTTTAGAGGACTTTTTATTCATCCAGAGAATAGTACCACGATACAAGAATTGAAAAATGAAATATAGATTAAAAAATGACATACCTGAATATGGAAATGGGGCATTCATGAACTGCATATAAGAAGTGTCTTTTGACAACTTGTACAAAATCAATTAAGTAGCCCGGGTTTGATCGTTAAGAGTACCAGTTACAGTCACCAACCTATCATGAAATCCAGGTAAACCATTATGCAAAACCATTAGCTCGGGTTTGATCGTTAAGAACACCGTGTATATGAAATTAAATATATTGCAACAACTACTACAACATTACTACAAGTTCCATCCGCCTGCATCAGTGTATGTACATACTAGAGCATAGTAGAGAAAGGAAAGATCTAATTTCTTGGGACTTCCCTTTGTTCAAATCTGCAACCAATTGTTGTTTAGATGCATGAAGTACTCCACAATACCTATTTGTAGAATAGGTATACTGCCAATTCAACAATCTGAAAAAGCAAATGATATGACATGGTATAGTTAGATGTTTGATTGAATTCAGAATGTACAAAACATATATAATGTTAAACGCATAATGCATTGTCTTAAAAGAAGCTAAACAATTTAATACTCACCCTAATGAACTCTAAGTCCAACCAAATGGCACGTAATCAAAATAAAATTCCCAAGGCTGGGCATATAAGATCTTTTGGACCCATACCCAACCTACAAAATAAAATTTAGGAAAAACTCAATGAAAAATAAATAGAGTAGCTAGATATTGAGGTTCCTGCAGCTTCCCCTTCCCACCCTGTATACCATCACATTGGTATAGTACTAATTTTTTTTTGAAGTATATCCTAACAAGTTAAGCACTTAAGCCACATCACAAATACATGCACAACATGTTACATAGGCTCCTAGAGAACTATTCACATATTAAACAACATAAGTTAATTTCATAAAAAATGTAAAGCATCAAGTAAGTAATATAATTAGTAGATTGCTCTAAGCACACAACTCCATTACATTCTATATCAAAGGCATATGTTGCACTGTTCGCGAAAGAATTTGGTTGATTTGGCTGCACTAATTATCAAAGGCATATGTAGCAATAATGAAGCTTCTTGATTAAGGCCTCGTTTGGATCTTTGAATTTGTTCCAAATATGTTCACTTGCTACATTGTTTATTGGGCTATGGCCGTTCAGTGGTTTTATCATGAATTAGATCAAAATCTATAAGGAATATTCGTGTGATGTTCTGCCCCCAAAGACCTTTTTTATGATTTTGTATTCTCTAGGTCTATTTTCTCCCATCTTAGCTTTTTACATCAGATTTTTTCCAACTTCATTTTGTCATGGGGGTTTATGATTTTGTACATTGTTTTTCATATATATAATGAAGTTACGTAAAAAAGGTGAAGAAGGTTTAGACAGATACCTCAAGTATGGCAAGTTTCACATGTTACTCACATTTTGATTAAGCTCGATTCCCATGACAATAAGCCTACCAAATAAGTTAAAAAGTAATAACCATGATAAAATAAATCCAAACAAAAAAAGGAACAAGTGAACACAGTTTTCTCACTTCAAGGAAGTGATAAACATAACCTATCGTGTCTATCACTTGCAAAAAAAAAATTGAGACTACATGGTGACAGTGGTGCCATTTGGTGTTATCAAACCTCAAAATGGAAAATTAAATTGAGCAAAGTATCCATCTATAAATTATAATGCAATTCTATTCCTTAGCAGTTTTCCCTCAAGATATAAAATAAATAGCTCAAACATACAATTATCACTATCAAGTAAAAGCATCACACTTCAAATTGCAAAAATGAGCTCGTACACTTGATTTTATAGCACACATGAGTGTATGATGATACACTTATATTTTCATCCGATAAAACTCAATAATCTATAAATCTTTCTCAATAATCATTTAGAAAAATGAAGTTAAACTCAGATTGTTTAGTCCAAATATGATGGACATTAGTCACCAAAATCTTCAAAATATATCTGATAGAGCTAGAACAATCAAGTTAGCACCCTTCGTCACTACCAAGCACAGCTAACCACTGATCATGGGGAGAACTAAGTCAAACCGCAACCTCGTCAGCAAAGCCATCCCTGAGGACCAAGAGCCCAGGGAGCACGATGAGGACGCCATGGCCGATCACGCCGGCGGAGGGGACCTCTTCCAGGAGGCCTTCAACCTCACGACGGACCTCCGCAACCAACTCAACGGCGGAGGCCCTGATGCCCGCCTCGGCTTGGACAAGAAACGAGCTGAGAAGACAGATCACGCCCCGGCCCAGCCTATGGCCGCGGCCTCTCCGTCCGTGGATCCACAGGTCCAGGCCGCGCTGTCGGCCATCACCGCCAGCCTAGCTCAGAACCCCACCGTCCTCAGCGCACTCTTGCCAAGGACCGGGGGGAACGTCACTCAACCTCCTCAGCCCCAACCGTTGGCCGTCCAGATAGGCAACGATGAGGGGGTGGTGCCCCAGGACACGGCGTCGTCCCACTCCCACCCTGCTTCCCCTCTTCGGCCTGGGCAGACCCCAGCGCTTGGAAAAGCCTCTGCCTTCAATAGGCTAGGTGACACGCGCCGTCGTCCGGTCTCGGAGAGGATGGCGGGACGGATTGGTGAGCCTCGTCCTGGCTCGCCGAGGGAAAGCTTGGGGTCTGTGTCCCGGACAGCGGACCAGCCCCGCCCGGACAAGGGCAAGGGAAAGTTGCACGAGGATGACGTGCGTCACCAGATCAACGCGGCTCACAACGAGCGCGTGAGGAACCAGCCGGGCGCCGCTGCGGCCGCCAGGGACCCCCGGGACGAGGTCATCGCCCAGCTGGAAAGGAGGCTGGCTCAGATGGAGGCCAAGCAGTCGGCCAACATCCCTACGGCCGGCGCCTCCAACGACCCCGTCCTCAACGCACTCATGAACAAGGTTAGCGCCCTGGAGAGGGAGCTGGCCGAGGGGCGAGGTGATCCCATCATCCAGGTCAGGACCAGGACCCCTTTCACCAACAGGGTCCTCTCGGCCCCCATTCCGGAGAAGTACAGGGGGAACGCCATCAGGTCCTACGACGGCCGATCAGACCCCCAGGAGCACTTCAGCCGTTACCAGAACAACATGTTGATGGTGAACGCGTCCGATGAATACATCTGCCGTTGGTTCCTCTCTACTCTCGAGGGGCCAGCGTACGAGTGGTTCAACGCGCTCCCCGAAGGAAGCATCGACTCGTGGCAGGATCTTGCCCAACGCTTCCTCACTCACTTTGCCGGGAGGAAGCGTGCGAAGAAGTATTTCACCCACCTCCTCTCCGTCAAGCAGCAGCACGAGGAGTCCCTCCGGTCATTCATTGATCGGTGGACGAGGGAAACCGAGGAGGTCGAAGGGGCCGATGAGCGCACCCTCCTCGCCTTGTACCAGGGAGCCCTCCGCAGCTCCCCGTACGCTAGGAGCCTTATCACCGACCCTCCGAGGTCGTACGCCAAAGCGCTCCAGCGCGGAGGCTTGTACGCCGACGCCGACGAGCTCCATAATCTCAAGAAGGAGGGGGGCCATCCCTCCAAGAAGACAAATCCTTCGCCGGCCCCGGGGCCGTCCCCGGCCGGCCAGGGTGCCCAGGGCCGTCACGGCTCTAGTGGACAGAGTAAGAAAGATCGCCACTGGCGGCCGAGGTTGGAACGGCCGGGGGTCTCCCTCACTCACCCGGTCGGCACCATCCTCGATTATGCCGAGAAGCACGGCCTCATCGAGCAGGCTCCTCGGCCGGCCGAGGAGATCCTTGCCATCCAGCAGGGCGGCACATACTGCCGGTTCCACAAGAACTCTTCGCACAACACCGACGATTGCATCACACTGAAGAAAGCCATCGAGCGCCTTATTCGCCAGGGGGAACTCTCCCAGTTTGTTAAAGGTGGCCCACGCAAAAACACATGGGTAAACACCGGCAAACATTGGGCGAACCCTCTGCGAAGAAGCGGGAGATTGGAAGGCTCAGCGACGACGAGGACTTCGAGGAGCCCCCGCCGAAGAAGAATCACATTCACCTCATCGTAGGTGGGAACGCTGGGGGGGACTCCGCCACTCAGAGAAAGAAATGGGCCCAATCCCTTTACATTGGGGAGGTGTCCCACGTCCCCCCCAGCCGAAGAAGCAGCGAACGGAGGCGATCACCTTCACCGACAAGGATCTGCCTCCGGGTACGGAATCACACAGGGACGCCCTCGTCATCCGGTGTGAGATCGGTGACTCCATCATCCACCGCACTTACATCGATACGGGGAGCTCCGTCAACGTGATGTACCTGGACACCTTCAAGCAGCTGAAGCTGGACAGAGCTCTGCTGAGGCCGATCAAGACACCGTTATCCGGCTTCACCGGGGACTCTATCGACACCGAAGGCACGATAGTCCTCCCCGTGGAGGTCGGTGACGGCCCCCACCGCGCCAAGATTGACATGGAGTTCATGGTGGTCAACCTCCAGTGCGCCCACAACCTGATCTTGGGGCGGCCAGCGCTGGAGGACTTGGAGGCCATCATTTCCATGAAGCACTTATGTCTGAAGTTCCCCACCAATGACGGCATCGGCTACGCCAGAGGAAACCAGAGGATAGCCAGAGCTTGCTACCTCAAGCTAACGAGGTCGGCCGAAAGGGAAGGACAGAGGATAGACACCATTACGGCTGCCGTCGCCACGGACGAGGAGAGGCCACGTGCGGAGCCGGCCGAGGAGGTCGAGGAAATTCCTCTGGATACCTCCCGGCCGGAGCGGGTTCTCAGAATCGGGAAGCAACTCCCCCAGGACCAACGAGACGCCATCCTCCTCGTCTTACGGTCGTACGCCATTGTCTTCGCGTGGAGCCCGGACGATATGCCAGGCATCAGCCGCCAGGTGATCTCTCACCGGCTGACCGTCGATCCGGCCTCCGCGCCCGTCAAATAGAAGCGGCGCTACTTGTCCGCCGACAGGCGGGACTTCATCAAAGGGGAGGTCGCCATGCTCCTCTCAATCAAACACATTAAAGAGGTGAAATACCCGACATGGTTGGCCAACGTCGTCCTCGCCCAGAAACCGCTGACGTTCAGAATGTGTGTTGATTACACTGACCTAAACAAGGCGTGCCCCATGGACCCGTTCCCTCTCCCAAACATTGATCAGCTGGTGGACGAGACGGCGGGGTGCGAGTTGATGTCGTTCCTCGATGCTTTCAGAGGGTACCACCAAATCTCCATGCATGAAGATGATGCTGAGAAGACGGCATTCATGACCCCAGAGGGAATCTTTTGCTACCTCGTCATGGCCTTCGGACTCAAAAACTCCGGTGCCACCTACACTAGGATGGTGGCCAAGATCTTCAGGGCGGTCCTTTGCCGGACGATGGAGGCGTACGTCGACGACATGATCGTCAAGAGCAGGCAGGCCACCTCCCACGCCGCCGACCTCCGGGAAATCTTTGAAATAATGAAGGAGTTCAGGCTCCGCCTCAACCCCAAGAAGTGCGCCTTCGGCGTCCAGGGCGGCAAGTTCCTCGGCTACATGGTCAGTCGGAGAGGCATCGAGATAAACCCGGAGAAGACGCACGCTATCATCAACATGGAGCCGCCCCGCAACGTCAAGGAGGTACAGCGACTGACGGGGCGCCTGGCGGCCTTAAACCGGTTCCTCTCCAGGTCAGCCGAGAGGGCACTCCCCTTCTTTCAGATCATGCGTAAAGCCAACAGCTTCAAGTGGACGACGGAGTGCCAGGAAGCATTCGACGAATTGAAAAGGTACCTGTCGTCCCCACCCGTGCTCTCCAAGCCCAAAGCCGGCGAAACCCTCTTCTTGTACTTAGGGGTGAGCACGTCGGCCATCAGCTCCGTGCTCATCCGTGAGGACGAAGGGGTGCAAAAGGCCATCTTCTACATCAGCAAGACACTCAGGGAGGCCGAGCTCAGGTACTCCCCCATTGAGAAGACGGTGCTGGCCATCGTCCATACGGTGAAGAAGCTGGGACACTACTTCCAGGCCCACGCCGTCCATGTACTGACCCAGCAGCCTCTCGGCGCACTCATGAGGAGCCCCATCAGCTCCTCTAGGATGGTGAAATGGGCAATTTTCCTCAGCCAATTTCAAATTGAGATCAAGCCAAGGTCATCTATCAAAGGGCAAGCCTTGGCCGACTTCGTCATCGAATGCACGGCAAGGGAGACGGCCGTCGCCAACCCCGGGCCGGAGCCGGACGATACATGGACCCTGTTCACTGACGGCTCGTCGGCCGCGAAATCATGCGGCGGCGGCGGCGTCCTCATATCCCCTGAAGGATTCAGAGCTTACTATGCCATCCGCTTCAACTTCAGGGTATCCAACAACGAAGCCGAGTATGAGGCCCTCCTCAGCGGTCTCAGACTCGCAGCCGGCCTCAAGGCCAAGCACCTCAAAATCAAGTGCGACTCCAAACTGGTAGTGGGCCAGGTGGAGGGATCGTACGAGGCAAAGGAAGGCCGGATGAAGCAGTACAAACAAGCGGCGGAGGAGTTGCTGAAAGCGTTTGAAACCCACGAGATCACTCAGATCCCAAGGGCCGAGAACGCCGAGGCCGACATCCTCTCCAAACTCAGCTTGGACACCCCGGAGCCCATCTCCCAGCTGGCCAAGATCGAGGAGTTGAGCATGTCCAGCATCCATGCCAGCCCCGTCTTGTGCGTCCAACAGCGACCAGAGGACTGGATCTCCGACATCGTCACCTTCATCACAACAGGGGAGCTGCCCCCAGACGAGGAGAGGGCCAAACTTGCCAAACTCAGGGCCCCAAGCTACACCATCGAGGATGGCAAACTCTACAAACGATCTTACAATGGCACTCTCCTTCGATGCCTCCACCAGGATGAGGCCGACATAGCCATGGAAGAAGTTCATTGTGGCGTCTGCTCCTCGCACCAGGGCCCTTTCAGCATGTCCCGGCGTCTCGTCGTCCAGGGCTTCTTCTGGCCGACGATGGCACGAGACTGCGCTGACCTGGCCAGGAAGTGCACCACATGCCAGGTACTCCAGAAGGCCCCTGGTCGGCCAGCTGTCAACTACGCCCCCGTCAGCACCGCAATTCCATTCTCTAGATGGGGGATTGGCCTGGTCGGCCCCCTGCCCAGAGCCATCGGGAACAACCGCTACATCATCGTCGCCGTTGACTACTTCACCAAGTGGGTCGAGGCGGAGCCCTTGGCCAGCATCACGGGGGCCAGATGCCAAAAATTTGTTTACAAGAACATCATCACACGCTTCGGCGTCCCCCAGGAGATTATATCAGACAACGGCACCCAATTCGAGGCAGCCCCTTTTCAGGAGCTCCTCCGAGAGTTTGGGGTGAGGCACCGTTTCTCCTCCGTTGCCTATCCTCAGGGCAACGGGCAGGTCGAGAACGCCAACAGAACGATCATGGAAGGGCTGAAGAAGAAACTCCAGGCCGCAGGAGGTAGTTGGGTCGACGAGCTCCCCAACATCCTGTGGTGCTACAGAACCACGCCGAGGAGGGCGACAGGTGAAACGCCTTTCGCCCTGTGCTACGGCTTTGAAGCAAAGGCGCCCACGGAAGTTGCCATCCCCAGCCGACGGGTGGAACAATACGAGCCTGACGCCAATGAGGAAAGCATGAAGATTGACCTGCACCTGGTCGATGAGAGGCGTGAGCAAGCTTACGTCCGAGCAGAGAACTACCGGCGTCAAGTAAAATCATACTATGACGCCAAGGTACGTTCCCGGGAATTTTAGGTGGGGGACTACGTCCTCCGCCGAAGGGAAGCAAGCCAGCCGACAGAGGGTGGCAAACTAGCATTGAAGTACGAAGGGCCCTACATCGTCAGTGCCGTGGTCAAACCCGGCACCTACAAGCTTAAACGCCTGAATGGGTCCAATGTACCACGAACGTGGAATGTACACCATCTGGTGAAGTTTTATCAGTAATCCGAAGGAGGTGTAGACGACGAAGCCCTCACCCCTTAACGGGTTACTGATTGAACGCCACCCTCGGCCTCGAGCCACCTATGAATAAAATCATGTTCCTGATTTTTATCTCTGGAATTTAAAGTAAAACATTAGCAGGTGCCCCCGTCGGCCACCTTTGAGCGAAAGGCTCACGTATGGCCGACGTGGCCCCTTGCATTTGCAGCCTACGAGCGACAAGCTCCGGCACTCCATTGTATTTTGTATCAGCGAAGGGCTCGGGCCTAGCTGAGAGAGCACATCGTCCCGGCCCCGTAAGCCTAGAAGTGAAACGCTCAGGTATGGCCGACGATGTCCCCAGGACGAGGGGCCCACGTCTTGAAACGGGAAGCTCACCGCGTCGTCCACGCGCCAGATCGCAGGACGACAGGCCTGAAATCATGGCCGAGGTGACAAAATCCCAAAACTCAGGGATGGGCAACGACAGCCATTGGAAACCGACCAAAAGTCTAGCCCGCGTCATAAATAGGCGACGGGACCCGCCCTGAGATCACAGACTGATGGAGTATATGGCCCGGGAACCCCCGGCCCACAGACTCCTACTACTCCAGCGAAGGCCCAAAAGGCCCAACAGGCCCAAATCACAGCGCCCAGAGTACCAGACAGTCCGCACTACGCGCCAGGGGTGCCTTCGGCCCCCTGGCCGAAGGCTCCAAATTCTCACATAACGGGTTTCTCAAGCAAATTAAGAAACTGGGAGAAAACGGAGAAAACAGTAGACCTCGGCATTGTGAGCCCTCGGCACCAGGGTGCCATCGGTTGGAAGAGCCCTCGGCTACTGCTCTATAGCCGAAGGCATCTCACTCGACAAGATATCCGCCTCACATGCGTACAGATCACCGTACCCCGCATAGACGTCCCATCCAACAGCCGCATTAAATGCGGCCACATGCGGCTGCCAGCGCCAACCAGTTGAGGCGACCCCTCGGCCAATGAGCGCTTGACACGTGTCCCTGTCCGGCATTTATTGCTACTATAAATAACACCCCATTTCCTCATTTGTAACCACGCTGAAAACGCCACTCATACTGAATACACACTCTCTCTACTTTTACTTACTTGCTCTGACTTCTCTCTAAGTTATTCCCCGTAATAACCCTTCGGATATATACCCCCGGGTAGACTATCCATCATTTGGTGCTCTCGTTGAGAGGTGGAACAATCGAGTAAGAAACCCTCCCCCTCGACCAAACACAAAACACTAACCCTCTATCAAAATGGTGAGGACAACACGTGCCAACTCAAAAAACGTAGAAGACAAGAACCTGGCCCTCGGCGACGTCAACGCCCCCGAAGCCTCTCACAGGGCTCCCGAGGGCGGTGTCATCACTGGGCTGGAACAGGCGGCTGTCGACCTACGCCTTCAGATCCAACAAAATGCCCCCGATGCCCGCCTCGGCATCGAGGCCAAGAAGAAAAACCGGAGCGATGACCAAGTCAGCCCTCCGGTTCTCACCATCGACGTGCAATCGGCGCTCTCCGCCTTCATCCAGACGCTCACCCAGAACCCGGGTGCCTTCGGCACCCTGGCTCCAGCTCACCCTCAGATCGGGGAAAATATCATACTTCCCCCTCTGCCACACCCCTTCGGAAATCCCACCCCCCGGGTGAGAAACGACGAAGGGGTGGTGGCCCAAGAAACATCCTCCCAGGAAGTTCAGTCCCGGGACCGCCATAATGACAACAGGGAAAGGCCCCGTACTTCCGCCCTCAACCGGCTCGGAGGAGGGCCAGACCGCCGAGGGGTCCAAGACCGCCTCGGGGGAAAAGCACTCCAAAGACCCCAGGAAAGCGGGGGATATGTTTCGAGGGCAGACGAGGAGCGTCCCCCTCGGGACAAAGGCAAGGCACCCCTTCATGCCGATGATGCTCGACACCAAATCAACCAAGCCCACTCGGCCCGGGTTCATTCGCAGGGGGCGGAGACCCTCCCGAAGGATCCCCGGGACGAGATTATTGCGGCCCTCCAACGCCGGCTTGACGAGATAGAGTCCAACAAAGCTCACGCCACCACCTCCACCCCTCATTCAGATCTCAAATACGAGGCCATGATGGCCAAAATGGAGGAGTTACAGAAGAGGGTGGCCGAGGGCTCCGGGGAACCCGTCATCCAGCTCCGGACTCGGACGCCATTTACCCCAAGGGTATTGGCGGCCCGGATCCCGGAAAAATACCGAGGGCAACACATACAGCCCTACAGCGGGAAAACGGACCCCCGGGAACATTACAGCAAATACCAGAACAGCATGATGATGGTGGGGGCGTCAGACGAATATTTGTGTCGTTGGTTCCTCTCCACCTTAGAGGGGCCGGCGTACGAATGGTTCAACAGGCTGCCCGAAGGCTGCATTGATTCGTGGCAAGAACTCGCCCAACGATTCTTGACACAATTCGCCGGGAGGCGTCGCACAAGGAAGCACTTCTCCCACCTCCTAACAATACGCCAGAAGAAGGATGAGACCCTTCGGGATTTCCTGGAGCGCTGGAGGACGGAGGCCGACAAGGTCGACGGTGCCGATGACGGGACCCTCCTGGCCCTCCTACAAACCGTCCTCCGCACCGGTAACTTTTCAAGGAGCCTCATCATTGAACCCCCCCGCGACTACATAAGGGCTTTGCAGCGGGGGGACCGATATGCTGAGGCCGAGGAGGTGGAGAAGTATCACCAGCATCCGGACCAGCAGCCCCCGAGGGCTGACAACAAGCATAACCGAGGGCCGGGGGCTCCTCCAAATCACCCCAAGGCCTCGGGACCCTCTGATGACCGCCCTCGGCAAGGCCAAGCCAAGCCCGGGGGAGGTTATAAGGGCAACCCTAAGACTTGGGCCCAGCCCATTCTCCTGGACCGCCCTCGGACACCATTGACGCACCCCGTCAGCATCATCCTCGATTTTGCCGAGGAGAGGGGCCTCGTTGAGCGCGACTCTCGCGCACCCCCAGAGGTACACGCTATCAACCCTCAGTTCCCCTACTGTCGCTTCCATCGGCACCAGGGGCACAGGACCGATGACTGCCATCAGCTGAAGACGGCCATCGAGAGATTAATACAGGCGGGGCACCTGTCCCAGTTTGTCCAGAGCCCTCGGCAGGAGGGACCTTCTCATTAGGGACCTCCCCGAGGGCACCATACGAAGGTAAATGCCTGGGTAAATCCGAACACCATCCCCCTCGGCAAGAAGAGGGAGATCGGAAACTTGGAAGAGGAGGAGGAGGAGTACCCCCACTACCAGGAGAAGAAACGCCACATCCTCATGATCACCGGTGGCAATACAGGGGGCGATTCCACCAGCCAACGAAAGAAGTGGGCTCAATCGCTTTACGTGGGGGAAGTCACTCATATGCCCCCGGTAAAGCGACTGAGGGAGGAACCCATCACCTTCACCAACGCAGATCTCCCTCCTACTTCTTCTCCTCACAGGGATGCCTTGGTGATCCGGACGGAGATAAACGACACCATTATTCACCGAACTTACATTGACACGGGCAGCTCCGTCAATGTAATGTACCTCAGCACCTTCAGAGAGCTGCATCTGGAGAGGGGGTCCCTTCGGCCCATTAAGACCCCTCTTGCCGGCTTCACCGGCGATACTGTTGATTCCGAGGGGGTAATAACCCTCCCGGTGATCTTCGGCGATGGGCTCCATAGAGCCCAGCTCGAAGTGGAGTTCGTCGTCGTCAACATTGACTGCGCCCACAACATTATCCTCGGCCGGCCAGCCCTCGAGGACCTCGAAGCCATCATCTCCATGAGGCACCTCTGCCTCAAGTTTCCCGCCGAGGGGGGAATTGGCTACTCCCGGGGGAACCAGAAAATTGCCCGCGCCTGCTATCTTCAGGTCACTAAGAAGGTAAGCAAGGCGGAATTTCGTGTTGACACCATCACCGGAACCGTCGACCAAGAGGAAAGAAGGCCGAGGGCTGAACCGGCCGAGGACGTAGAAGACTTTGCGCTCGATCCGGCCCAGCCGGAGAGAGTCGTGAAGATTAGAGCCCAGCTCCCTGAAGATTGGAAGACCGGTATCACCGACGCCCTCCGTGCCTACTCCACTGTCTTTGCATGGGGGCCGGAGGACATGCCGGGAATCAGCCGAAGGGTCAATCACCCACCGCCTCTCGGTGGACCCTTCGGCAAAGGCAGTGCAGCAACGAAGAAGACCCCTCTCCGCCGAGAGGAGGGAATTTGTGAAGAAGGAGGTCGCCATGCTCCTCTCTATTAAGCACATCAAGGAGGTGAAATACCCCTCATGGCTAGCGAATGTGGTCCTGGCACAGAAGCCCCCTACCTTCCGCATGTGCGTGGACTACACCGATCTCAACAAGGCGTGCCCTATGGACCCGTTCCCTCTACCATATATTGATCAACTAGTGGATGAGACCGCAGGGTGTGAGATCATGTCCTTCCTCGATGCCTTCCGAGGGTATCGCCAAATTTTTATGCACGAGGAAGACGCTGAAAAAACTGCCTTCATGACTCCCGAGGGCATCTTCTGCTACCTAGTCATGGCCTTCGGCCTAAAGAACTCAGGGGCCACCTACACCCGGATGGTGGCCCGGGTCTTTCAAGCCGTCCTAGGGCGCACCATGGAGGCCTATGTTGACGACATGATCGTCAAAAGCAAACAATCTTCCAGCCATGCTGACGACCTCCGGGAAATCTTCGCCATCATGCAAAAATTCAACCTTCGGCTAAACCCGAAGAAGTGCACCTTTGGCGTCCAAGGGTGCAAATTCCTGGGCTACATGGTGAGCCGAAGGGGTATTGAGGCCAACCCCGAGAAGATCCAGGCCATCATCAATATGGATCCCCCACGCAATGTGAAGGAAGTCCAACGGTTGACGGGCCGCCTGGCAGCCCTCAACCGTTTTCTATCTAAATCGGCGGAGAAATCTCTACCCTTCTTCCAGATCATGAGGAAGACGGCTGGCTTTCTATGGACTCCGGAATGCCAGGAGGCTTTCGACGAGCTCAAACGATATCTATCTTCACCTCCTGTGCTCTCCAAACCCAAGGTAGGGGAGACCCTCTACCTCTACCTTGGGGTTAGCCCGGCGGCCATCAGCTCTGTGCTCATCCGGGAAGAAGACGGCATCCAACATGCCATCTTCTACGTTAGCAAGACCCTAAGGGAGGCCGAGCTCAGGTACTCCCCTGTGGAAAAAACGGTGTTAGCCATCGTTTGGACTGTCAAGAAGTTGGGCCATTACTTTCAGGCTCACCCGGTTCAGGTCCTCACCCATCAACCCCTCGGCGCCCTCATGAGGAGCCCCACCAGCTCCTCCCGCATGGTGAAATGGGCTATCTTCTTGAGCCAGTACAACATTGACATCCGTCCAAGGCCTGCCATCAAGGGCCAAGCCCTGGCGGACTTTGTGACGGAATGTACCGCAAGGGCAGCCACGGACGGGGAGCCCTCGGCTACCTCGGACGACTGGTGGACCCTCTATACTGATGGCTCCTCCACGACCAAAGCATGCGGGGGAGGGGTAGTCCTCATTACTCCCGAGGGCTTCAGGGCCTACTATGCAATCCGCTTCTCCTTCAAGGTCTCCAACAATGAGGCCGAATATGAGGCCCTCCTATGTGGCCTTCGGCTGGCTGCCAACATGAGGGCTCGGCAGATCCACATCAAATGCGACTCCAAGCTGGTCGTTGGCCAAATCTCCGAAGAATATGAGGCCAAGGAGGGGAGGATGAAACAGTACAAGGAAGCGGCCAAGGAGTTGCTTAAGGTATTTGAGGCACACTCTCTCACTCAAATACCGAGGGCTCAGAACTCCGAGGCCGACATATTATCTAAGCTATCGGCCGACTCCCCCGAGCACATCTCCAAAATTGCCAAAATCAAGGAACTCAGCCTCTCAAGCATCCATGCAAGCCCCGTTATGAACATATAACAACGTCAGGAGGATTGGATCTCAGATATCACCGCCTTCATCTCCACAGGGCAGCTACCCGAGAATGAGGCCCGCGCTAAACTGGCAAAGCTGAGGGCTCCCAGCTACACCATCGAAGATGGAAGGCTCTACAAACGATCTTACAATGGCACGCTACTTCGGTGCCTTCATCCAGATGAAGCCGAGGTCGCAATGGAGGAAGTGCACAGTGGCACTTGCTCAGCTCACCAAGGACCCTTCTCCATGTCCCGAAGGCTCATTCTCCAGGGCTACTTCTGGCCAACCATGGCCAGGGATTGTGCTGACCTTGCCCGGAGGTGCACCGCATGTCAACATTTCCAGAAAGCTCCCGGCAGGCCAGCGGTCAACTATGCCCCCATCAGCACCTCTGTCCCATTTTCTCGATGGGGGATAGACCTTGTGGGCCCCCTGCCGAGGGGTACCTCCAACAACAGATACATCATTGTGGCCGTCGACTATTTTACCAAGTGGGTGGAGGCTGAACCCCTCGCCAGCATCACAGAGGCGAAGTGCCGTCACTTCGTCCTCAAGAACATCCTCACAAGGTTTGGCGTCCCCCAGCAGATCATCTCCGACAATGGGACACAATTTGAGGCAGCCCCCTTCTGTGCCCTTCTGGAGGCATGGGGCATCAAACACACCTTCTCCTCCATTGCCTACCCCCAAGGCAACGGGCAAGTAGAGAACGCCAACCGGACCTTGCTCGAGGGCCTCAAAAAGAAGCTGGAGGCCGAGGGTGGTGGCTGGGTGGAAGAACTCCACAACATCCTTTGGGCCTATCGCACCACCCCTCGGCGAGCAACAGGTGAAACACCCTTCTCCCTCTGCTACGGTTTTGAAGTCAAAGCTCCTACGGAAGTCACCCTTCCCACCCGAAGGGTGATCCAATATGACCCCGAGGTCAACGACAGCAACATGGCCCTCGACCTCCAGCTTATTTCAGAACGCCGGGAGCAGGCCTTCATCCGGGCAGAAAACTACCGAAGGCAAGTTAAAAGCTACATCGACTCCAAAGTTCGCACCCGAGAATTTCAAGTGGGGGACTATGTCCTCCGGAGGAGGGAAGCCAGCCAACCAACCGAGGGAGGAAAAATGGCACCAAAATTCGAAGGCCCCTACATCATAGCAGCCATCATCAAACCCGGGACCTACAAGCTCAAACGCCCCAATGGGAAAGAAGTCCCTAGGCACTGGAATGTACACCATTTAGTTAAATTTTATCAATAATGTAAGAGCGGCCAAGCCCTCATAACTAGTGAATGTACTATCCTTTGGCCCAAGGCCTCCAATTTCGAAGAATGAAGATACATTCAAGACATCAAGCCCTCATACTGACCACAGGCCCCAGGCCTCACCACGAGAAGAACCCCCTCCGGCACCAAGTGCCGAGGGCGGACACCATCAACACCTACAACAAAAAGCGAAAACACCACGTGTTTTCAGTCAAGACCCCTCGGCACCCAGTGCCGAGGGAGGAAACTCCTATCACCAACAACAAGGAACGCCATGTGTTTCATTTCCCTTCGGCACCCAGCGCCAAGGGTACATTCCCACCTTCAACATCAAAAAAGAAAAGATGAGAACACCAAGTGTTCCTACAGAAGACCCTTCGGCACCCAGTGCCGAGGGACACCTCCATCATCAAACATCGAAACGAAGAAAAAACACCAAATGTTTCAAAGAAGACCCCTCGGCACCCAGTGCCAGGGATATGCTCTCCTATCAACTTCCAAACATCTGTTGGGAAACACCAAGTGTTTCATTTGAAGACCCTTCGGTACCAGGTACCGAGGGTAGACACCTCCATCGACTACAACAAAGAGAACACCAAGTGTTCCTACAGAGGACCCCTCGGTACCAAGTACCGGGGGCTACACATCGAGACTAACACCAAGTGTTGTTTCTAAAAGCCGTACCCCACGAGGACGCATATACCGAAGGCGCCACCATCGGTGCCGGCGGCACGTAGTGCCCCCGGCCATTTGCAACTAGTGTGCAAATGAAAACCCTTCCTTGAAACGCTTTCCGCGTCACTACCCCCAGGGTATGACAGGCATGAGAAATGCCCAGGATTCGACTTTCAAAAACGGAACGCTATCCGCGTCACTACCCCCAGGGTATGACAGGCATGAGAAATGCCCAGGATTCGACTTCCAAACCGAAACGCTCCCCGCGCCACCACCCCAAGGGTGTGACAGGCCACGGACTATGTCTAGCGCCGAGGGGACGACTTTCAAAAATGAGGCGCTTTCCGCGCCATCCCCCAAGGGGAGGCAGGTTACGGACCACCATATCTTGTGCCCAGGAAACGTCCCTCGATCCCCTCGGAACTCGGAAGGTTAACCCGAGGGAGGAGAGCCATTGGTGTATTCTGATGGTCTCCTAATAGGCCCAGCCTTACCAAGAAACCAAGTTTCTTGATGCCTTCCCTTCACCACCAACCAAAAAAGGGGGGGGGGGGGTGGTGGTGAAGGGGAGTAGACTCAGCGAGAAATCAAAGAGTACACTCCAACAAGATCACAACATGCCGAGGGCTCCCCACGGGAACACCTCCGGTAATTGAAGACTCCTATCTCCCGGAGGATACTACTCATAGAAATATCATCAGGAAACGGCTAAGTCCACTACCTGGTCACCTCCGGTCACAAAAACACCGAAGGCTTCAACAATACAAAGGGACTGGACTATCCAAGGTCCACTAAACGGTACTTCAAACAAACACCGAAGGCATCTGTTATGCACAAATACCGAGGGCCCTTTCCCCATGACAAGGGTCAAATCCTACAACTTTTAAAGTGTATGCCGAGGGCACACACTCCTCATTGGCTTTCTTCACAACAACAGGATTCAACATCAATTTATGCTTAGGAAAAATTCTAAGTCCTGATGGAGCAGCCCCCGGGCATCTCGCAAAGTAATGTAGAGTCAGAAGGCACCTATCACCCGAAGGCTACACAGGGAAGCAGCACTTGAAAAAATTCTAAGTCCTAAAGATTGGGCCCCCGGCCCAATCAATATTATAGCCAAGGGAATATGGTGGCCGAAGGCCATGCAATACAACAACACTTAAAAAAAAAGGTATTCTGTCCTAAATGAGTAGCCCCCGGGCATCTCGCAAAGTGATGTGGAATCAGAGGGTACCTATCACCCGAAGGCTCCCAAGGGAAAATCTACACTTAGAAGATTTTCTAAGTCCCACATATCCCCCCCCCCCCCGGTCAACTACTCATACATCAAGGAGGGATGCCATCTCCCGAAGGCTCCCAAGGGAGATTTTACACTTAGAAGATTTTCTAAGTCCCACATATTTCCCCCCGGTCAACTACTCATACATCAAGGAGGGATGCCATCTCCCGAAGGCTCCCAAGGGAGATTTTACACTTAGAATATTTTCTAAGTCCTACATGCTTTTCCCCGGTCAACTACTCATACATCAAGGAGGGATGCCATCTCCCGAAGGCTCCCAAGGGAGATTTTACACTTAGAATATTTTCTAAGTCCTGCATATTCCCCCCCCCGGTCAGCTACTCATACCTCATGGAGGGATGCCACCTCCCGAAGGCTCCCAAGGGAAACTCTACACTTAGAAGATTTTCTGAGTCCTACATATTTCACCCTCATCTCAAAGGACCTAATTGCCGAAGGCTACCTATCAATCGAGGGCTACAGTACACAAGGAATCAACACTCAAGAAAATTTTCTAAGTCCTAAAGAATTGGCCCCCGGCCTATTCAATATTTCAGTTGGGGCTCCACAGTAGCCGAAGGCTACATGGCATACTACACTTGCAAAAAAAAAATCTCTAAGTCCTGTGCATTGGGCCCTCGGTCCAACATTCACGCATCAGGAAGGGATGCCATATCCCGAAGGCTCGCAAGGGGATATCTACACTTAGAAATTTTTCTAAGTCCTAGGATTCGGGTTACTACAAACGCCCGAAGGCCCTATGGTGTGCTACACTTAGAAAAATTTTCTAAGTCCTAACTGCTGCTGAACCCTCGGTTGCATACCCAGCAGAGGGTGCCCAAGTACCGAAGGCTTCCAAGGGCACGCTACAATCGAAAAATATTCTAAGTCCTACACATACATTCAAAAATACCGAAGGCATACACTCAAGAAGTAGAAGGCATACATTCAAAACGTAAGGCGCATTCAAATGTAAAGAGCCCGGGGGCAGCATGCATTCATCACAAACAAAGTAAGTGTGAAATTTACAAACAGGCTGAAGCCGAAGGATCAATGTTGTTCATTACAAAATATGTTCAAGGATTTCTAAGTACAAAGTCACTCTACAACTACAACAGCATCATTCACCGGGGTGCCCTCTGCAGCCGGCCTCGATAATGCCTCCGCTCCGGTCTCGACAGCGTCGCCCTCGGCCTCATTCTTCAACTCCGTGTCCTCAAGGTCGGGCCTCTGAACACCTTCCGGGAGCGACTCACGGACATCAGGCTGCAGGGGAGGAAGGCCATACGCCGAGGGGGAGAAATCTTTTTGCTCAATGCCCAAATGCCGAGCCATCCTCCGGTAAATGAGGGCCTGGGTGAAGAATTCGCCGGCCTCATAATATTCTCTGCCCTTCCGGGCCATCCACTCCCACCCGGGGCCCTCGGCCCATTCCTCGACGTGTGCCTCCACGACCGAGGACAACCACATCTTGCGTCCCTCGGCCCTCCAGCCCTCGGCGACGAAGGCATCCACGGCTTCCTCCCGAGCCTTGGCGACGGCTAGCGCCTTGGAGTCCTCGGCCTCTTTGGCAGCTCTCCTGGCCTCCTCAGCAGCGGCCTCAGCATCGGCCTTGCCCTTCTCTGCAGCCCCCAATCTCAGCTCCATTTGCCGAAGCTACTCTTCCAGCCTGGCCCCCAGCTTCACCGCCTCCTTGTTTTTGAGGATGCATTCCTTCATCTTGGCATCCTGCTCTGCTTTATGGAGGCGCCATTCTTGAAGCCTCCGGGCATGTTCACCGAGGGCTAGACAAGCCTGCGGACCAACATCCAAACGGTTAAAGGCAATTGCACAATATAATCAAAGGAGAAAAGGAAGAAAGTTGAGTAAACACTTACAGAAAGGGAGGAGCGGAGAATGTGGTCCTCGAGGGCCGCATCGTTATAGGCTCCGAGGGCAGCCCTATCAGTCTCAGGGGTTATGCCCCTCAAGATGGCCCCCGGGTCGACAGCGCCGCTGGCCAGGGATGTCCCCCTCGGGAACGAAACTTGGAGGACCTCAGGCAGCACCTCCTCTGCCCCCGCCGGCGTTTCACCCGACGGCTTCTCCACATGCACCCCGGAGGCGGGGTGCTCATCAGCAATAATGACCGGGGGCTCCTTCTCAGCGACATCCCCCTTCTTCGGCTTTTTGGTAGCCGGGGGGGACCCCTTGGTCGCTGCCTTCCTCTTGCCGGCAGCAGCATCGCCCTCAGCTTTCTTAAAGAGGGCAGTGGCGGGCTTCTGGTTGCCCTGTCCCGACCCCTTCGGGTCCTGTTTCTTCAGACGAGCAAGGCCCTTTACGTTCACCATGGAGACGGGGATACCTGCAAAAAGGAGACAAAGGGTTAGTCCGACGGGTCTAAGCGAAGGGACAATAACATCCAAGCAAAAATAAAACTAGGTACAAAATTCTAAAGCCCTCGGCTCCTACCTCCGGCTCCTCCGAAGGCCTTGTTGAAGGGAGGGTACTTTTCATCGGTCTCCCCTATGAAGCGGTACCTCCGGAACCCGAGGGTGTATAAATCCTCCTCGAGGGTGCAGTCTTTGATCGCCACGTTCTTATTTTTCCCCTCCGGGAACTTGGCCAGCTTTAGGCCGTCTTTCTCGAGAGCAGCACTCCTGATTTTTTCGTGCCTTCGGAATCGATCACGCAGCTCCCTCGGGAATGGGCTCTCATCCAGCTTTACGTAGCACCAACGTTCCCTCCATCCTTTGTTGGAAGAAGGAGCATCGGAGAATAGCTTGAAGCGGGCAATCTGCTGCAGGTTGGCGTACCCCTCGCCGTTTTCGTGCCCCCCCGGCACAAATTAAAGCTCTGGAAGAATAGATCCAGGCTGGGCTTCACCCCTCGGGACTTGCAGAGCTGGAGGAACCCCGCAATGTAGGAGTGGCTGTTGGGCGTGAGTTGGCAGGGGACCAAGCCAACAAACCTCAAATATTCCCGGAGGAATGGGTGCAGAGGGAACCTAAGTCCCATGGAAACCGAGAGGACGTGAATAGCGATACACCCCTCGGGCGCCCTGGACAACACGTCGTCGGGACCTGGCTCCACCACTTCGGCCGAGGGCCCCACGTGCAGCTGAGTCACGTACAGATCTGCCCTGTCAGCCTTCGACCTGATCTTGAGGGCCTCAGTATTTAGCCAACTGTACCCCTCGGGCATGTCCACGGGCTTTCCTTGATCGACGGCCCTCTCCTTCTTCTTGGTAGCGGCCTTCTTCTTCTTCAAACCGGAAACCGCCCTCAGAGGTATCGGATCCAACGGCCTCGAGCTACTGGCCTCCCCGGAACCCCGAGGGGGGAGAACAGCAATCGTAACCTTCGAGCTCTCATTCTGCGCCTCATCCTCCGCTGTTTGCCATGCGAGGGCTAAGTCTTCATCCTCACACTCCTGCTCGAAGCCCTCGGCTTCGACCTCCGCAATGAGTTCCTTCTGGACCTCCCGGGCCAGGACGGCATCAGCACCATCCGAGGGCTGGCCACTGCTGGACTCCACGTCGGAGATGCCCTCGTCCTCCATCGAGGGCGTCCTCGAGATGTCCTGAGAATCACTCTGAGACGACATTCTATCTCTAGCTCGAGGGTTCGGGGGAACTAAGGTTTCTAGTGAATTTCTATCTGCTAACCTAAGGACACAGTACAGGTAGCTAAGAGGTGAAGGGAAAGCGGGCACTGACCTTGAAAGCAGAAGTTGTGACCGAAGGCCTGAGTTTCTCTCACTAGATTTTTTGGCAGAGCTTCGCTAAGACAACTGAGTTCGCACAGCGGGAATGGCTCTGGCCTTGGGGTATTTATAGGCGCTGGAATCCGGGCTTGGGCCCGGAAACCGGGCCTCCGGACGGACCGTCATCATTACACACCGTCGTTTCACCCAACCGGTGACGCCGCCCGCGAACAGCCAGCCATAACACGCCACGTGTGCCACCCCCCAACGGCTACAGCCTGTCGTTACATATTCCAACGGCTATATTTCCAACGGCTATATTCTGGAAGCCCCCGGGTTTTCTACTTCACTCCACTTCATCAAGGATAGCCTCCGGGTACACTCACTCAGAAGTGCCCCCGGGTTGCGCCCCACACAGCACATAACAGACGCCTTCGGGATCACTCCTTCAGAAACCCAGGGCTGCATATCAGGGCACCCCTCGGGGATTCCCCCTCAGCACTGCGAAGCCGGGATAGCCCCCGGGGAGTTGCCTCATTGACGGATGACCCGTGGCACCCAGGTAATGGGAGCCCTCAGGTGCCTTCATCAACAACTAATCAACAAACAGTGGACCCCCCCGGTAACAACTCCATTGCCGCCCTCATCCAGCAGGCCCTCAATCCCCGGATTGAGGGGCTCCCCTTCGGCACCACCAGGACATCAACAGCAAGCCTTCGGCTAATCAACACAGGAGCCCTCAGAAGAGAGAGCCTTCGGCATTCCCGTTATTCTCCATTTTTACCAAGGTTTGACATTTTCGATTCATCATTGGGGGAATTCGGTGCACTCTTTTTCCCTCATTAGGATTTTTTCCCATAGGGTTTTTCCTAATGAGGTTTTTAACGAGGCATCCCCGCAAAATGAAACGAAAAGCGTCAGCCTTCGGCCCACAACGACAACGTAACTACTTTACTCCTTTTCACCACTTTACAAGTGCCTCAAGGAGTGGGGGACTGGAGGACCCCCTCGGGAAAATCATTAAATTACAAAATCTGTGAAATTCCAACAAACAACAAAGCAAGCCCTCAAGTCCCGACATGTGGGTAACTGAGGGACTGCCTTCGGCAGGGACATAAAAGCAACAACTCCTCACCAACTTCAGAGATCACGACGGGACAACATCAAAGGGCAAGCACAAATTACTCCTTTTCCCTCAAGTACCTTTCGGCAAAAGGAGTGAGGGACTCCTGATGGAGTATATGGCCCGGGAACCCCCGGCCCACAGACTCCTACTACTCCAGCGAAGGCCCAAAAGGCCCAACAGGCCCAAATCACAGCGCCCAGAGTACCAGACAGTCCGCACTACGCGCCAGGGGTGCCTTCGGCCCCCTGGCCGAAGGCTCCAAATTCTCACATAACGGGTTTCTCAAGCAAATTAAGAAACTGGGAGAAAACGACGAAAACAGTAGCCCTCGGCATTGTGAGCCCTCGGCACCAGGGTGCCATCGGTTGGAAGAGCCCTCGGCTACTGCTCTATAGCCGAAGGCATCTCACTCGACAAGATATCCGCCTCACATGCGTACAGATCACCGTACCCCGCATAGACGTCCCATCCAACAGCCGCATTAAATGCGGCCACATGCGGCTGCCAGCGCCAACCAGTTGAGGCGATCCCTCGGCCAATGAGCGCTTGACACGTGTCCCTGCCCGGCATTTATTGCTACTATAAATAGCACCCAATTTCCTCATTTGTAACCACGCTGAAAACGGCACTCATACTGAATACACTCTCTCTCTACTTTTACTTACTTGCTCTGACTTCTCTCTAAGTTATTCCCCGTAATAACCCTTCGGATATATACCCCCGGGTAGACTATCCATCACGGACGTTATAAACGAAGTCCGAACCGGCCGAAGGACGAGCACACCCTTCGGCCAAAGCCTGAAAGAAGGATACTCCCCGAAACGAAAAAAAAATTACAAGGGAAAAAGAGGGAAGCCGACGGCCGCACACACTAGCCGGCCTCGAGCAATGAAAAAATAAAATCCCCACAACTCAGGCCCAACTAGGCCAAGTACATATCAGTTGAACACAAGTGTAGTACCACTGACAAGTAACATGGACGACACGTCCACGCACTACAAGGGAATGATCAAGGCCGAAACACACGCCTATAAAACCCTAACCGCATCGGTTGGGTGACAAGCGAGAGGTGACCTTCATCGGCCACAGTCCTTTGAAGCACCAACGCTTGGTATGAAACAAAGAATCACAATCCTGAGGATGACCAGGACGAAGCGGGCACTTATCACACCCGCGGAAGAATCAAGCAATCAGGAAACAATCCTTACTTGCCACAGCACCCCGGATAGCCGATACAGGCACCGGAACCCAGGCTGTTGGTCAAGCAAAAGGCCTTTGGGAATTTATTCAAGTGTTTACCAAACACTTAGGGAAAATTCTGAGGAAGAAGGTTCCTCAAGAAGGAACTAGGGCTAGCCGACAAAGGTAGGGCCTTATCTTGGGGAAAGCAAGGGGCACCCTCATCAGCCACAAAGCCAGACCTTGGCCGATGATGGCAGGTCCACCTCCTAGCCGGCAGCGGTACCACAAAGAAGGAACTATGTCCTACATTTATACTTAGAAAATTCTCTAAGTACTTAGATGGAGGAACTCTAGACGAAGCGGGTACCTGTATACTCCAAAGCCGTTAGCTACTTACGCCTTGCATATGTGCTTAGAAAAAATTCAAAGTCCAAAAGAGTAAGGTAAGGTGCCCTTATCGGCCACAACACAAGGATGCAGGCCGACAACGACACTGGTTCAAACACTTGGGAAATCTCCCAAAGCATTTGCCAACAATGAGAAATCCCATGCCAGGACGATGAGAACACCCATCCACTTGAAGTTAGACGCTTAGAAAAATTCTAACAAAAAAGAAGAATGGGACAACGCCAGGACGGAGCGGACACCACGGTCAAGTCCGAAGGGAAAGCACCTAAGTGAATCCAAAACACTTAGGAAATTTTTGAATACATCCTAAGTGTTATGATACTACATCAACACCGAACAGGCCGACAAAGCCACCAGGCCGGAAAGAAGGCAATTAAGTGGATCCAAAACACTTAGGAAATTTTTGAAAAAATCCTAAGTGTTATGATAATAAAGAAACGACGGCCAGGCCGATCAAGCCACCAGGCCGGAAAGGAAGCAAGTACGTGGACCCAAAACACTTAGGAAATTTTTGAAAAAAAACCTAAGTGTTCTGACAGTAAAGCAACGACGAACAGGCCGACCAGGCCACCGGACAGGGAGGACTACCTCACGGACGTAGCGGACACTCGCGGGTGACCCAAGTTGTGACCTTGACACTTAGACAAATTTCAGAATTAAAATGACAAAAGGCAAACAAGCATACAAGGAATTCAAAGCCGAGCAGGACGGCAAAAACTTTTCATTCATGATCAATTTAGTACATTGGGGGCGCTTCGGCCATTACATCAATTTGGCAAGAAGGAAAAACTAATTACAAGGGAGCGGGGAATAGCTGATCAAGCTTCTTGAGCACCTCCATCACCGGCTGGCTCCTCGACGTCGTCGGTTCCCTCCTCGGCCTCAGTCTCCTGGCCGGCGGCAGTTGCAGCACTGGTGGCATCGTCCAGGAAATCGAACTCTGTGTAATCCGGCTCGCCGAGGCCGGAACTCTCAATAGGGGACTCCCGCTCCGACAGGGGAAGCTTGGCCTGCTCTTCTGGATCTTTCATCAGCTTTGGCAGCTTCAAGTTCCGTCTAGCCCACCCGGATGTGTAGTTCATGGCCTTCAGAGCACGAGACAGCCGCCGACACAGGAGCCTCTGCATCCGCTCCTGGCCCATGTTATAATAGACGACCATCTCCCTACTGAAATACTCCTGGCCGGCGGGGGAGTTCATCCCCCAATTTTCAAGCCTGCCGGCCACCACTTCATAGCACCAGGGAAGCCTCTCATCGGCCTTCCACCCCTCGGCCAGGAACCGCTCAACGGCCTCATCGGCAGCCTTCACAGCGGCGGCCCCGGCCTCAGCTTTCGCCTTCATGCCTTCTTCGTTCTTGCGCCGCTCGGCCTCAAGCTCCCTTTGGCTCTCCTCGAGCTTGGCCAGGGCATCGTCCCTGGCTGCAGCGGCTTCATCGGCCCTTTGTTGCAAAGCCTTGGCATCCTCCCGGAGCCGATCCAGGCAAGCTACCGCCTCATCGGCCGAGGCAGCCTTCTGCTCCAGCTCTTTCAAACGAGCTATCTCCCGGTATTGCCTCTTGTGGCTCTCCATGAGCATGAAGGCACTCTGCAGAAAAAAGGAAAACAAAACTCAGGCAAATGACTCTACACGGACGACGAGAAAAACGACACATAAGAAGGAAAATAACTTACTTGGACGAGGAGGTCCATGCCGCCCTCGTACACCTTCACGTCCCCGAGCTTCTTAAGATAAGCCCGATCTTTGGCCGGCATGGCCTGGGCCAGCACATCGTGGCCGAGGACGGCATCGTCAAACACACCCCCGCCGACGAGGTATTCCACCACCTTCTGGTAGGTGGCAGCGGCGATCTCCTTGCCAGCCCTCTTCGTCCGTGGCTCCTGGACGATAGGGAGCGATTGGGCGGCATCACTTGGAGCAGCAGTAAGGTCCACGAGGGGACCACTATCGTCCATGCTCGGGACAGTCAGAGTACCGGCTTCGGTAGCAGGGGAAGGAGACGGTGCCCTCTTCGTCTTCTTGGTGACGTTCAGACCGGCCTCAGTCAATTTTTTCTGGCCGTCAGTGGCCGGCCTCTTCTTCTTTGATTGGGCAGGCTTTGGGGCCGCACCAGCAGTCACCCCGCCTCCCTCGGCCGCGGCACGTCTGGCCGTCTCGGCCGCCTTGGCGGCCAACTCCTCGGCCGCCTTGGCCTTTGCTATAGCCATGATGAAGCGACGGTCCATGACAAAATCTACACAAAGGAAAAACAACAGATTAGCAAGGCAAAAGAACAAAGCATAAAGAAAGAAAGCCGAAGAAATAATTACCATCGGCCTCAGCAGGAATGCCCAAGTCCGGGCCGTCGGCCTCTTCAAAGGTGGTGGTCATCCTCGGCCAGAGTTGGATGTCATCCTCTTTATCACCATACACATGGTATCTCAAGAAGCCGAGGGCGGTCATCTTGTATTCAGTAATATAATCCTTCACGCTCCTCGGCCCCCCTTCCAGGAAAGCCTCCACCTGAGCGTCCAAGATAGAGCTCTTCGGCGGGTCATGCAGATTAAACCTCCCGGTATGGCCGAGAGAGGGAAACTCGGTGCCACTCTCACCAAGGGACACAAAAACGAACTTGCTCTTCCACCCATGAATGGACGAAGGCAAGTCCGTGAAGCTCCTCTTCTTCGGCAGCTGTTGAAGAGTAGCATAGGCCGCACAGTTCTTGTGGCTTCCTTGGCCGATCTGATACAGATTCATGAATAGGGCCGTCGTCGGCCTATAGCCCAGCTCCTCACACCGGAGCAAAAACCCCACCATCAAAGAATAGCTGTTCGGCGTCAGCAAGGCCGGAGGGAGCCCTACCATATCCAGGTATTCAGTGATGAAGGGGTGAAGGGGGAACCTCAGCCCCTTGGCAAAACTCATCGGGTATACTCCAAAGTATCCCGGTGGCGGAAGAAGAACATGGTCCGTCGGCCTGGGTGCCCTAACCCGCCCGTACGGCCCCACGTACATCTGGGCAACAAGTTAGTCGGCCGCGCTGCTCTCCAGCTTGATCAGGAAGATGTTGGTGAGGTCCAAATAGGAGACACCAGGCCCACTCTTCGACCTCCTCACTCTTTTCGGCTTATCTGCTCCCTTCACGGCAGACACCGGCCTCGGGCAGGGAATGACAGCGGAAGTGGACGCCCCGTCCACCACTCGGGACGCACCTGCGTCCTCACCTTTTGAAGACGAGGCGGACTCCTCGTCCTCGACTTCGTCGTCCACCGGCTCTCCGGATTTGTAGGGACTCAAGTGTTGTATCTCCTCCTCGAACTCCTCGAGCACCTCATAGTCAAATGACCTCGTGGAGGGCTGGTCGTCGTAGGGATAATAGTCTTCGTTCAAACTCTTCACCATAACTACTACTACGTGCCTAAGGAGATTAACTTAGGATCTAAGGGTGTTCAAACACCTAACACTAGATCACTAGCCTAGGAAACAAAGTATGAAAAGTGTAGAAGATTGCGATGAACACTAACCTTGAACACGAAGAACACGAAGAACAAGCTTGGGAGTTTATCTCTCTAGAAAATTGGCCAGCACTTCGACAATTCAGAATGCAAATGAGATTTTTGGTCGGAGGGGAGGGGTATTTATAGAACCCCCACCCAACGGTCAGTACACGTGGCACCCTCCCAATGGCCATATCAACGGCCACCAATGGGAGACCACCACGTCACCAACGGGCCAAGCTACATGTCAACAGCCCACTGGCAAAACAGACTCTACGGCCTACACACTTGCCGGCTTCACCAGTGCCAGCAAGCGCCCACAACGTCCTATTTGCTTGCCAGGTTCACAAACGCCAACAACAAGGAGACGACAACGGCCAGGAACGTATTGAACGCCCGTAACGGCCACAGAACAAAAGGAACAAAGAGCCCACAGCCATCGGCTCCTCGTAATGACCCTTGATGATAACTCTCTACAAGCGATCTGCGCACAAGGGTTCTCCCACAGGGTTACCTTGGCCAGAAAATCGCCATGAGGGTTGGATTCAGGGGGACTACGGAGAGGCCGCTTAGGTCAGGGACTCAAGCAACTCCTTCACCCCTCACACCCTTCGGCCTGAAGCAGTGGGGGACTGGGGGACTACATCGGCCTCAACAAAACAGAAAGGAACAATATAAAGAACATGAATGTAACCACAAAGCATGTCCACATCGTCCATGCATCACAACGACTCCTCATCGGCCAGAGGCACCTAACATCATCAACAACGGCCAACAAGCCACTTAAAGCAAGGACACTCATCGTCCTCCGCCAACAGTTAATCATTATGGGCTCTTCGGCCAAGAACACGAAGGCCAATCAGCGACGGCCAAAAGGAGTGCGCAAACACCCTCATCGGCCACCCAAATGAAAGGACGCCATCGTTCCCAAAAGCAAGGTTCAAACTAGTGGCCTCATCGGCCCGAACATAAACTTCAACCATCAACGTCCAGGAAAGGGAAAGCGTGCCTTCAACGGCCACCATTGAAGCAGGACACCTGTCGTCCCCAAATGAACACATCAACGAAACAACGGCCTCCCCGCCCATAGCGAGGGGGAGGTAACGGCCAAGGCACAGAACAGGATCACCAAAATGGAAACAGCACCTACGCCGCAACAGCTGACGGCCTGGGAATGCCCGTATCGGCCAAAAGCACTAAAGCACGGGAATCTACTCTCCTTCACTTCGTCTACGTCTCAGCTTGGAGAGTGGGGGACTCCTGATGGAGTATATGGGTCTGAGCCCCCGGACCCACATACTCGGAAGAACAGAAAGCACAAGACACAGAGTGGCGCCCTCGTCGGCCAAGACGCCCCCGTCGGCCGAAAAGGTGCCAACTCAGACTATGGTCCCGAAGCCAAGGAACCCGGGTGCCCTCGTCGGCCGCGCCCTCGTCGGCCGTGCCCTCGTCGACCACACCCTCGTCGGCCACGAAGACTCCACAGAACCGGGTTCTACACTTACTTATTTGTACAGCCCATTAGTGGCTTTGTATTCGGCCCAGTAGCGGTCCAGTTGTAAATGGGCCTCCCAAGCCCAAGGCTTGGGAGCCCAGCCCGTATTTTCTCTATAAATACTCCCCTTGGGAGTAGTTATAGGGGTTACAAAATTCATTCTATTGAAGCATATTATTGCACTTCTCTCTCTAGCTCTCACTTCTCTCTAGATATACTCTATCAATATCACTAACCTTTATCTTTTGCAACTGATATATTCCATTTGAGTGATTCAAATGACTCATTTTTGCAAGCGGGGCAAATGAATGCAGTAGGGTAGGAGGATGCCAAATTTCTTGAACAGAGCTGCCAAATTTCAATTGTAACAACTTCTGGTATTATTCATCTTCTAGAATTAGAGGCAAGTCTCACAGAGCAGGAGGGTAGATGATGGAGGATGGGTTAACATAAACAGAAACAGCTTGTGCAAGACAATCAACATCTCCCAAAAATTTTGTTTTACCCAAGCAATAATAATAAGAAAACTTACACTAAAATGCAGGTTTCTTAATGTAACAAGTACTACTACAAACGAAACTTTTATATAATACATTAAAATACAGATTAAAAAGAAAACATACACAACCAAAGAACGGACTTACAGTACACAAGTAAACTAGCCTTCTGCTTGCACGCCTAAAAAAAATTTACCTAGCAGGGCGAGTAGGAGAAGATACAAGCCAGAATCTGAGTAGCGCACAGTTTGTTAGGTGGCAAACTTTGCTTGCGGCAGATTCAATTTGGTACGGTTGCAGGTCGCAACACTCCTTGACTCCTCTTCATTCGGCTATAGCAGTAGCCAGTCCGTTCAATCGCATCTCGCAACCCAAATAACTTCGCCTGTTCGAAGTTGAGGAAAAGAATTGGGCGGACAAGAATTGAAGAAGAAAGACGGTCACAGTAGATGAAGAACTGAAAGAATTCCGCAGAGCTTGGTCCCTGTTGAGAAGAAATTCGGCTCTACTAACTGGAAGATTCGTACTGTAGTGGGCAGATAAGAGAAGAAAGGCTGGGAGGCGGATGGGTTTTTAACAGCTGCCGCCCTAATAATCTATTATCTGTCGAACAATTCATTTCATACTATTTCCCTATTAAGACGGTTTGTTACACACCCTCGTGATAAGTTAATAAAAAAAAATTACCGCTCGCCTATTAAGTCAGGTATCATGTGAACAGCCGTGGCAGGTCTATTATTATTATATGTATTATTTTTTCCGCAGTTCTAACGTCGGTTTTTTTAACAACCGTCGTGGAATGTTTTCTTTAACGACGGTTTTTGAGAACCGACGTCTAATCTATGACGTGGTAGGTCATTCCTGTAGTAGTGAAGGTGAAGGATGCAACAAAGGACATGCAAATCACACCTAACGTGAAGCTAACTGTTGCTTCACGGTTGCTTGAGGGGATAGCTTCTACGTGGTGGGAAAGTGTAGAAGGAAAATACCGTGGGACTATCTCATGGGAAAACTTTGAACAAGAATTCTACGCTCAATACTACTCCGACTACGAGGTTAATGTGAAGCGCAGGGAGTACACAAACCTCAAACAAAGGGAAGGTGTCACGGTCAAGCAATTGGAGTAGGACTTTAGAACCTTGGCTAGGTTCTTGCCGGAGTATGTGGCTGTCGAGGACCGCATGACCGAACATTTTTGGGATGCCTTACTGTTGGACATCCGTGATCGGGCCACATACTCGTGCCACATGACCTTTAGTGAAGTGGTGGAGCAAGGCATGCTTGGGGAAACCCAATGGAATGAGTGAAAGGAAAGGGACGCCGAGGAGGTAAAAAAGAGGAAATGGAATAATTCGGGGCAACCCGACCATTCTCGGAAGAACAACCACGACAGTGGTGGTTCATTTAGACCACCGGCGCCGCCGGCAAAGAAGAATAAAGATGCAAGGTGGCACGGGCCTAGGCCACAGAATCCAGGGGCCCCTAGATGTACCAATTGCACTAGACAACACTTTGGGAAGTGCAATGAACCACCAAGGTGTTTCAAGTGCGGTAATGCGGGGCATATGAAAGCTAATTGCCCCCAATTGACACAAGGAAATGCATCGGGAGCTGGGGGAGGGGCCATGACGGGGAGGAACCGTGCAGGACCGTCACATAGCGGCACGGGAAGAGGCGACGCGTCAACAAGCAATGCCGCGTCCGTCAACCAAGGTGGGGCCCAAGCGAGGGTCTATGCCATGACCGAAACGGATGCACGCGCTAACCCGGACTCCATTGCAGGTAATACACTAAATTTTGACTGTTTCTAGGCTTATATTGTTGATGCAGGTCATAGGGGTTTGAGTACGGTCCACCCCGAGGTGAACCGGGAGAATTTTGACCAAAGCGGGCTTCAAATGGCCACTGCACGCCAAGCACGCCCACACGCACACGTGCGTGCTACCGTGCTACGGCCTCCAGGAGAAAATGGTCGGACGCACGGCCGTGCGTGGGGTGACGCACGCGTGCATCCCCCGTGCGTCCCTCCGTGCGTGGTGGGCAGTAGCCCTAGGTGAAAAACCGGAGCCACACACGTGTGCGTGCCTCCTACGCACGCTGTGTGTGGCATCCAAACTGCCTAACATGGGGTTTTTCATGGCGTTTTGCGACGTTAAGACCTCTCCTTGATCCCAAACATGTGTATGAACATAATAAACCTCCATAAATGTATAGCTATGGTAGGAAAGGCATCTTACGTGACTGATAAATGTAGGAACACTAGGGATTAACGGGAGAAATGCAAGAATCCTCATTGATACGGGGGCGTAATGATCATTTGGGAGTGAGTCGTTCGCAAGAGGGTTCAACAAACCACTAGTACCAATGAATCAAACTCTATTGGTTTCCACACCTTTGGGGGATGACATCGAAAGAGATAGCCACTATCCCTCGTGTGAAGTGGAAGTAGAGGGCCAAACCTTGACGTGTGATTTTGTACCCCTGGGTATGATTGAATTCGATGCAATCCTCGGGATGGATTGGCTTGAGAAGCATCATGCCAGGGTCGATTGCTACACAAAGGTCCTCGAACTCGAAGGCGATGAAGGATTGATCCTACGCTTTGAGGGAGATAGGGGCAAGGTGTGACACCCTAAAATTTTAAAATAAAGATAATAATAAAATAAAAATAAAGCAGATAAAATTTATCTCATAAAAATAAATCAGATATCAATTATGGATGTAAAAATAAAGTAGAAATAAAATAAAGCTTTAATTATTTTTGTTGTTGTTTGAAAGCAAAAAAAAATGAAATGGGATGATAGTACATTCGATATTAGCTAAGCATATTCGAATAATCACCATACATGATACATGATACATAACTATTCTACCTACATACATATTACTAGGTACATAATATTATATATAACATACTCCGTATGTCATATGCACATGTCTTTAATAGGAAACGGCCGAAACGATAATCACACATAAAATCCTAGGCCTAGAATCATTGGTTACTTGGAAACATTGGTAATGGAAATAAATGGAAAATATTTCTAAGAAATGAAACGGAAATTCGCACCTACCTGGTAGAAGTTGACTCGGATATTCTAACATGTATGATAGAAAATGAACCGGATTTTCTAACATGTTTGGTAGAAAATGAGCCACGGACTTATACGGAAGCTGTAACGTCTACTGAAGGTCCTATGTGGAAAGAAGCCATTAAAAGTGAGGTGGATTCTATCCTTAAAAATCACACATGGGAATTGGCTGATCTTCCTCCGGGAAATAAACCTTTGGGATCCAAGTGGATTTTTAAACGGAAAATGAAACCTGACGGTTCCATCGATAAGTACAAGGCCAGACTTGTAATCAAGGGATACAAGCAACGTGAGGGCCATGATTACTTTGACACGTATTCTCCTGTGACGAGAATAAATTGCATTAGGATGATACTAGCAATTGCCGCATTGCAGAAATTGGAAGTTCATCAAATGGACGTAAAAACCGTTTTTCTAAATGGCGATATAGACGAAGAAATCTATATGGAACAGCCCGAAGGCTTTCGTGTTCCTGGCCAAGAAAGGAAAGTGTGTAAATTAATTAAATCATTGTACGGATTGAAACAAGCCCCTAAACAGTGGCACGAAAAGTTCGATCATGCAATGTTAATTAATGGGTTTAAAATAAACGAAAGTGACAAATGCGTCTATGTGAAGAGCACGGTAGACGGCTATGTCATTTTATGTTTATACGTGGATGATATACTCATCGTGGGTAGCAATAATCTAATGATTAATTCTACCAAAAGCATGTTAAATTCTAAATTTAACATGAAGGATATGGGGCTGGCCGATTTAATCCTTGGGATTAAAATAATTAGAGGACCTGACGGTCTTACGCTAAGCCAATCCCATTACGTTGATAAAATCCTTACGAAATTTAATAAGGATGATTATCATGAGGCAAGGACTCCATTAGATAAAAACGTACAACTTACCAAAAATCGTGGAGAGTGTATTTCTCAAGTAGAATACGCTAGGATTATTGGAAGCTTGATGTATCTAATGAGTTGTACCAGGCCTGATATTACCTTTGTGGTTAGTAAGCTAAGTAGATATACTAGCAACCCCGGTGATGAACACTGGAAGGCAATAATAAGGGTTTTGAGGTATTTACGTAAAACCCAAAATCTTGGACTGCACTATGGAAGATATCCAGCTGTACTTGAAGGGTATAGCGACACTAGTTGGATATCCGACATAAAGGACTCTAAGTCCACAAGTGGATATGTTTTCACTTTGGGAGGTGCAGCCGTGTCATGGAAATCCTCAAAACAAACGTTAATAGCTAGATCCACGATGGAGTCTGAGCTAATAGCCTTGGATAAGTGCACTGAAGAGGCTGAATGGCTACGCCATTTTCTCGAGAATATTCCAAGTTGGGAGAAGCCTTTCCCTCCAATATGCATACATTGCGATTGTCAAGCGGCAATTGGAAGGGCACAGAGCAATCTCTACAATGGTAAGTCTAGACACGTTCGTCGTAGACATAACACCATTAAACAACTCCTCACAACAGGTGTTATCACTGTTGACTACGTGAAGTCAAAGGATAACATAGCGGATCCGCTAACCAAGGCATTGGATAGAGAATTGTTAGAGAAGTTGTCACGAGGAATGAGACTAAAGCCCGTGAATTGGAAAGTTCTGTAGTGGATACCCAACCTAGTTGGTCCTAGGTTCAAAAGGGACAACTAAATTATAGAGCGAAGGATGGTCACTATGGGGGTCCCGGACTCCTACCCACTCCTCGTTAAAACAGTGACTCCCGCACAAGGTTAGCAAAAACGTTTGCTTTAATGATTCTAAAATGTTGATCTACTCGATAACATTGGAAGAGTATGCGGGATACTCGTGAAAGAATCACCCATGTGAGAGAGAAGAGGGCCGCTTCAAAGGAGAACTGTAAAGGCTCAGTTCTTTAGAAACTCTTGCAGAACCAGGACGGTGACCCATGGCCAAAACGGGCACACCCATGAGAACGGAACAAAGTTGAAAGGTTCTTGTGTAAAGATAAGTCAATGTTTACACGACGGCAATATAGTTCAAGGACATCGAAACTACTAGACAGCCAGTAAATAAACGTGTCTTTACAACGGAAAGTTCAAAGGATAAAACCTTCCTCTCCGTATGCAAGGATCATCCGGTGAACACAACGTGTCCTCCTATCTTCGTGTCTTTTTAAGTCTCGAAAATCAATTTTTCATTCATGTGGGGGATTGTTGAAAATATGTGTTAAAAATTGCATTAAATGGTCACTTTGGGGCAATTATTTGAGTGGGGTCCACTTCCGATTTGGGTCGGGTCAAAGTGGTTTCGGATTGTCCTTGTTAAGGGCTACAATTCGATATGTGGTACACTCAAAACGGATAACGGGTGAATGAGAAATTGATTCTCGAAGTTCACTCGTTGAAATGGAAAAACTGGGAAAATGATGGGTTTCTAGTGTGTTTTATCCCACACCGAAAAACTCAAGGGATTTTCACCTCCTTATAAAGGGAAGCCTCTTTTAAGGAGTTAAGATTCCTAAGGGTAAATGCTCTCTCTTACGCGCAGGGGGGTGTCGATCAAATCCCGAAACGGAGAAGAAAAACCACGACTCGTGTGCGCGAGCGACCTGCAGACTCGTGTGCGCGGGCGACTTCGCATCAGAGTTGCTCCAACTCTGGTGGAGGTCTTCTGGTAGCATCAGAGTTGCTCCAACTCTGATGGGGGTATTCTGATCGCGCACCAGAACTGCTCCAACTCTGATGGGGGTATTCTGATCGCGCACCAGAACTGCTCCAAGCCGTTACAGCCATTAAATACCCAACGTTCATGTCTTTTAATGCAACGTTAAATGGACAATTTATGGATGATTCAATGCCCAACGGACTGGTCATTGATGTCCAACGCTCAGGTCCATTAACACCCCATTTAACACACAACAAATCCTCCTATAAAAGGCTGGCAGGTGCTTTGCAACAAACACATGGTTTGACAACACACAATACATTCCTCACGTTTTCTTGAGTAAAAACTCTTCCAGCTACTCCCAAATTTCCCTAGTGTTCTGCTATTGTTCCAGTTCGCCGGGACTTTCGTTTGTGTGCTCAAACGATCGTTCGTTAGCCACCGTATCCTGGGAAACGGTCGTTGCAACGCTCCTAGCACCGTGGGAGGCGACGAATACGTTTTAAGGACATCGTGCGTAGCACGAGCTCTGACTAAAATCTGCTCCATCTCATTTTCTGTTTTCTTTTAGCTATTTTGTTTATTAATTAATTTTATTTAATTAATATTTCTTCGTTTTTTCCGAAACACACCCAACATCAATAACATAGATAGTGGCACAAGATAATTTTAGCAGGAAGTGAAGTGATTATGATACATGATGGGGAAGTGAAGTAATATAGAACAGCAATGGTGACATATATAAAGTATAATATATTTAATTTGATATAAAAACAAAAGTTATCAAATCTAGAAAAAAACTGAAAAGTAGAATAGCCTGAGGTTTAACGAAAGACGACATCGTTTAATTTAATTGAATTATAATAATAATCTATTTTGGCACGAATCTGACAATATTATGTGAATTTGTGCGAAAGTGGTTTAATTCTTACGAAAAATAGCACGGAACCATGCGAAAAACTTGTGACACTTCATGACAAATTTTAGTGTTCTTGTTTTAGTGTTCTTATTTGATTTTGCTATTCAATGTTATTTTAGGGCGTTTTCTAAATATGAAAATTATCTCAAAATAGAGATAATATATACTGTAATTTATAAAAGAATTGTGCCTAATAATAACAAATCTTGCAAAACAATTTTTTTTCGAATTTGATAATAGTTCGATACATAAAATTATATACGGCAATATAGTTTTGTTGAAGGCAGAAAGAATACATATACAGATATACTATATACACGAATTGAACTTCATTTTAATGGATTATTGGTTAACTGATTGTATTTCGTATTATATTTGAAACTAGTAAAATTGTTACACGAGTGTAGAGTTGGACACGACCCTATTTCTTAACCGAAACTTGGACGATTAGTCTTTATAATGCAAAAGATTATTACAATTTTAATGGGGAACTATAATTCTTGAAATCATGTGAAATGTGTTGATTCTAGTACACTTATACATGGGGTTGTATCAGAGAGTTATAACTACACTTATGTAGTTATAATTCTTGAATTGAATACCTTAAAAACATCTTCAATGCAAAAATGTGAATGATATTCAATGACATGAGAGATACACACATAAATATTAATAAGTAGAACATCTCTCTCCTTATTTGAACGATCATATTTATTTCTGGTAAGTTTTTTCTTCACAATGACAAACACAATATTTAGGCCGGTGTAGACATGCGGTTGATATTGTTGAGAAAAAAACTTGTCAAGAACTCATAAGACCATATAAATAAGGAGATAAAAATAGATTTTTTTTGTATGTATCTCTCACGTCACATGTTTGTATTGGCATGGAACACACCATAACTAAATGTATAAACTTGTATTGGACAACACCCATGCCAAATCGCACCCTTGAAAAAAGTTGACTAGAGTACGTACTACACCACTACTGCATGCCTCATACTCCGTAAATAATTAAAACTGGTGCCCAATTTAAAATATAAGGGAGATTTGAACTAAATAAAAAGATAATTGCAACAATAGGAGTTTGTAGTTTAAATTCTCAAAATAAGACTAACTATTTCCTTTGTCCTTCCTAATGAGATTTTTTAAACAATCATTATAAAATATAAAAAATCAAAATAAAAAAATCAAAATCGTAAAAAATAAATAAAAAATATACAAATATCAACCACCACCTCAACCACCTTCCAGCACTGCCACCTCCGGTCGCCGGAAAAGATTTCCAAGTTGGGAAAAAAATGTAACCGTGATGGCAATTTTGAAGAGAAAACTGGATATTTTCAAAAAGTAAAAATGTCATAATCATGACATTTTCAGAGAAATGTGGCATTTTTTTACACAAGATGGAATTTTTTCCGACGACCGGAGCTGGTGGTGCTAGGAGGTAGAGGATGCGTTGGCAGTGACCTACATATTTTTTAAATATTTTTTTAGGTATTTTATTTTATTTTATATACTTTTTTAAAGTTTTTTAAATATTTTATTACGATATTATTATTATTATTATTTTTTTGGTGTATTTATTCACATTTTATTATTAATTTATAAATATTTTATTATTTTTATATTTTAATTAAAAATAAAACTAATTTTCTTATTAATAAAATAAATCTATTGAAAATTATAAGAAGAAAGTAGAATGGAAAGAATGGACATATATTAATCATATTTTGAGAATAAAGGTATTGTATCGTTGAATTTTTGGCTAATTTTAGTCATATCTGAAAATATAATGCGAGTAAGCCGCAAATAAATTAAGCTCAATTAAATGGTGGGTCTGAGGTAAAGGCAAGTGACGTCCATTCATATCCAACAGTTTTTTCACGGTGAAAGCTGAAAAGATGAGAAAATAATGGTGAACCACAACCCATGCATGCACGTCCTCGCAAACCCATTCACTCCGCATTAAATTTCCCATTCAATTCCCTATATAAACATTTTACTTGTCACGTAGAGAATTCCCATAAAATAATTAACAAAAGGTGGTCAAGTGAGCAATTAAGATCTTATCATCAACAAGCTGATCAATTAATTAAGATGAGAACAGGTATGATGAGAAGATGCGGCGGCATGGCGCCTTTGTGCGCAGCACTGTATCTGGTGAGCCTGACGAGCCTCGCCGTCCTCGCCGACGCCAGCAACTTCTGCGTCACCGCCATGAACAAGAAGCTGTGCGAGGAGACGGTGAAGGGGGCCGCCGATTGGAACCAGGCCATCACCAAAGCCGTCACTATAGCCTTGAAGCAGATAGAAAAGGTTGACCATGGCCAGGTCAAGACAAGCATCCACCAGACCAAGTCCGCCTCCGTCGGAAGCGCCGTCGACCGCATGTGCACCGAGGCCTATGCCAACGCCAAGGACTTGTACGTTCACATACATACACATTTCTTTGTATTATTCTCTTTTTGGGAAAAAAGATAATGTTTAAAAATTTGCCCTAAATAAGAGTAAAAAACTTTATAATTTCGAAATAGAATCAATGTGTTTTACGCAAGCCTAGGCGTGAGGCGGCGCTGAGAGGCATCCCATGGCGGAAAGGCGTGAAAAGATGATCAACCAAAGAGTTGTCTATCAAAGGCATGAAAATACGCGTAAAATCATTATGCGTAAGCTAGACTATGCGAAAGTTTTTTAGATGTTTTTTTGCAATGAAAAAATTTGTAGATTTAAAAAAAAAATCATTTTATAAACATGTTATATATTCAATGGAGTAGTAAAACACAATTTATATATTTACACTTTATACAATTTATATTAAATTCCGGTCCCGTCTTTTAGAACACTGATGACATGCCATATAGCATCGTGTAAAACGTGGACTCATGCATGCATGCATGCATAACAGGTTGCAGGAGAGCCTGGAATTGATACGGAACGGGGACAAGACTTCTAGCTTGAACTTCAAACTGTCGGCGGCGTTGACCAGCCTTGAGGACTGCGACAACGCTTTCGATGATTTCAAAGTGGACGTGGCGAGTGTTCAGGCATTGAACAACGACATTGATCAAGCCATCAGAGTTTGTTTGGCTGTTGATAAATCCAAGTCTGCGGCCCGGAAATAATCATATCAATTAACTGTTCATTAATAATAGTTAGTTAGATGGGAGATCTGTCTCACATCTCTCTGCATGCCATTATATATATATATATATATATATATATATATATATATATATATATTGCCGTCTCTAATTTTCGATCTCTTCAGTACACTGGAGATTGATGGAATAAGCTAAGCTAAGCTAAGGTCTGTGTAATACGTACGTAGTAGTGTTCAATTCTCTTCGCTCGATCTACTTTCTTTTAATGAAAGCCTATTGTTAATTACTCGATCCTTTTCTTGACAAATTTTCCTAATTTAGCTCATAAAAACACAATAGTGTTCTATTTTTTCACCTTATATTTGTCGAAATAATTAAGGTCGTCATGAACTCGTGATTACCCTAACACTAGCTAGATACTACTTCAATGCGTGTTATGTGTGTATACATAGATATGTATCCACTTGGGGTACCGGTGTATATTAACTCATAGATCGAGTGCTTCATTGTAATCTAATCATATTGAGTAAAAAGAAAAAAAGAATTGCAAGACTATGACTACTACGTACGTAGTACAGAGTATGATTCATAGGATTAAAAAAATAGTCACTTTGACAAAACTACCCTTAATGAGCTACAAACTATATTTGTATGGAAACCAGTGTTCTAAATGGTGCTAGGTGCTAGTCGGACAACAGCCCAACGAATAACGCCTAGGCGGGGATTAATGAGAACATAAAAATCACTACGTACGTATATTTTATCAATTTTTTTTGCATAAATATGATAAGTAATAGTGTGTTTGTGTGTGTTTATACACACACATTAGCATGCATGAAAGACATAATTGTCGCATTTAATAAGATACAAAGTATTATACTCCCTCTGTCCCATTTTACCTGTCTTACTTTCCTTTTTGGGTTGTCTCAAAGTAAGTGTCATCTTTCCTTTTTTGGAAAGAAATATGTGGTTCACTACATTTCACTTTACTCTATTCAAATCTCTACCACACTTTTTACCTTTTCAACCACTATATTACAAATTGTGCCAAAATCAAAGGAGACACATAAAATAAGACGGAGGTAGTAAGCTTTATAGCTAATCACTTTATTTTATTATAATGTAAATGTTAAATAACAATGATTTATACAAACATATATACAGAGTGGTTTTTATCTTAACCTACAAGTAACTTTCTTCATATCCATGGTTAAAGTTAGAGATGCATACTATATGCATAGTACGAAGTATCTCTTAGAAAAAAGAGAAAAAAAACATCTTCGACAACTACTTAATCTTCGATGAGATTGCCATTGTTACGTTAGGAATGACACAACAATGACATTTTCTTGTAAAAATCTTGACATTTCTGTAAAAGCAAAGAATTTTTTAAATTAAATTTGTGGCATTTTCGTAAGAATTATGATATTATAAAAATAAAAATAATGGTGATTTAAATAAAATTATCCAAAATGAAAGAAGGAAAAGAAAGTTGAAAAGTCGAAAGAAAAACCAAAGTTTATAATTTCAAAGTAATAAATTACCGTCAGTAAGAAAATGATGTGTTCCACGTCAGCATGTAACCTGCTGACCTACAGGTTACCTGCCAAAAATTGTTTATGATGAAATTACAATATTACATAGTAAGAGGGTGTAATGGTGAAAGTTAAAATACGTTACGGGGCTTAATTGAATTTTTCGTGAAGAGTAAGGGGACAATTTGACACTTAAAAAAACAATACAATGTGATATTGTATTGGGAAAGTTACCAAAATATGAGTAAAAATGTTCCATAATTTTGAAATATGATTGTTATATTTTTATTCTCTAAATAAGAGTAATTACTGTCAAGCTTGAAAAATACGGCCATGTTTAAAGTCTGCCAAACATGACGATAATTACTCATATTTAAGGAATAAAAACATGATAGTTTTATTTTAAACACAAATTACCCCAATTAGGACTAAAACTATGGCAAAAATAAAAAATAGGACATCTTATGTTTTTTTTTCAAAATAGGACCATATTAGTCCTATTGGAAACATGCCTATTTTAATTCCATTCTTACCCCCTCCTAATTTAAATATGAGTAAAAGGTAGTAAAAAGTCATAATTAAATGTTTTCATTCATATAAATTCGTAAAAGATAATAAAAAAATTAATAAAATATTTATAAAATAAAAAATTAAAAGAAAATTTGATTTAAAAAAAAATAATAAAAATCCATAAAAAAATTTAAAAAATTATGGATGCCTTTCTCGCCGCCTGAACTGCCTCCTTGCACTATCACCTCCGACCGGTGTAAAAAAATTCCATTTTCTAAAAGAATCCCACTTTTTATGAAAATGCAAAAAAATGGCAGATTACTCTTTGAGAATGTCAAAATTTTCATTGAATCTGCCATAAATATGGCATTCCTAATGCATGTGGCATTTCCCCCCGGTGACCGGAGGTGGTGGTGCTGGGACGGCAGAGGCGGCGGTGATTTTTTTTGTGTTTTTTATAATATCTTTTTTAATTTTTTTTAATTTTTTTAATTATTATTTTTTAATTTTTTAGTATTTATTACGAATTTTTATTGTTTTTTATTATTTTATAATGACATAAAACATTTCAATAGCAATAAGGGTATATTTATTCAACACAAATGATTAGTCCTATTAAAACATAGTTTACCTTTTGATCTTATTTGTGCAAACGAATCAGCTTTTATTTCTATTTTGATAATTAACCGTATTTTAAAATATGCAAACATTTTTGCTCCTATTTAAAACAATTTGCTTGTTGGGTTGATACTTATGAAATACGCCATTCTTGGAAAAGTCAATTAACTTGGGACGAATCACGAATCGTAGCAAATAAGCTTTTTGTATGACCCAAATCACGAATCGTAGCAAATCATTTGGTGACTCTTTTGATTCAACATTTTTTTTATTAAATACTGAACTTTTGACTCGGTAATGATTAAATAAGTAAAATCAAGTTACTTTTTTTCGAGAATCTAATGAAGAAGGTACTTTTACTTTTTTCATGAAATTTTCCTTTCAAAGAAGGTCCTGAGTAGTCTGTATCGAATAAAGTTTAAGAAAATCAGATATTTTTACTTCTTCAAATACCTTTTTAGTGACGGTAATTACAGTGTGGAGTATAATATTTGGTCACCATTTGACCCCTTTAAATACTGCTGACATTGTATAGTAGTACTACGTAATTTTTACTACTCGAGGAGTCGAGGATACTCATAAGATTTTTTTAATTACCAAAGAGAGAACTTTCATTACGCATATCCATAAAAGAAATAACTTTAAATAGGGACGTAATGAGTATATCTTTTCATCACTTAGTAGATTCGGTCAATTGAGCTGCTCAAACCTTGTTTTAGAAATTTGAGTAGATTATATTAATTAAACCAGTTCAAATTTATTAATTGCTCACTTTGTCGAATTTCACTCTCTAGGGTTGCTGTCGACGACAACGCCTAGCTAGTTTCTAGTCCGGTGGTGTTCCGATTATACGAGCACGGCACCGAGGTTCTGGTTATTGTTATTGTGTTGAGTTCTACGAGTTCTGTTGGAAGACGAAGACATGAGTGTGCTAACATGGAATTGTAGAGGCTTAGGTAACCCGGCGACCTTGCAATGCTTAACGGATCTGGTGCAGCAAAACAGGCCATCAATTATCTTTTTTATGGAGACGAAGTTACGATGCCGGCGTGCGAAAGATATACTCCGTTCGCTAGGGTTTGCGGAAGGACAAGGCGGAGGAGTTATATATTTTGGGTTGGAATGAGGATTTTGATGTAACAGTGGTGGAAACTAATGCTAATTGTGTAGACCGCCAAGTTTGCAATTTTGAAGGAGGATTAACGTGGAGACTCACCGGATACTATGCATTTCCGGAGACAGTGTGTAGGCGGGCTGTGTGGGATCTGTTGCAGTGATTGGCAACGAATAACTCTTCTTAATGGCTGATCATAGGGGATATGAATGATATTATGTATGAATCGGAGAAAAAGGGTTGTATACCGCAACCTCTGTGGCGGTTGCGTGGGTTTAGGGAGGCGGTGTCAGCTAGCGGATTAAGGGACTTCCCCTTTGATGGTTACCGGTGGACGTGGGGACGTGGGAACGTGGGAACGTGGGAAAGGAACATCAAATTGGGTGGAGGAAAAATTGGACCGAATTTTGGTTAATGACTCATGGTGGGACAATTTTCGGGAGGTCAGAGCAACATTGGTAGAAGCCTCTACCAGTGATCATATGGCATTGATCATCAGGATTCGGCCAACATGTCATAGCAGGACGGAGAAGAGGTTTCGTTTTGGGAATAATTGGTTGAAGGAGGAAGAAAGAAGAACAATAGTGGCGAACAACTGGAGGGCAGGCAAGGAGATGAAAGTGGGCGATCGGCTACTATTATGTGGGAAAGAATTAGCAAAATGGGATGGAAGCAGAATTAAAGGGTTCCGACATCAAATTCAAGCTTGTAAAAAAAGAATTGCTTAGTTAAAGTGGAAGGAGGATTCGGTCAGTGTAACCGAATATATTCGAACAAGACTAGTACTGAACACTTTGTTGGAGAAGGAAAATCAATACTGGAGGCAGAGAGCTAAAGAATTCTGGTTGAGAGAAGGTGATATAAATTCACGCTTTTTCATATTGCAGTGAAGGCGCGTTGAAGGAAAAATAAGTTACAGGGATTGAGGAGGCCGGATGGAGTCTGGGTGACAGACAATGGAGATGTAGGGGATATGGTGTATAATTATTTTTCTGAGTTATTTACAGAGCAGGTTCGTGTCGGGACTGAAGAGGCACTACGCCCGCTGGGTTCGGTGAACGCGACGCAAAACAATGGTAACACTCGAGATTTAATTTAAACGGATTAATAGTACTACTCATACCAACAGAGATGCATCTCCTTTTAAGGGAGCTCATCACCCAAAAACTCCAAAGTTAAGCGTGCTTGCACGAGAGTAGTCTTGGGATGGGTGACCCCCTGGGAAGTTTCTCAGGGCGCGCATTAGTGAGGACAAAGTGCGCGGTAAAGGCTCGTGGTGGTTTGTGAGGACAGTACTAGAGGTCAGAAGTAACTACCTCGGGGCCTATGGGGCCGGGGTGTCCCAAATTGTATCAGAGCAACCCTGCGACAGTGTGCTGATCTGTTGGATATCAGGCGGGCACTTAGCAGGGGAAAAGATTCTGGGATATGATTGATATTGGTTTATGGGCGCAACGAGGACGTTGCGTTCCTAAGTGGGGGTGATTGTAACACTCGAGATTTAATTTAAACGGATTAATAGTACTACTCATACCAACAAGGTGCATCTCCTTTTAAGGGAGCTCATTAGCCAAGAACTCCAAAGTTAAGCGTGCTTGCACGGGAGTAGTCTTGGGATGGGTGACCCCCTGGGATGTTTCTCAGGGCGCGCACGAGTGAGGACAAAGTGCGCGGAAAAGGCTAGTGGCGGTTTGTGAGGACAATACTAGAGGTCCGTAGAGGTCAGAAGTAACTACCTCGGGGCCTACGGGGCCGGGGTGTTACAACAATAGACTCTTGAAGAAGGTTACGACGGAGGAAGTAAAAGCAGCTGCATTTAATATGCATCCAGAAAAAGCACCATGTATGGATGGGATGAATCCGTCTTTCTTTCAGAAATTTTGGGGCATTGTGGGTCCGGAGGTGGTGGAGATGTGCAGAGAAATATGTAATTCTGGGAAAATTCCTAGAGAATCAAATATTACTAATATTGTCTTAAACCCAAAGAAGGAGAGATATGAAACTGTGGGAAATTGGAGACCGATTGCCTTATGTAATGTGGTGTACAAAATTTTCTCTAATGTTTTGACTAATCGAATGAAGGGCTTATTGGATAACTTGATAGGAGTAAACCAAAGTGCTTTTATACCAGGGAGGTCAATAGTAGATAATATTGTGGTGGCGTTTGAGACAAAACATTGTCTAAAAAGAAAGCAAATGGGTAAAGAGGGATTTGTAGCGTTAAAGCTGGACATGAGTAAAGCTTATGATAGAGTGAGTTGGAGCTTCTTGGAGAAAATTATGGGGCGGATGGGGTTTGATGCCAGATGGATTGGGTTGATAATGGAGTGTATTAGCACGGTCAGCTACTACGTCCAATTCGAGAAAGGATCGATGGGGCCGATTGTTCCAAGCAGAGGACTGAGGAAAGAGGATCCTTTGTCTCCTTATTTATTTGTTTTAGTGTGATGAGATTGAAAAACTAATGAATGGATTTTGGTGGAGATCAAAGGAACAAAGCTGGATCAGAAAGGAATGAGATGGAGAAGCTGGAAGAACTTATGCAAACCAAAGGAGATGGACGGACTGGGGTTCAAGAGGTTAAGAGAATTTAATCTGGCTATGTTAGCCAAGCAGGGGTGGAGGCTAATTAATTATAAAAGTAGCTTAATGGGGATGATTCTAAAGGCAAAGTATTTTCCCAATTTTGATTTTCTCAATGCCAAGTTAGGAAATAATCCTTCTTTTGTATGGAGGAGCATATTTGAGACGCAGAGTCTGTTGAAGTTGAATACAAGGAGACGAGTGAGGAATGACATAGAAGTGCAAGTGTGGGCAGATGCGTGGTTGCCGGGGCCGGATGAGGGAAGAATAACATCGGCAAAACCAATGGGTGTACGGGACATGAATGTTGCAGCCTTACGTGATTATACAGGCAAGAAGTGCAATGAAGATAGAATAAAGGCAATTTTTAATGAGGAGGATATAAGAAACATTTTAAGCATCCCTATTAGTGCTGGGGACCGTGCAGATGGGTATTGGTGGAAAGGGGAAACAAATGGTGTATATTCTGTTAAGAGTTGTTACAAATTACAAATGGGAGAATTGACAGGGATGACGAATGGCGTATGGACACAACTCTGGTCAGCCAAGGTATCACCTAAATTTAAATATTTTATTTGGCAGGTATTGGACGGGATGATTCCAAGTGTGGACAAATTACGTCAGTGAGGCGCTGAGGCATAGCGGTGTCGAATGGGTGTAAATTGTGTGATGCCCCGATAGAATCACCGGAGCATGCATTTCGGAATTGCAGCTGGGCTCGATCGGTCTGGCAGGAAGCCGACATAAAGCTTGAGGAGGACGTACATGTGGAGGAGTGGTTGAGGGGGGCATAGAGATGGGGGATGAAGATAAAAAGAGTAAATTTATGGCATTGCTTTGGAGTCTTTGGAAGCGCAGGAACAACGCAGTGTGGAAGGACCAGAAGTAGGATACTACCAGCGTTATCAATGGAGCCGCAGGGATGCTGGCAAGTTGGAAGGAGGGACAAGAACATAGTGGGGATCAAAATATCAAACCGCCTACGGTTAGAGAAAAGTGGAGGAAACCGACGAAGGAAACCGTCAAAATTAATATTGATGGAGCGGTTAATGAGGCTGGTGGAGTAAGAGCTTGGGGATGGGTGGCGAGAGATGATGAAGGAAATTTTTTGAAGGCCAAAGGGGGGTCGACGGAGGCAAACTGGACGATGGCAGAGACGGAAGCTTTTGGAATAAAGGAAGCTATAGGCGGAGCAATGCAGGAAGGATGGACTAAAGTGGAGAATGAGTTAGATGCTATGACAATTGTGAAGAACATAAAATCCGGGGAAGGATTTTCTTATTTACATATTATTGTTGATGACATTAGAGAAGTGTTGGAAACTAAGAGTGGTTTTTCTATATCTTATTGTAATAGATCTGCGAACAATGTGGCTCATGCAATTGCAAGAGAACACGTGAATCTCCCAGATCAGCACAATAGCTATGATTTTGTGCCTAATTGTATTGCTAGCCTTTTGGCTAATGATTGTTTGGATTAATAAGAATGTTTGGAGTTGATGATAAAAAAAAGCACGTGATTCGGAGCATCGGGGTAGAAATGGAGCCATAAAAGTGGAAGGGAAGTTCAAAGTGAATCTGTTTCGAAGTACTAGACCAAGTTTGGATGGGGTGACAAGAGTTTGACAAATGGAATTGATCAAAGGTCCAAATTGACAAAAACTAACCGCAATTGAATCAAAACCAACCAAAACTGACCAATCAAAATTGACCAAATTGGACTTCAAAAAAGGAAACATTACGGGCCTGTTTACTAACTGAGATATTTTCCTTTTTTTTTCAGAAAAACGGAAAACTGAAAAAAGGAAAACTGGGAAACATGTTTACCAAAGAAAATTGCTGGAAACCGGAGAACAGAAAACAGAAAAATGCTTTTACCAAATCATTTTTCAAAACCAAAAAAATGAGATATATCTCTGTTTTCCTTAATGAAGTAGAGAAGTGACTTTTACTAGTTTTCCAAATTTGTAAAACGCGGATGTTGTAGTGCTGCTGCAACGAATTTGCACAGTTACGCCTAGTGGTGGATCCGGTCCCGCTCCGGTCAACTACCCAGCGGTCCGGTTCGGTCATTGACCCAATGGTCTCTGTCTGGGTCGGTCGATGGCCGAGAAATCTCGGTTCGGTTCGGTCGATGACCCAATGGTCCCGGTCCGGTCTGGTCATCGACCCGACACTCCTTTTTTGGTCCGGTCCATGACCCGACGATCCCTATGCGGTCCGATCCATGACTCGGCGGCCCTTGTCCGGTTCGGTCCACGACCCAATGGTCACTGTCTGGTCTGATCCAAGATCGAGCGTTCACTGTCCGGTCCGGTCGATGAACCGACGGTCCCTGTCCGCTCCGATCCACAACCAGTCGCTACCTGTTCGGTTCGGGCGATGACTGGACAGCCCCAGTCTGATCCGATCTGATCAATGACTCGACGGTCCCCATTCGGTCCAGTCAACGATCTGGTGGTCCCCGTCTTGTCCGCTTAACCACCCGGCGACCCTCACCCTGTTCGATCAACGACCAAGCGGTCCCCATCCTGTCTGGCCAATGACCTGCCGGTCTGTGTCCGGTCCGATCAACAACCGAGTGGTCTCGAGCCAGTCCCGTCAACGGCCCGACAGTCCCCGTTTGGGCTGGTCAATGACTCGACGGTTCATTCTCTTTTTTGAAATCATGTTTTAAAGTGAAGAGTTTTAAAAGACCTGTTGAGTTGTCAACCAATAGAGAAATGGAAAAAAGAATTCGTCAAACTAACCGTTGAGATCACACGTTTTTTGTCTCGAATTTTATATACGTGGGACAATGTACCCTACATGGGTTGTACTTGGTTCGGTTCTGGACGGGGATCATACTTTCGGTCTTGTAGTCGATCATAGAACTGGGTGAAAAATTTGATGAACGTGTCTTCAGATTTGAAAAAGGAAAACTAAAAAATGAAAATAGAAAATTGAAAAGATAGAAAAACTAGAAAATGAAAACAGTGTAGAAACAGAAATAGAAAACTAGTTTGTGGTATTTTAGGACAGGAATTATATCACTAAAAAAGATAGTCATAATCTAGGACACAGTTCATATACCACCGAGCACTTAATAAAATTTATACCTTTGCATGATTTTCAAAAGGAAGTAGATGGATCATGACTTGATTACAAACAGATACACCGGCGCATTAAAATTTATATCTGCCAAAATCGTGACATTATTGTCAAACTGTTGAATGCTTTAATTTGTTCTCTTGAAAATTATACTCTGTATAAGATTTTGGCATTTCAACTATATTCATTGATCCTGCATATATCTTCATCATCCATCCTCTTTCATCTTTCACAGATAACACAAACGTAGATGGCTCAGACTACCCCAAACCACATTCAGACTGTCTCCGGTTGGGCAGCTCGTGACGCTTCCGGGAAGATCACTCCCTTTACTTTCAAAAGAAGGTAACACCTAGCTTCATCCAATCCAATGTTATATATATTATGACATGTCATCTCATACTTACAAGTTAAGCCAATGTAGTAGGGAGCTAGTTGTACTCCAATAAATGAAATGATATGAGAGTTTATATTAAGCCCATGGAAAGAGTAATCTACCAATTATATGTGAGTTATTTGTATCTTTTAAACTTAAAATTTGTGTTCCTTTTAGTCTTCGAATTGCTCATACAGATGTAGAGGTCGGTTGGTAACTCTTTCATTGATTGAATCGGTTGAATGCAATGAAATTTATGAAATTGTAGCTTAAATGTCTGAATCTGAATCGTGAAAAAAATATATTTAAAAATGTAATTTGTTAATAAAATAAAGAAAGATAAGTATGAAAAAAGGAGGGATCCATTCTTTCTATTGTTTAAGAGCTGTGAGTGCTCAAGCCACAAACAAAACACAAGTAAACGTGCACTCTCTAACTAAAACTACAATTACAAGCAGAGAAAATGGGGCAAGGGATGTGACCATAGAGATCTGGTTCTGCGGAATGTGCCACACTGATCTCCACCACATCAAGGATGATTGGGGCATCACAAAGTACCCTGTTGTTCCAGGGTAAATAATATGATTCACAAATTTGTCATGTTCCATTCAACTATATTATGCCCATTTTTATTTTTATTTGGCGCTACATTTGTTGTGCATATGCTAGGCATGAAATCACTGGGGTGATAACTAAAGTGGGAAGTGAAGTGAGCAATTTCAAGATTGGGGATAAAGTAGGGGTAGGGTGCTTGGCAGCTACCTGTTTGAAGTGTGACTTTTGCAAGGAATCCCAAGAGAACTACTGTGACCAGGTCCAGTTCACATACAATGGCATCTTTTGGGATGGCAGCATTACCTACGGGGGTTACTCCAACATGCTGGTTGCTGATCACAGGTACCTAAATTCCTTAACTAAACTATCACTTGTTGTGTACAAAATAAAGGTAGACACTAAGCCTAAATCGGTCGCGCACATAGAACTTAACGGTTTTTAGAACATAATTGGTTGTGACTATCAAAATATGGTGTGGTTGTTGAGTATATTGGGTGTTGAATGTACTATGAATGAAGGTATGTGGTGCGGATGCCGGAAAATCTAGCAATGGATAAAGCAGCACCTCTGCTGTGCGCCGGGATAACTGTTTACTCTCCCATGAAAGACCACAACTTGTTTGAGTCAGCAAAGGAGAAGAAGAGGATTGGGATCATAGGGCTGGGTGGGCTTGGCCATGTGGCTGTTAAATTTGGGAAGGCACTAGGTCACCATGTCAGTGTCATCAGCACATCTCCCTCCAAAGAAAAGGAAGCTAAACACCACTTGGGTGCAGATGACTTTATTCTTAGCACCAACCCTCAGCATATGCATGTAAGTACATCATACAAAGTGGTACTTCCAGATCTCAATGCTCTAGCAAAGGAACATTATCGTGTAAACTGCAGCGACACGCTCCTATGTGACACATAGCCGTTGACCGATAATCAAGTGTTGAAATTTTCATTATCGAGTAAACGTGCTGCATAGGAGTGTCTCTCTAAAATTTTGTACATCATCATCGTTACCCCGTGTCGCAAAGGCTCCCACCTACAATGGGGGTAAGGGGGTTCGGATGTACGCAGTCTTACCCCTGCAACAAAGCACAGAAAGACTGTTTCCGGATAACTCATAGTGAAAATCGCATCGAAAATTGCATATTCTAAAATTTCTCTAAAATTTCGTTATCGAATATATTTTTAAGGTCTCTCTAGACCTCCTTTAAGAATACATTTCTTATCCTTATTCTAAAATTCTACTACCCTTTTATTTATTTATTTACCAAGAGTCAAGACTAACTAATAAAGTAGCAACCTAATAGTAATAGCTAGGGAGATTTGCTGTTTTAATCATTTCTTATCTGATTTTAGTCCCGTAAATTTTGGTTTGCCCCCTATTAATCATGTGACTTTATTGTCTTGCAAATTTGGCCCTGTAGCTAATGAATTGTCCATATTAAAGAAGTTTCATCAGAAATTAAACTTTCCAACAAAAAACATTCTAGAAAAAGACGTCACCAGAGTGGAATTTCCGCTTATAAGAGCGTTTTCCAGTACAAAAATCCTTAATGATAACAAATTCATTAGTTAGAGGACAAGATTGAAAGAGAATAAACTTACAGAATTAAAAGTGAACAAAACAAACATCTATAACTTTCTCTAATGGGTGTAGTCAAGGAAGAGGACTTTGGACTTCATTTTGGACACAGTGGCAGCCAACCACTCCTTGGGAGATTACCTAGAGCTGCTTAAAGTGAATGGAACTCTGGTGGTTGTGGGTGCACCGGAAAAGCCAATGGCTTTGCCTTCTTTCCCATTGATTTTCGGTAAGTTTTCGTTTTAATTCTTGCTTTTGTCAGTGTAATAGAAAAAAACTCTAATGAATCATCTTTCATCCATTAAATCCACATAGAACTATAGCAGTAGTATTCTAATACTACCTGTCTCCAAATATCTTCTCCCCCAAATGTTTTTCATACTCCTTTTGAAGAATATTTTTTCTTCATGCATTTTCAGTTTGTTAAAAAGTGATCCGATTCAAAGAAAGAAGAAACTTTTGGGACATAGGTGGTAGTAATCAATAGGGGCAAGTACCCTATATATGCATATTTCATTGCTCTTTCCTTGATTTTTAGGAAGAAAAAAATATTGTTTCCTTAGTATGTGTGTAGATGACAAATACAAAAGGATGTGTATGTATATAAAAGTAGTACTAGTTAATGAGAAGTAATGACTACTAACAGGGAAGAGATGTGTGAAGGGAAGCATGATTGGGAGTATGCAGGAGACTCAAGAGATGATAGACTTCTGCGGGGAGCACAACATATTGTGCGACATAGAAATGGTGAAGACTGATGGAATCAATGAAGCCATGGAGAAGCTTGCAAAGAACGATGTCAAGTACCGCTTTGTCATTGACATTGCAGGCAAAACGCCAAAGCTCTAGCCTCTACGAATGAATGAATGAATGAATGCCATCAAATCTTTTATACCCCAGTAATTATTTATGGGTTTTCCCCTTCTACAAAACAAAACAAAACAAAACAATTTTTTTTTATTTCTGGTGTTACATACGACTCTGATAACTCTCTTGAGCCTCATTATTTTCTGAAACTGAATGGTCATAAGGTTTCTGACCACTCCTTTTCAACTAGTTTCCTTCTTCTTAAGTTTTCACACAATGAGACCAGAACTTTCTTTATGTCCACCGATCATCATCGAACTTCGTTATTGAGACCCATCATTATCGAACTCAATACCGCTATGGTCAATTACCGGATAAGTTTTCGTGCGTTTTTTAATTAGTATTTTTCATTTTTCCATTTTTCATGCAAGCAGTAACTTTTATTTCGCCCATTTTTTTTGAATTTTCGAATGTGTGTTGAGATCATTTTACTTAAATTTGATGTATCTTTGTTTATTTCCCCCCATAGATCGTATTAATGCAACTGATGTTATGTTTTTTATTTTTAATGAAATTTGAAGTATTAGAAAAGCTATTGCTATTCAGGAATTAATTTTTTGAAGTATTAGAAAACCTATTGCGCAAATATGTTTATACTCCTTCCGTCCCCTGTTATCGTCCCATTGCGGTTTACGATGCTTGACCGACGATAAAGCAAACAGATCCCTGTCCGCACTCAAATTATTTTTAGGAAAAAAAAATTACATATTCAGAAACTACATTAAAAGATTTACAAAGTCGCAAAAACCAGAATCAAATTTGATAAAAATTTGATACATAAGTAAGAGATTAAGAGTGATTTGTGTTGACCAAGTGAATAAGAAATGTGACAATAATAGGAGGACGGAGGAAGTATTTTACTATTTGGTTCCATATTTTTTGATCTATTCTATGATTTTTTTCATGTTACGGAGTAGTACGGTATTATCCACTTTATTCTATAAGAATTTGTTATATCTGAGAAACATGCGGAAAGAAAAATTATTGCGCCTTTAATCTTTTTTATGCAATCAATAAAACTCGATAAAGTCTAGTCGAATAGCGAATATCTTTTTCTTTTTTAAATGTATTCATATTTATAAACTCATTACTCCGTACTATATTCGCTCATTGCTCATTGAATCGTAGCAAGTTTTCTTTTTTATTGTCAAACAAAAAAATTTACCACGTTTTTGATAACTAAGTTGTAATTTAATAATATTTTCCCTACACACAAATCTTAATTACAAATTTATCGGATAAACATGTCAAATTCTTAATTAACTAAGTTGCTTCATTCCTCCCCACTAAAACACACAACGAAGAAAAAAGCACACCCACTGAACCACTCATTCTGCCATTCATCCATATCAGAAAGGTTAGTATGCCCTTCAATCCGTCGTCGCATCTCATGCATATTGTAAATAGTACTGTATCGTTGCTTTTTCAAACCTTTACATGTTTGTGTTTGGGGGTTTGGCTTGAAATGGGTTTGTACTTGGTTATATATAGCAAGAGGCGAGAGAAGCGCACCCAACTAACACGTGATTCAATGTCTCATTAAATAAACATTCAGAATTTCAAAGAGCATCTGAAAAACAGCAAACCTTCATTATAAATAAATGGTGAGATTTAGAGGGGTCAGGGGTGTCCCCAATTATGACTTTGATGGATTTTAAAAGATGATGGATTTTGAAATTCGAGAAGAGTCTACAAGATTGTGATTGATTGTTTTTGTATATAGAAATCCATCGAAATCCATTAAAATATGTGCAAATAAGTAACACCAGAAATCCACGGAATGTTTGAAGAAACCTTTATTTTCATGGATTACAAAGAAATCCAAATCGTGGACACTTGAATTCTGACGTAATTCTAAACTCCATTAAAATCCTCCATAATCCGCATTGGGGACACCCTTAATTTTGAGAAGCTAGAAGGTTAGACACATTTGCATTGATTATTAATCCATCTCTCCGTGGTACAAATTTCTAGAACATGTTCCCGCCCAAATCTCCCCCATTTTACTACTCTATATATGATAATATAGAAATACAGATTTGGTTATAATTCAATTTATTTTGATTTGAACCCAGCGCATAGGTTCCTGAAAATAACGCAAATCTGTTTGCGCCATTTCGTTTAGATGGAGATACTGAAGGGTCCAACTGCCAATAACATAAAAATGGAATCGGATGATAATACTCCATTAAGCTTCCGTCTGGGTATGTGCTTTTCTCTTACTTTCCGAATTCCACTCTCAGAATTCTGTATGTGTGTTAATTGATCTATTCGTGATTATTTTGCACATCTTGAATCTTGAATAAACTATTCGTGCTCAGTCTATTGATTAGATAAACTCTTACTACCAGAAAAGTGAGAAAGAATTATAAGCACTCCCTTAACTATAATACGAACCTTGTAGTTTTGGAGTGCTCGAATTATGTTCAAGTTATGCATTATTTTTGACTTTTTTGAAATAATTAAAAAGCTCTTGAGAACTCATTTAGTTTTTGGGTGGGTGGAAGGGAAAGAATAGAAGGGAGAAGTTAAACACCTGCCTAAAATGGTGTAAACATCACATCAAACAGTATTTTATCTCCAACAGTTTACACCATTTTCATCACAAAAAAGGAATATTCTCTTTTTATTCTTTTTACTACTCCCTCCGTCCCTGTTTTTTCTCCCATTTCGGCTGGGCACACTAATTAAGATAGTGGGTTTTGTGTGGTGGAGAGTTGTGCAGAGGAGAGAGAAATGTGTAAGAATGTGTAAGAATGATTGTGAACCACAAATTCTTTGCCAAAAAGGGAAGGAGGAGATAATTTTGGGACGGACGAAAAAGGAAAGTTTGAAGATAATTCAGGGACGGAGGGAGTAACTTTTTACCATTATTCTATTTAAGTATCTAACTATTTTATATTTATACATTAACCCCTCATTTAATATTTTGAGATTTCACACATTATTTCACACATACAAACTAAAATACAAAGAATAATGGTGTTATTAATTGTAATTTTAATTATGTTATTTTCTTAAGTACCATTTGTTTTCTATTATTATGTTGTTTGTATTTGAAACTTTATTTATAATATTGTGTGATTTAAATGTTATTATATTTTTATTATCAAATTAATTGTTTTGATTGTTGTTGTATAAGTATGTTTTTACTTGGACTGTAATTTCTTTCAGATCAAATCAGACCGGATTAGACCAAACTTGGGTAGTTATAAAAATACAAAGAAATCAGACTAGTCCATATCAATTCAGACCAGACCAGACTAAATCAGACCATAATTTGTTGTTTTAAAAATGTGTCAAAACTATAATAATCAAAACTTTGGGTCACATTTGAAAGAAAAAAAATACAAAAACAAGATGGTGCTACAAATGGCGTACGCCATATATAGCGTGAAAGCTTCCCCTCCCCCATTTTGGTGTGATGGTGTCAAGTTTGGTGCCATTGTTGGAGCATTTTTTTGCCAAATACACCATTTTGGTGTTGAAGATGGTGCTTGTTGGAGATGGCCTTATTGATTTCTTAAACAAATGAACGCTTCATGGCTCTTCCCGTCTAAAACCCAACACACTAGTATGGAGAAAATACCCTCGGCCTAATTCGAGATGTCATGTATTATCCGAGATTCTAAAAGTTGTATCATTTTTAGATTTTCTAATTTATGTAATTTAAGCATTATAAAACTTATATGTGTCCATTGTGTTTTAAGATACTCGCTCAGGTGGAGAAGCGCTCACAAGTTTGTTTTGTCATTTGCTTTATCGGCTTTAGTTTTTCTTTTCAATCTATAGTATTGACATTGTAATCAGCTGTGTTGGTAACTTCTAAGTGATATAGCCAGGTCACATTACTCAAAAATGAAAATGCACAGTTAAAGACCACTCCATCTAAGAATGCCAACCAAAGCCACTGAAGTTTTTTTGTGGACTGATGGATTTTGTGGTCATATTACTCTTGATGTTTTCTGTTTTTTACTCTTACTATTGCTTTTATGCCATCTTAGCTTCTGATGGTAAAGAATACTCCTTGTAATGATCTTCGAAGCCACACAACCAAAAACTCAGATGGCTCTTCTTCAGGTGAGAGCGTCCAAAGCTACAACTCGTGCCTCCTATTCTAAAAGGCTTATAATTTTGAAAATATAGTTTACATTTATTACGAGATAATTTATTTATGGAGTACATTTATTCTAGAATATTTTATTGATAATGTAGTTGTGTTATAATAGGAGACTTTCTCCTTTTACTTTGGAATCGATCTTTGCATATCGGGATTCCATAGTGTATTTAAACAGCTGGTACTCATCTTTGAGAAGATAGAATATTATTCCTTTGCTCTTTCTGTGCAATACTCACGTAAAAATATCATGGTATCAGAGCTGCGTAATTGACCATGCCGAACAAAGCAGACTCTGTGTCCGACGACGTTCCGGCGAAAATTGATTATACCTTGCCATATTTCTTGGGACCCTAGGACAGGTCGGGTGATTTTATCACCCCAGTGAGGCTATCAGGAGACAACTATGATGACTGGTCGAACGCTATTCGATTGGCCTTGAGGGCTAGACGGAAGTTTGTTTTTGTTGACGGATGTATCAACAAATCGGCACCCCTTGCACGGAGGACGATTGGCTAACGATACATTCGATGCTAGTATCGTGGCTGCTGAATACAATTACCCCTGAAGTTAAAGCCACGTTGTCAAGGTATGATGATGCTCGTCGACTATGGAAGGACCTGAAGGAACGTGCTTCTCATCTGCTGATGGACCCAAGATACATCAGGTGAAAAGTGATCTGGCCAGATGTGTGCAGACGAGGGGCATGACGATTGCAACCTACTATGCCAAATTGAAAATGCTTTGGGATGATCTCAACAATTATGAACCACTGATTGCTTGCACGTGTGGCAAGTGTACGTGCGACGTTGTTGGGCAACATGAAACACGAAGAGAGAAGGAACATTTCCATCAATTTTTTATGGGGCCGCATCAAGATTTATTTGGGAACATACGTTCTCAATTACTGGGGCAGACACATCTTCCCACCCTCAACCGTGCATACCAGCAGGTGTCTTAGGAAGAGCGTGTTCGTGGAATTGTACAAACCCAGGATGAACGACCAGATGTGGTTGGGTTTGCTGTTCGTACCGAAGGAAAAGGCATGGGGCGCGGGACAAAGGTTGATACTGATGCTTCGATAATTGATACTGGTGCCACTAATCATATTTGTGGAAATTTGACTCTACTATGTCAGATTAAAAATATTGAATCGTGTACGATTGGCCTGCCAGATGGACAGATGGTTATGGCCAGCAAAGCAGGGCGTGTGATTATATCAAACAATTTAATTTTAGAACATGTTCTCTTTGTTCCAAATTTAAATTGTAATCTTATATTACCTCCATCCCTTAAAACTTTGCCAAAGTTGATCGGCACGGAGAATAATAAAATAAAAACTTTGTGGTTGAGGTTTGTGCAGAGGAGAGAGAAATAACAGAAACCACAAAATAATTGATTAAAAGAGAAAGTGACAAAGTTTTTTGGGACGTCCCAAAAAGAAAAGATGACAAAGTTTTAAGGGACGGAGGGAGTATCTGTTTCGCAATTGAGTATCCAACTGGATTGTTTTGTTCAATTCACTCATAACATGTGTGTTATTCAGGACCGTCTCTCGAGGAAGCTAATTGGAACGGGTGAGGGGCGAAATGGACTGTATTATCTGCGGGAGGATTTTGCTGCTTGAGTTTTGAGTGTTAGAGAGGCTCACAGAATAAAGTTGTGGAATTGTGGCACCAGCGACTGGGACATCCATGTTCACAAGTGATGGAAAAATTAGCTCTTATGATTGGAATAAAAAATTCTGAAATTTTACCTTGTGATGTATGTTTTAGAGCTAAACAAATTAGGGATCCTTTTCTGATTAGCTCTACTACAACTCATGGTATTTTTGAATTAATACATTGTGATTTATGGGGACCTTATCATACACCTTCCTCATGTGGTGCTAAACATTTTTTAACTATTGTGGATGATTACTCTCGAGCGGTATGGGTTTATCCTCTTTTGGATAAAAGAGAAGTATTTAAAATGTTTTTGTCTTCCGTAGCTATGGTGGAACGCTAGTTTGGTAAGAAACTTGTTATTGTAAGGAGTGACAATGACACTGAGTTTAATTGTTTGAAAGATTTTTTTCATCAAAGTGGCATTATTTTTCAATCATCTTGTGTTGGTACACCCCAACAAAATGGACGCGTTGAACACAAGCATAGGCATATTTTAAATATAGCTTGTGCATTGAGGTTTCAGGGGCATTTGCCGATTACTTTTTGAGGCGAATGTGTATTGGCTGCGGCACATCTTATTAATCGCACTCCTTCTGCTATACTGGAATATAAGACACCATATGAAATTTTATTTGGCGCCCCACCTTGTTATAAATCTTTGTGTGTTTTTGGTTACCTATGTTATGCCTTTAATATGAAATCAAAAGGTGACAAATTCACTAGTCGGAGTCGCAAGCGTGTCTTTGTGAGATATGCATTTGGAAAGAAAGGCTGGACGGTTTATGATCTAGACACCGGTGAATATTTTATGACTCGAGATGTTAAATTTTTTGAAGAAATATTTCCATTTGCTAACCCCACTCCTAAGGATACGGGTGTTGAGGATGGGTCATTAGATATGCCTATTTTGGACTATGCTGAAATTCCCTTGCCCATCTCTCGAACAACTCCTCCAGTAGCTTCCTCTGAACCCATGCTTAGCACTCCACCCATGATAGATAACACCAAAGTCATGCTGTCAGCTCCTGATTTGGATCGTGGAAAAAGGGATCGTCAACCCTCCGTCCGACTTCGAGATTATGTTACTCATACTATTGTTCGAAACGGTCCATTTCCCACTCAACCCGCTCCGTCACTTTCCTCAGGTACGCCGTTTGCTATTACAAATTATGTTAATTGTGATAATTTTTCTACAAACCATTGTGCCTTCTTAGCAGCTATATCTTCAGTCACGGAGCCACATGAAACAATTTTTTCATGATGCTGTTAAAGAAGCTGGATGACGGGATGCCATGCGTTCTGAGATTGACGCACTTGAAAAAAATGCCACTTGGAGCTTGGTTCCTTTTACCCCCCGGCAAACGAGCTTTGGGATGTCGCTGGGTGTATAAAGTTAAACATAAAGCAGATGGCAATGTAGAATGTCTTAAAGTTCGTTTGGTCATTTTTGGAAATCAACAAGTTGCTGGACTTGACTATACCGAAACTTTTGCTCGTGTTGCCAAAGTGGTTATGGTACGTGCTTTTTTAGCAATTGTTGCTTGCAAAAATTGGGAACTTCATCGAATGATTGTGCATAATGCATTTCTCATGGTGATTTGCATGAAGAAGTATACATGAAAATCCCTCCCGGCTACAAAACACGAGATCCCAGGTTGGTATGTCGTCTTCATAAGTCCTTGTATAGACTTAAACAGGCACCACGATGCTTGTTCGCCAAACTTGTTGCTGCCCTGAAAGGCTATGAATTTCTGCAATCTTATGCGAATTATTCTCTATTTACTCTCACTCGTGGTGTTAGTCAGTTTAATGTGTTGGTTTATGTGGATGATATTCTCATTGCGGGAAATGATAGTGTTGCTATTGCTGGTTTTAAGTCCTATCTTCATATTTGCTTTCATATGAAGGATTTGGGTCCTCTTAAATATTTCCATGGAATCGAGGTTGCTCGAAAACCATCCGATATCTTCCTAACTCAGCGTAAATATGCTTTGGATATTATCACTGAAAGCGGCTTACTTGGTGCCCTGCTATCCCCATTGAACAAAACCATAATCTTGCTACTACCTCTGGACCTCCTTTTGCAGACCCGGAGCAATACCGACGGCTTGTTGGTCGCCTCATTTACTTGGCGGTTACCCGCCCAGATCTTACTTATTCAGTGCATATTTTGTCCCAGTTTATGCAAAACCCCTGCGTTGCTCACTGGGATGCTGCATTACGCGTAGTGCGTTCTCTTAAAAATTCTCCTGGACAATGTATTCTTCTACGATCTGACGGGGATCTTACTCTTACAGGATGGGGATCTTCTGACTGGGCTGCATGTCCTATTACTCGTCGGTCTCTTTCTGGCTGGTTAGTTTTCTTGGGTCACTCGCATGTATCATGGAAAGCTAAAAAACTGACTACTGTGGCTCGCTCCTCAGCAGAGGCTGAATATTGCTCCATGGCTGCTGCGACATGCGAGCTTAAATGGTTAAAGGCACTTCTTTTGAGCTTAGGAATTCATCATCCTCAAGCTATTCCTCTCTATTGTGATAGTCAATCGGCTCTGCATATTGCTCATAATTCGGTCTTTCATGAACGTACTAAACATATTGAGGTTGACTATCACTTTGTTCGTGATGCAATTCAGGCTAATTTAATTGCTCTCAGTTATGTTCCTACCATGTTTCAGTTGGTCGACATTTTCACAAAAGCTCTGGGAAAGGCTCAATTTCAGACTCTTCTTAGGAAGTTGGGCATTCTTGATCCTCCATGCTCCAACTTGAGGGGTATTATGAGATAATCTATTTATGGAGTACATTTATTCTAGAATATTTTATTGATAATGTAGTTGTGTTATAATAGGAGACTTTCTCCTTTTACTTTGGAACCGATCTTTGCATATCGGGATTCCATAGTGTATTTAAACAGCTGGTACTCATCTTTGTGAAGAGAGAATATTATTCCTTTGCTCTTTCTGCACAATACTCACGTAAAAATATCAACATTATATAAATTATAAAAGCTCTTTTTTTAAATATGATCATATGATCAATATGATTAGAATGGTTCAATATTTTTATATATCTTTATTTTTATAATTAGCACAAGGCCTTATAAACTTTGAGAAGTCCTTGAGTTTCGTCCTCTGCATTTCTCCCTTCATTGATTTTATTTGTTTCAATAGATTTGTTACAGAGTGTGAAGAGAATAGTAGAGTTTTGAATAATGTAGGAGGAGAAGTTAGAAACATAAAATAAAAAGTAAGGCAAGCATTGCCAAAAATGAAAACCGAGTAATAAATACGGAGTGAAATCATTCTGAAAGGAATTCTGAACAAATAAAGAAAAATGGAGGGAGTATTTGAGTCCTCTTCAATATCAGAACTTTTGGAGCTTATATGGATATTTCTTGATTCAGGAGTGCGAAAAGCTAGTGCTGAGGGACCACCTGTAACAGCAACACCAGAGAAGAAACAGAAGATGTTTGACAGTGATCCTGATCATTCCACAGAGGAACCGACAGAGAAGATCCGAGGAGAGCTAGACAGTGCGAAGAAAGAGATAAATCTCCTTTCACAGAAAAAATCTGAGGCAATGAAGTGTTTGCAAGATGCCCAAACACTGATCACTAACTTACGCAGGGATAAGGAAAACGCACTTAAGAGGGCTAATCAGGCTGGACATGCAAAAGTTAAGTTGCAGGATGAAGTTACCGATCTCAAGGCTGATCTAGACAAGCTCAAGACTGATTTGATTGTTAAGGGGGTTGAGGTTGTAACTGCGGTTGAATCTTTCATGAACTCTAAAGAGTTTGATGACATTAAGCAGGAGTGGGAGGATCTATTAAGGAATGAGCTAAATGAAGCTCACAAGGAGATGTGTAACCTTCGCAAGGAGAAGCAGGATGCTATCAACAAAGTCAGGAAATTAGAGGATGAGGTGGTTAAGCTAAACAAAGAGCGGCGGGAAGTTGAAGATAAGATGGTTGAGCTCCGCAAAGAAAAGCAAAATGCAGTCTATCGTACCATCCAGCTGAAGCAGGAGGTGGCTAAGCTCCATAAGGAAAAGCAAAATGTGAATGATAAATTGAGCCAAGTTGAGCAGCAGATGGTTAAATTCAAGGCTGACATTAAGAAGCTGTTGCAACTATGATTTTATTTCAATAATCAGCTGCTGAAGGTTAGTAGTTGCTAAATTTTGTAAAACAATAGTGGGTTAGCCTTTGGTAGTTAGGTTATGAAGTGTCTTTGATCTTTTGCCTATATCAATGGATTTAGTCAGGGGGTTAATCAATCTAGGATTTATTAGGTTTTCTGGACTTCTAATATTTGTAGATATTTCATCAAGTATGCAAGTACTCGTTCAATGTTTGGTAGGTATTCAATCCCGACCTTTAAAGTCATTTAAGAAAAGGTTTGTATCTTCAGACATGAGGTTCTTCAACTGCCCTTTGTTCCTTGAACGTTGGTGGATGAGTTCAAACCTCATGACAGGAGGCATTTAAAGTCTCCTAACAGTTAACGTTAGGAACTTTTCTCCAGCTATAGATGCTCCAATCCAGTATTACTCGATATTTCCTACCGCAACGCTAACTCAAGAGGGGAACTTTTCTGTACCGTTTTCTTCTTGTTCATTATAGTTTGATACTATCACACTGGGACATATTCATATTAACTACATCTCTCCCATCAATGTATACTCTGGGACTCAGGGGTGGAGACAGGGGTGGCTAGCGGGGGCCGCCCTTGCAAGAATTTTTCTTTTTGTGTATATGTATGTTATATATTTATAAACAGTAAAAAATATATTGGAATTTTAAGCTTTGGCCCCCGCTATATATATTCCTTAAGCTCCGACCCCTCTAACTTGGCGTTTCTGGCTCGCCACTGCTTTGGGTCTCTGGGAAAAAGAATCAGTTTTGATCCAGTTAAACATATGAAATAGTTGATATTGGATTGTTGTTGTGTTTTGGTGGTTAGTAATGGAATCACTTATCTATTTTTCAGCTTTTTATAAGAATGACTTCTTGTCCATCTGTGTAGCTTTGACAAATCCAAGATGTACTCCAACAAGTAGAGAGTTCTAATCAATATTGATTACGCTCAAAATTTGATAAATATATTTAAATGTCCAACTCCATTGTTTCGGTTCCCGGTGGCAATATAGTGTGAGCCTATAAATATATTACATGCTAATACTTGATCAATTAACGTTTGGATAAAAATCTTTTTCGGCATCATTCCATGTGTTGACGTATCACATTGTGTTGAACTACTTTAATAAGTCTGCGTGTGAGATATCCAACATCTGATGTTCAAACAGTGATATACACAACCTCTTTATGGGCCCCATAACAAGAAATTATGTATTCCGTTGAAGAAATTAAAGTCTATATAAATTACTACGAGTAAATCAACCATTTATTCTTGTGGATCTGACATTAAGCCTCTCATACCAATCAATTGATGTACACGAAGATGCATTTCCTCTAACTCTTGAAACATGATGTACCGATGGGCGTAGCTCAACTGGTAGCAAGGGAGTGCCACAAGGGTTAGGTCCCGGGTTCGAATCCCGGCAACTGCGATGAGGGTTTACTATGCTAAAAATGCATAGGGCTTCTGCAAGTACCGGGGACAGAGCCCCACTCTCTATCTGTCAGATTGGGATTATAGTCCAATTTACATCCTCCCAATGTACCGTCCGGTCGGGGTTGGGGGTCCTCAGGGATGGGGTGTCATCCTTTTTTTTCTTGAAACATGATGTTATTCAAATTGGATTCAAAGGGTGAGTGATCTTAAAATTAGGATTTACTATGTATTTCTTATTGCAAATACTCACTTGTGGCATATCATATTGTGTACATTCTCTCATATGGAATTTAATCAATTCAGAACTGAAAAATAAATTATGTCAATATAGGACCCGGATGATTAAAAATTATCAATACATAAACTATCATTAATTTAAATATTATTTAATCTTATTAAATTAATAAACTTTTGAGAAGTAAAAAAAACATAAAAAATTAGCAATGGATTTAATAATAAATCAAATCAATCAAATTCCATATTGTTTAGGTCTTCGATTGATAACTTTTAATCATTCGAGTTCTATATCGACCCATTTTGTTTTTAAAATCACTTAATAAAATTTTCATTATATTAAGTGTCATCAAATAAAACCCAAAGTATTTACTTGATCGAAATATGTGTTGTAATCTTTAGTGTGAAAGACTAGGTATTTCTAAACTGTAAACCAACTTTTGTACTCCGTACTTCCATTTTTTTCCTGGATAAACATGGGAAGTGTGAGACATGGGGATAGTGCCTAACTGTCTGTAAGAGCAGAACTCAAGTTGACTTGCTGTTGAAATTTGTGCGCAAAAACTATTGATCCAAGTTAGTTTGTGCGCAAACTATATTATTGATTTGACAAGCACAGGTTTTTCTTCAATTTCTAGCCTTGTATTGCATACATTTTCTTCCTCCGGGATCATTCACCACAATCGAATCGAAACCGCACCGACTGAGGAAATGAAAGCCCTGTGCAGAAAAAATAATTGGGCTTTTCTTTTCAATGTTTCAACACAAGTTAAAAAAATCGAATCGAAACCGCACCGACTCAAACGGGACTCGAAAGTCGGGATTCGAACATAAATCGATTTAATGAAGGTTTTTTGAGTTATAAAATCGGTTTAAACCGAACTGAATCGATTTTTATTAAGAGGTATTTTAATTATTTATTTTGTAGAACAAATAGTAATATAAAACTTGTACGTCTGTATTTCAACAATTAGTTGATTTGGTCTGGTGGTTGATGTTTAGAAATCAGCGTGCATGCTTTTATTTTCACCTAGGTTCAAATCGTGCATGCCTCGCTCGCTCCTCCTTTGCAGATGAGAGATACGCGAAGTGACGAACCAAGCCTGCTTCAAAGCCTTGTCCTAGTCCACCTAAGTAATACTAGTTGTATACTACAAAAAAAAAATTGGACCTTTCCAATTTTTTGGGCCCTGTGCGGTTGGACACCGTGCACACCACCAGGGCCGGCCCTGACCACAATATATTAAGGGCTATGAAGATTGGTCATAGACTATCGTAGCACTTATTTATTGACACATTAAAATAGAAAAAAAAAGTTAATAACTGTTTGAAATGAGATATTTAATTTGTTCAAATACGTTTTTAGTCCCTTCTAATATGACACTTTGTTTTTGCTCCGTGCATTTTTTTGTTTTTCGTCCCTATAATATGCATTATTGTGTTTTTAGTCCATCTCTAACTCCAAAACTATTTTATTTAGAAAAAAGTTATTTCGAGTTGCCTAAATCTACTAGAAACATTTAAAGTTATCTTTTTATAATTTTTTGAGGCTAATATGAGAGTTTAAATAAAATGCAGAACTAATTATTCATATTTTAAATATATATTTTAAAAACATTCTAAAACATAAAATTAAATAAATTTTGAATAACATAACAAAGATTTAGAGAAAACATATTAGTCAAGTTTATTTTGAGGCCAAACAGAGGTTATTATCATTGGTGGTGGAGTAAATAGAAAATCAATACAAATTTCAGGGATGAAAAAAGTAATTTTACAGGAATGTAGAACAAAATGTACTGTATTTATAGGGATTAAAAGAAAAGAAAAGTGTCACTATCTCACTGAGGGGGTAATCCGGGGAGAGTTTATTTTTTCATTTTTACCCTATGATTGTCAGGGGTTGGGGGGTCTGGGAGAGATTATCGTAAATTGGGTTGAAACTCCTCCATGAAATTTCTAACCTGAGACTTTCATATTGGAGAGAGTTGGCGACCAGTTGAGTTGAACCACTTCTTCTTTGGGGAGAGTTCATTTGCACAAAGAAATCCTATCATTTGTTCCTGTCCTACGTGAATTTATACTATTACTCTTTTTTGGAAGAAAGTGACTTAAATTAAAATAGGGAAAATTACTATTTACCACCTGAGGTTATGTCATAATTATTAATGTGCCCTTGCATTTTCAAAAATCAATTAGTTACACCGTCAGTTTTGATTATTCTCACTATATGTCCCCTCATGTTAATATTTGTTAAATTAAATTTAATATAACTCTTAAATTCAATGAAAATTGTCTACAAATAAAATTTTAAAGTAAAAACACAATGTATTATCATAATTATAAGTCATTGTTCTTTATCTTTATTTTTGTACTTAATTACTTGATCGTGAAATAAATATTAATGAAAGTAGTTAAGGCAGAAGACTCGCGAGCTCAGTAATATTCATGGGATACATAACAAAGTTGTTTGAATTATGTGTTATCAAAATTTTAGATGCCTCTTCATCATGAATATAAAAGTCTTATTTGTAATTCATCCAACTGAATTAATCTCAATGACATTTCATTCGTTTGTAGCAAAGAAGAAATACCAAGAAAATATGAGTTTTAGCGATCTATGAACTAAAAGATTGATCTAGTATTAATAACAAGCCTAAAAGATAGAATGTTAGATAGGGTCTGAAAAATTGAAAGCTATCTAACTAAGACCTAAAATATATGTCTTAGATTTTAATTTATTTAATTTTTTGTTAATTCTATTACTATTTTGTGATGATATTTTCTTCACCAAAAGTTTATTAGTTTAAAAAGATGAAATGATATTATTATTTTTAAATTAAAAATACAAAATTCATGATATTTTATATCTTACTCGTGAGTCTTCTCTGTTAACTACAATACTACATTCATTAATATTTATTCCATGATCGAGTAGCTATGTAGAAAATAATGATCAATAACAATGACTTATAATTATGATAATAAATTGTGTTTTACTTTAAAATTTAATTTTATAGACAACTTTCATTGGATTTAAGAGTTATATTAAATTTAATTTAACCAATATTAACGTGAGGGGCATACAATGAGAATGATAAAAACTCAGGGGGCAACTAATTGATTATTAAAAATGCAAGGTTGCATTAATAATTATGGCATAACCTCAGGGGGCTAATAGCGATTTTCCCATTAAAATAACATAAATTAAGCAAGTTACAAAACGACAAAAAGTCTCTTGTCCATCGTCTGCCCTCGAACCGGACTTAGAATCTATCACCTTCGTAGAAGCAATAAGATTCGTTGATCCTGTAATGGGCTTAACTGAGCCAAAGACGGACAAATCAGACTTCTCATCACCTCACTTAAAATCTAGAATCTTTCTGCTAGAAAATAAAACTCCACCCAAAACAACATGCAGTTCGAAAGAAAAAAAACAAACAAAATAAAACGGAACTTAAACAGAGTTCACTTAATAACAAATTAATGATTTAGTAGTAAAGAAGCTATAAATGAAGGAAACTAAGAGTCCATTTAATAACTCCATTTTTGAGTTTATTAGTCAACTTTTTTGTGAAACATAAGTTTTGATCTCGAACGCTAAATTATGTAATAATAAAAACAAGTAAGATTTTAAATACATTCCTGGTTAAATTAATTCAAAATTGTTATTGTAGAAGACCATTCTAACTAATTTTCATATCATTTTTTATTCATTAATAAAAGGGAAAAATAATTAAAATACGTCAAACTTTGAAGGGGTGTGAGATGAGCACCCCAAACTTGCATATGTAACTTAAATACCCCAAATTTTATATAAAGAGTTATCTTAGCACCATGATCATGTATTATTTCTTTCAAAAATGTAAATTTATAGTGTTAATTTCATATTTAAAAATATTTTAGCTTTCATAAAGGTACAATTAACATTGTAAACTTCCATTGTAAAATTAATATTACTACCCCCACTCTATATAAATGCAATATTTTTAATTTGCTATTTTAAATTATGCGATTCATACAATAAATTTACATTTTTTAAAGAAATAATATATGATCATGGTGCTAACATAACTTTTTATATAAGGTTTGGAGTATTTAAATTACATATAAAAGTTTAGGGTGCTTATCTCTCACTCATTCAAATTTTGAGGTATTTTAACTATTTTCCCCTTAAAAAAATATATTTTGAATACAATTTTTTCATAATTCAACAGATTCAACCTATTCATCCGCTAGAATCATAATTTCTTCAAATTCAGCAGATTCAGTCAATAATGTCAATTTAAATGTTATAAAATGGCTCTAAGTTAAGTGATACCCATATCATATTAATTGGGTTAGGGCGTAGTCCAGTTCGGGCCGATAAGCCCGACCCGGCACATTGAGTGTGTGTGTGTGTATACTAATTTACTTATTTATTTATTTATTTATTTATTTATTTATTTATTTATTTATCTATTTATTTATTTATTTATTTGCATGTAGACTTGTGTATTTGCATTTACTAATTTATCTTTATATACACACATGGTTTATTATGTTTACTTTTAATTTTTTAGTTCTTAAAAATTAGTCCAACCAATATAATATAGATAGTGCTTTGTTATACTTTTAGATAATACTTTGTGCTTGAATTTTAAAGTTTAGTTATTGATTTTATGATTACTTTTGTGTAAATATTTTTTGTGTATTGACAACTGATGGATTATTGACTCCTAGAGAGAAGTGAAAGCTAGAGAGAGAAGTGATTTGTATTAATGAATTTCCAACCCTTATAACTACCCTCAAAGGGAGTATTTATAGGGAAAATATGGGCTGGACTCCTAAGTCTTGGGCTTGGCAGACCCATTACAATATAAAGCCTCTATTGGGCTGATTGCATTAGAAGCCAAGTTCTGTGAGTTCCTTCTGACCAAGGGAGGCATCGGTCGAGGGAGGCATCGGCCGAGGGAGGACAAGTCTTCTCCTTGACTTGTGGAGCGTATTCTGGATTGACTCTTCTTTGGCCGATGGGGTGCCATCTGGCTGACGGAAGGCCCACTGGATGACGGCTGTGCTCCTCTTAGTCTTCTGAGTGTGTCGGTCATGGGGTCTGGACCCATATACTCCATCAAGAGTCCCCCATTCTCTGAGCTGAGATGCATATGAAATGAAAGGGGGTAGATCCTTGTTGTTCTGACGCTTTGGCTGACGGAGGTACCACTTGGTGGTTGATGCTTGCTGCTGCTTTCTGGGTTGGCGTGGGCTGCCTTTTGTGCTTTTGGCCAAGGAGGCACCGCAATTGCTTTTAGCGCTCCAAGCCGAAGCGAAATCATTCGTAGTTTTGGTGTCTGTGGCTTTGAGGACGATGGGGGTCCTAGATCAGAGGACATTGTGCGCCCTTGGTTTTGTGGACAAAGAGATCAGTCATGCTTTGAAGACGATGCATGTCATTGGCCTTGAGGACAAGGAGATTCCTTGGCTTCGAGGACGATATGTGTCTTTGATTTTGAGGACGATGTGTGTCCTTGACTTGGAGGACGATGTGTGTCCTTGATTTGGAGGACGATGTGTGTCCTTGATATTGAGGACGATGTGTGTCCTGCTTTGCGCTTTGGCTTTGGCATTGGCCGAAAGTTGACGTCCGTGGTGTCCTTGTCATTCTGGCCGATGGTGGATCACATGGTTGAGGACGTCCATGGTTTTGTGCTTTTGACTTTAGCTGATAGATCATACACTTGTGGACGTTGTGGTGCATAGACGATACGATGTCGTCGCAGTTGTATACTTGTGTGTTTTTGGATTTTCAATTTCATCCTTGCGTTTGGAGGCCGATGTAGTCCCCCAGTCCCCCACTAGGGCTGTTAACGAACCGAGCTTTTATCGAACTATTCGAGTTCGAGCTCAGTTTCGAACCTAAGGAGCCGAGCTTAACGAGCTTTCGAACTTGAACCCGAGCTAAGTTTTAAGTTCGAAAACTTAATAGAACCGAGCTCGAACATAGTAGTATTCGGCTTGGTTCGAACTCGAGCCTATCGAACACCTGAAATTATAAATATAATTTATATATATATTAAAATTTAAATATAATTAGTATGATTTTATGAATTTAAATATGATTACTAACGAACTGAATACTTGTCGAATCATTCGAGCACGAGCCTATTAACGAGCATCACCTAACATTTTAAATTCGAGCATATTTATCCAGCTTATGGAGCGCTCGGTTCGAACATCGAACACCTATCGCGCCGAACACGAGCCTCATTTGTAAAGCTCGTCGAGCTTCGACCTCGAACCCGAACACCACTAATTCCTTATCGAGCCAAACTCGAGCTTTGGGTGTTCGGGCTCGGCTCGGCTCGTTAACAGCCCTAATCCCCCACTGCCTGAGGCGAGAGTACTCGAGGAAAAAGGGAGTAGAGTGATGCATGTCTTCAACATGGGGTCGAGGGTCAACACCTTTTGATCCACAATGGGGCGATGCCTCGTTGAAACCTCGTTAGGAATAACCCTATGGGAAAAAATCCTAATGAGGGAAAAAGCGTACTCCGGATGCCCCAAAAATGAAGCAAAAGTTGCGTTCCCTTCGGCCTGGGTGTGGAACGGCAGCGGTGTCCGTCTGATGATGAGGACGACGGTGCTGATGAGCCAGTCCGAATATGAGGACAAAGCGATGGATGCCTGTCTGAACATGAGGACAACGCTGATGAGTCGGCCCGATGATGGACGAGGCCTGAGCGTCCGTCTGAAGATGAAGGACGACATGAGACGCTCGTCTGAAGACGAGGGACGACGCTGATGAGCCGACCCAAAAATGAGGAAGAGGCAATGGACGCCCGTCTGAAAATGAGAACGACGGTGGTGATGAGTCGTGCGTCACATGAAGGCGATGGTCACCATCAAGGGAAAACGAGCCCGATCGCTAGCTCAAGACGTTCGGCACTGGGGAAGCCGGTCTTTGAGATATAGAATCACGTAGAGGCTGAGAGGCCGTTCATGATTTGGGGACGTTGGCGCTGAGGAGCCGATCGTCATATAATGGCGATGGTCCCCATCTTGGAAGGGATGGAGAGCCCAATCACTGGCTCAAGACGCTCGGCGCTGGGTAAGCCGGTCTTGAGATGCAGAATCACGCTGAGGACTTGGGGTCGTCCGTGATCTGAGGATGAGGCGATGATGAAGCCGTTCGTCAGGTAAAGGCGATGGTTCCCATCCTGGAAGGGATGGAGAGCCTGATCGCTGGCTCAAGACGCTCGGTGCTGGGGAAGCCGAACTTGAGATAAAGGATCACGCAGAGGTTGAGGAGCCGTTCGTGATCTGAGGACGACGACACTGGGAGGCCGTTCGTCGTAAAGGCGATGATCCCCATCCTAGAAGGGATTGGGAGACCTATCGCTAGCTCAAGACGCTCAGTGCTGAGGAAATTGGTCTTGAGGTAGATAATCATGTCGTAGCCGAGGGGACGATCGTGATATGCGGATGGCAAATGAGGAGCCAATCTGAAAATATGATGACGAGGTGATGATGAGCCGGTCATAATATAAAGGCGACGGTCACCATCCAGGAAGGGATGGTGAGACCAATTGCTATAACAAGACTTCGGCGTTGAGGAGTCGGTCTTGAGATAAATCATCACGCCGAGGCCGAGGGACCGGTCATGATGTATAGACGTCAGCACTGAGAGGCCGATCCAAAAGTCCGAGCAGCGGTCCTTATCCATAAAGTGAGAGGATGAGGCCGGTCTTCAGAGTATGTTGATCACGTTGAGACCGAGGGGTCTGCCATATCGATATAAAAGATCATCTTGAGACCGAGGGTCTGCCGTGTCAATATAAAAGATCACGTTGAGACCGAGGGTCTGCCGTGTCAATATAAAGGATCACGTTGAGACCGAGGGTCTGCCGTGTCGATATAAAAGATCACGTTGAGACCGAGGGTCTGTCGCGATATGAGGATGGCGATCATGAGGAGCCGATCTGAATACTGATGACGAGGCAAAGATGAGCCGATCGTCATACAAAGGCGACGGTCGCTTATCCGGGAAGGGAATAGCGAGCCCGATCGCTAGCTTAAGAAGCTCGGCGTTGAGGAGGCCGACCTTGAGACAAATAATCACGTCGAGGGCGAGAGGCCGATCGTGATGTGCAGATGCCGATGCTGAGAAGCGGCTCTGATGATATGATGACAAGGCGATGATGAAGCCATTCTTCATATAAAGGCGACGGTCGCTTATCCGGGAAGGGAATAGCGAGCCCGAATGCTTGCTCAAGACCCTCGGCGCTTAGGAGGCCGGTCTTGAGATAAAGGATCACGTTGAGATCGAGGGGTCTACCGTGATCTGAGGACGTCGGCGCTGATTGGGTCGGTCCTATAAATGATGATGAGGCGATGATGAAGTTGATCGTCATATAAAGGCGATGGTCACCATCCAGGAAGGGGTGGCGAGCCCAATCGCTATAACAAGACTTCGGCGTTGGGAGCCGGTCTTGAGATAAATTATCACGCCGAGGCAGGGTGGCTGATCGTGATATGAGGATATCGGCACTGATGGGCCGATCGTCATAAGATGAAGGGCAAGGTGTTGACGTCGGCTTGAGGATGAAGAACGGCGGAGCTTGTCCGATGATGGATCAGTCTTGGACGCTCGTCTGAAGATGAGGGACGGCAGAGCTGGTCTGATGATGGAACAGGCTTGGACGCTGTCCTGAAGATGAAAGACGGCGTTGGGGACGCTCGTCCTTTGATGAAGGATTGGGAATTGGCACTCGCCTGAAGATGAAGGACGGTGTTAGACGTCAGTCCCCTTATTTCGACGGCACTCATGAAGTCGTTCGTCATATAAAGGACCAAGCTTTGAAGCTGTCCCGAAGATTAAGGACGACATTGGGGACGCTCGTCGTTTGATGAAGGACTGGGCGTTTGGCGCCCACCTGAAGATGGACGGCATTGGATGCTCGTCTTCTGATGATGACGACGCTGATGATGTTGTTCGTCATATGTAGGACCAAGGTTTGACGCCGGTTTGATGATGAAGGATGGCGTTTGATGCTCGTCTGATGATGAAGGGCGGCGTTGGACGCCTACTTGATAATGGAAGGTGCTGGGCGCTCGTCTCATGATGAAGGGCGACGTTGGACACCTACCTGAAAATGGACGGCATTGGGCGCTGTAAGGAATATTTGTAATTAGATTTTGATGATGCTAGATTAATTAGGACTTTAGAGTACCCCTCTTTAGACTTAATGTATTAGAATTTTCCTTTGTAAAATTTCTTAGTATAATCGACTACCAGAAGGCCTCCAGACCAGAAGACCTCCTGACAGAAGATCCTTGGTTCTCTGCCTAGGAACAGAAGACCTCAGGGTCTTTGTTAGCCTTTACTCTGACAGAAACCCTCTTGGTTCTCTGTTAGATATATTCTCAACAGATGTGCTCAAGACCTTCTCTGATCAACTCTCTGCTAAAGACACCAGAAGGCTTGACACTTGGAAGAATTCCACCAAGCCGGGAAACCAACTGAAAGATTCCTTCAACGGCTAGGAGTCTTGAACGGAAAAGCTACAGTGTGCGCATTAAATGCTCATTTAATGCTCCCCATACTCCGTAGAGTAATTGCAGATGATTGGCCGCAATGTTAGGATTACTTTATCCCAAAATAGTAACCCGCCAACTTTACCGGGTCCTACTGGTCAAGTCAACTGCTCGCTCATTTAATGCAGTTGTCCTCCTTCTCCTCCAACGGGAAGACAACCTCAGTATAAAAGATACACTACGAAGAAAAATCGGATAACTTTGCTAACCTTTGCTACAACTCTACATATACAAGAAATTAAAACGCTACAAAGCAAAAAGCCTCCTTGAGATTAAAACTTCATCATCTTCTACAAGAGAAGGCAGAAGTTGGAAAAATCCTTATTTCCAACTCAAGCAAAGTTCCAAGTGTTCTTCAACTCTTCAAGCTCATTACTTACAAATCCCTTGTAACGAAGCAAGTTGGAGGAACCCCTGTTCTAAATAGAACCTCTTCTTTCACAAGAAGGACGTCCAAGTACCTGGAGCTGTGAAGTGGTGATACTTCTGGGAAAGCTCAGTGAAAGGACCAGTCTTAGGGAAGCCAGAAGTGCATCCAAGAAGACATCTACACTTGAAGAAGACGTGGAGAGCTTCTTAAGTGATAGGGTTAAGGCATTGTAAACGGAAGTTTTTACGAGCTTAGTGGAACAGTGGACTAGAGGAACAAGTTGTTCCTTGAACCACTATAAAAAGCCCTGGTGTCATTTACTTACTGCTTTACATTCATAGTTTTCATTTGAACTGTCTAACTCCAAAGACTTGGTATCTGTGTTCAGCAGAACTGGTCTTGTGAGTTAACAGAAGGCCTGCTGCCTTTGCTTCTCTGAGGCTATTAACAGAACTCCCTACCAGAACCCCATCCGCTGCCAGTCTGTTCTGCCAACAGAACAGGCTATTCTGTTAAATCTGGTACTTAGCTTGAAAAAGTTAAAAACCAATACAGTCTATTCACCCCCCTCTAGACTGTATCCAGTACAACCGGGACCAACAAGTGGTATCAGAGCCTCCTTGTTCTAATAATCTCTTAGGTTATTTGCTGAACAAAGATCCACTTGTTTTTCTGTTTTATCTCATTTTTATCTGATATAATGGATCACTCCTTGTCCAAGAATCTTATGTTTTCAGATCTTAAGTTTGATGACTGGAGGATCCGGATGAAGGCACATCTCTATGCTCTTCATGATGAGATGTGGCAAGTACTTGACATAGGACCCTTCACAAGCTTCCAGAAGGTCAACCCTGAACATGCTATTGACAACACTAGACCTCAGATGATCAATAAGGCCAAATCTGAGTGGACAACAGAAGAAAGAAGGAAGTACAATCTGGACAACATTGCTAAGGACATCCTTTACAAGTCCATCGATGATAGGTACTTCAACAGAATAAAGAAGTGTAAAACAGCAAATGAAATCTGGGATACTCTTGAGCTCATTGGAGCTGGTTATGAGCAAGAGAAGGACAACAAGCTGACAATAGCCAACAAGAAGTTTGATGACTTCAAGCTTCTTCCTGGTGAAAGCATCTCCAAGATGTATGACAGGCTCCTCACTCTCACTGGAGAGATCTCTGAGCTTGGCAAGGAACTCACCATCAAGGAGATCAACCTGAAGGTGTTGAGGGGACTGCCCTCAGCATGGAAAATGAAGGTGGTTGCTGTCAAAGCCAGCAAGGATGTGAAGACTTGTCCCACTGATAAGCTCATTTCAGATCTCAAAGCTCATGAGTTTGAAATGATTTAAGAAAAAGAAGATGTACCAGAAGAGAGGACCATTACTGCCCTCACTGCCAGCACATCAAAGGTAAATGATTTTGACCCTTCAGTACTTTTATCTGACGAATATATGGCTGCTTTTGCTAGGAGATTCAAGAAGTTCATGAAGAATCCCAAAGATGGAAGAAGTCCATCATTCAGCAGAAAGCCATTCCAGAAGGTCAAAACAACAGAAAGCAGTGGTGAGCTTCTCTGTTACAACTACAGACAACCTGGACATTTCAAAGCAGAATGTCCACATCCAAGAGTGTCCAAGAAACAAGGGAATGATGGAGAAAAGAAGAAGTATGAAGACAACTCCAGAAGGAGAAAAGCACTTGTGACAGAACAACTCGAAAAAGACCCTCTGTCAGAGACAGAATCCAGTTCTGACTCAGATTCTGATGAGGCCTTCTGTTGCCTTGATACTGAGACAGAAGACCTATGCCTCATGGTTCATTCTGATGATGAGGTAACCTCTACTTCTGCATCTAGTTTTTCTTCGGTAGGCTTAGCTTTTGATTCTGATTCAATGTCAGAATTTTGGGAAGAGTTTAAAGCCATCCAAGCCACTTATTCCTCTGTAACAGAAGAAAACAGTAAGTTGAAAGCTGAAATTCTTGACTTGAAAAAGAAGGTTGAGATCAAAATCAATCTTCTAATTAAGGAAAGGGATCAGCTAGAGACTGAAAATGTTTCTCTTCTCAAGAGAATAAGAGAAATAGAGCCTCTCGAGATTAAGTACAAAGCTTACCAGAAGGCTCAGTCTTCCATGGAAAAGATTGTACTTGATCAACATATTGGCACTGGCTTTGGTCTTGGTTATGGCTCAACAGAATCAGGTGAGCCTTCTGTAATGCCTAGCACCAGAGTAGCTAAGGCAGATAAGGTCATAGTGCCACTGATTTCTAGCCCCATTTGTCAAGCTGGTGTATCTGGCACCAAGGTTGTTCATGAGGAAGTCAGACCAGAAAAGGGAAAGATAAAGGTTCAACAGAAACCCTTTTTGAAAAATAATGAACCTGGCAGAAAACCTAACAACAGAAAAGGTTTTCAAGATAACAAAAATAAGAGACCATTCATTGACAGACAACCTCATGACAATCGTGCCAGAAATGATCACCAGAAGGGCAAATATCAAGAGAGTTAACTTTAGACAGAAGAGGTTGGCTGGTCAACTTCAGAAGCCCAAAGCTAATCGTCCCTCTGCTCTTGATAGTATATGGGACTTCTTTCCAACAAAGAAAGCTATGCAAAAGTATGTAAACAGGAAGCATGACCCTCACAAGCATCTGCCCAAAGTGAATCACACTTCAGTTTACTATAACTACCAGGTGGACAATGGGTACCACCCACCAAAGTTTCACCTGATGAGACCAAAATGGTACCAACTACCCAGACTCCATGACCCCCAGGACCCAGCATTGCTTGGGTACCTAAATCTTTCTTTTGATCTTGCAGGAACTATGTGCTGGAGCTATCTCAGAGCAAGAATGGTTTATTGATAGTGGATGCTCCAGACACATGACAGGTGACAAAAGTTGCCTAACTGAGTTCCAGAAATGCAAAGGACCTAGAGTTACCTTTGGAGGCAATGACAAAGAAGGTCAAACAAAAGGAAGAGGAAAGCTGATCAAGAACCAGATAGTCATTGATGATGTCTCATATGTCAAAGGACTGAAGTTCAACTTGCTGAGTGCTAGCCAATTCTGTGACAAAGGCTACACTGTTGAATTCACAAAGGACTTCTGCTATTTGAAGCATGAGACAACAAAGGAAGTGGTTCTTACAGCATCAAGGAAGAAGAACATCTATGTGGTTGATTGGAACACTGCAAAGGATGGAGTTTGCCTGATAGCCAAGGGAGATTCAAAACTAAGTTGGGACTGGCACAAGAAGCTTAGCCATTTGAACTTCAAAACAATCAACAAACTGGCAAGAGAACACATTGTTGATGGACTGCCAGACATAGTTTACAAGAAAGAGACCCTCTGCAGTGCATGCCAGAAGGGAAAGCAACAGAAGAACTCTTTCAAACCCATTGCTGTTGATCTTTCTACAAGTCCTTTAAATCTGATCCACATGGATTTATTTGGACCTGTTGAATCTCCAAGCGTTGGTGGCAAGAAATATACCCTAGTCATGGTTGATGACTATTCCAAATATACATGGACTATCTTTCTATCAAAGAAAAATGAAACTCTTCAGAAGTTGCCATCTCTGTTAAAGCAACTTCAGACTGAGAAGAACTTGAAGGTTAAGACAATCAGGTCTGACAGAGGAACTGAATTTGTCAACCAAGTCATAAAGGACTTCTGTGATCAAAATGGAACCTTTCATCAACTCTCTGCCGCCAGAACCCCTCAACAGAATGGCGTAGCAGAAAGGAGGAACAGAACTTTAAAAGAAGCTGCAAGAACAATGATTGCAGAATCTGGTCTACCTATGAGATATTGGGCTGAAGCAATCAACACTGCATGCTATACTCAGAACAGAAGCATGATCAGCAAGAATCACCAGAAGACCCCTTATGAACTCTGGAAAGGAAGGAAACCCAACATCAGCTACTTTCATGTGTTTAGATGCAAGTGCTACATTCTTAACAATGGAAAGGAGCATCTGAAAGTCTTTCAAGAGAAGGCTGATGAAGGTATCTTTATAGGCTATTCAAACACCAGTAAGGCCTATAGAGTACTCAACAGAAGGACCCTACATGTTGAAGAATCTATACATATGAAGTTTGATGAAAGCACCTCTGTTAAAGAGGTAACAGTGATCCTCAAGGAAGTCAGCATAGAAGACAAAGCACCAGAACCAACAGAAGAGGTAGCAGACAATCCTGCATTTCCAACACCTGCACCAAACCCCCTTCTGTTGAATGAAGATGAAGACTCAGAAGATGAAGAACAAGAAAGACCCAGACAGCAACTGACAGAACCTGATCTGACATGGTTAAGAGACCATCCTCCTAATCAAGTAATTAGGCATATCAGAAGTGGTGTGCAGACCAGATCAGCATCAACAAGGAGAGAAGCAATGCTTGCCTGGTATATATCTCAGATGGAACCCATGACTGTGGAAGAAGCTCTTGCAGACTCAGATTGGATCAATTCTATGCAAGAAGAGCTTACTCAATTTGAAAGGAACAAAGTATGGGAACTTGTTCCTAGGCCAAAGCACCAGAATGTCATTGGCACAAAATGGGTGTTCAAGAACAAAGCTGATGAAGATGGCAACATTGTAAGGAATAAAGCAAGGCTGGTAGCTAAAGGTTATTGCCAAGAAGAAGGAATAGATTTTGATGAGACTTTTGCACTAGTTGCCAGACTTGAAGCCATCAGAATCTTTCTAGCCTATGCTGCCTACAATAACATCAAGGTCTACCAGATGGATGTCAAAAGTGCATTTCTGAATGGAGATCTTGAAGAAGAAGTTTATGTGGAACAACCACCAGGTTTTGTCATTCCTACTCACTCCTCCTGTGTCTACAAGCTTAAAAAGGCCCTCTATGGTCTTAAGCAAGCTCCCAGAGCATGGTATGACACATTGTCCCTTTTCCTAGTGAACCATGGGTTTACTAAAGGAAAGGTTGACAAAACTCTATTTCAAATCTCTGTTGCTAATCATATTCTGTTAGTACAAATATATGTTGATGATATTATATTTGGTAGTACTAATCCAGAACTGTGCAAGAAATTCTCTCAAGTAATGCAGAGTCAATTTGAAATGAGTATGATGGGAGAACTCAGCTACTTCCTAGGACTTCAAGTCAAACAAGTTCCAGAAGGAATCTTTATCAATCAAGGGAAGTATACCAGAGATCTGATCAAGAAGTTTGGAGTGGAAGGCAAATCCTCAGTGAAAATTCCCATGAACACCTCACAAGGAATTGGTCCAGATGATGAAGGAAAGGATGTCGATGCAACAACATACAGAGGAATCATAGGATCTCTGCTGTATCTGACTGCAAGCAGACCAGACATCTCATTCTCTGTTGGAATCTGTGTCAGATACCAATCAAAGCCCAAGGACAGCCATCTTAGTGCTGCAAAGAGAATCATCAGATATATCAAAGGAAATCCAAATGCAGGCCTATGGTATCCAAAGGGAGGTAACTTTGAACTAATTGGTTACTCTGACTCAGATTTTGCAGGTTGCAGATTAGACAGGAAAAACACCTCTGGTCACTGCCAAATGCTAGGAGGAAGGCTTGTTTCCTGGTTTAGCAAGAAGCAGAACTCAATCTCAACAAGTACAGCAGAAGCTGAATACATTGCAGCTGGGAGTTGCTGTGCTCAGCTACTCTAGATGAAGCAACAATTGAAGGACTATGGCATTCAAGCAAAGGATATCAAATTGCTATGTGACAACACCAGTGCCATTGCCATCACTCAGAATCCAGTTCTTCACTCCAGGACAAAACACATTGAGATCAGACATCACTTCATTAGAGATCATGTTGAAAAGAAGCACATATGCATGGAGCATGTGCCAACAGAAGACCAGCTTGCAGACATCCTGACAAAGCCTCTTCCTGGGGCTAGATTCAACAAACTGAGAGAGGAATTGGGAATGATGGATGAAATCCCAAGAGAAAGTTGAAAAGGAAGGCCCTCTGTTGCAAAATCTCTGCTAACAGAATACCTATTGCAGAACTCCTTCTGTCAACCCCCCCTTCTGTTCTTTATCCCGGCAGAATACCTCAGCAACAGAAACCCTCTCTTCCTTCCTTCAGAAAACCCCTTCTTATATCTAACAGAAGGTTGTGGACTTAGAAAATTCTGAAAACCGGGTGATCTACTAACTTATTAAAGGTCTTTTACCCTTTTACCCTTAAAACGGTATCCAGCCGCATAATATTTACTGCACCCCTTTTTACATTTATTGGTACCTTGGAACCGTAAATAATCTCAAGCGTCCACTAACCCGAACCCATATATTCCCCTTTCGCAAACCTAAACCGTTACTGCTTTCATTACTCTCAAACTCTCAAACCTCCATAACTCTCAATCTCTCTGCAACTTTTCTCTGCTCTAATGGCTTTCATCAACATCAACGACCTCACCAAGGAAGAAATCAACACCCTGGTCACGAACATCTATACCGGGATGAACTGCGACCTCTCCGCACTCCCTGAACTCGCAGCTAATCATGAAACGATGATGAAAATCATCAAGGGAATGGAGGACTCGCAACTGAACAAGGTAGTAGGATATCACTTTGATTCCTACAGCACGAGGGACGTGGCGGAGTTTTATCTCAACGCTACGTATGAAGGGGAGACCATCAGGTCAATTGTCAATGGTGAGAACATAACCCTCACTCCTGAAGTTCTCAACGCCCTGTTTGGCGTAATGGAGGACCCTCAAGAAGAAGAGACTGAAGGCTTCTTATCTCTGGACAGTGTCAAGGTCACTGTGGACAACTTTGTCCAACTCTACTGCCGACCTGAAGTGGGTAGAGTTCCCAAACTGTACATGAAGAAGAACCTTCTTCAAAGTGACTATGAGAAGCTGGTGAACATCCTTCATAGGTGTGTCTGGAGCAAGAGCACCTCCACTGATGACATGAATGTGCTCAATGCAAAAATTGTCTTTGTAGTTCATCATGGGATGAACATCAACTGGGGACAGGTAATCGTCAAATCTCTAGTTGAATTCATCAAAAAGAAGGACAAGGAAACTGGACTGTTCAAAACCCCCATGGGTTATGGCCTCTTAATCTCTGAAATCCTGCTCAAGGCAAGGATAGGGCTGAGGAACCCTATTGAGGCAGATTACACCAAACTGCTCTTCCTCAATACCTCTGGTGACCGAAAGATTGCACTCAAGGCTGAACAGAAGAGGCTGAGGACTCTGGAGTTTAACCGGGAGAAGCTCCAACAGAAGGCCATCAAACCCAAGAAGGCTGTGAAGAAACAGCAGAAACCTTCTACACCTTCAGAATCTGAAGAAGAAGAAATTCTGATCAGAAAACCTGTGAAGAGGGTTGTTCTACAGAAGGCTGCCCCAGCCAAGGTTCAGAAGCTGGTGGTAAAGAAATCTGTCATAAAGAGAAAGACACCTTCCCCTATCTCTACAGAAAGCACCCCCTCTGCCTCCCCCATTGCAAAGAAGGCAAGGGTTCTGACACCTGCAGCACAGGAGAAGCTGGAGGATTCTGTCACCTCTGCCCCAGCCAACAGAAATGCTTGGCAAGGCAAGAGGATTGTTTTTTAGTCTAGTGACTCTGAAGAAGATGTAGCAGTACTGGATGCTATTGTTCAGGGGGGAATCTCACAGATCTCCCTCCGCAACCTTGCCTGATCAACCCATGATACTTACATCATCAGAACATCATCAAGAAGACAGAACCCCTGAGCCCACAGAACCCCAAGAGCATATCCCCTCTGATCTAGACAAAGTATTTATCAGGGTTCTGGCTTGGAGGAAGTGGAGAGTGGGACCTCTCCCTGAACTACTCAGATTGCTCCCCAACTTTATCACAGAGGAAGCTGAAGCTCTGAAGTGGGCTGGCCTAGAAGATGTTGAGCTATGCCTCAACAAGGACTTTCTTCTATCTGTTCTTGCTAAGAAGAAAAAGGGGGAATGCAAAGGCAAGAGCAAGCTCACTCATGTCATAAGAGAAGAGCATGTCCAGGCTCTGACAAAAGATGAGATCGCAGCCTTTGATGATTGGCTTATTGAAAAGAAGAGGAAGGAATCTATGATCAAATTTCGACATAGTGCTCATGGAGAAGGGGAACCCTCCACTGCTAATGATCTACCCTTGGTCATGGAGAGACTGGTCAAGGAATGGAGAGATTCACAGTTCACAGAGACTCTACTTGAGGTAATTCCTGAACCTCCACTCTCACCTAGAATGCCAACTCCCTTTACTACTCCACCCCAATCTCCTCCCCAGAAAACCCCTTCTGTACTTATTCCAACAGAACCCCTGATTCCATTATCCCCCTCTGTGCATACACTGCCATCCCCCCAACAGAACACCTCCTCACTTCATCAGAAACCCTCCTCTGAACAGAAAACCCCCACACCCCAAAAGCCCTCAATCTCCAAATCTCCATCTCCTTCTCCCTGCAAACCGTTCTCTCCCCCAAAGAACAGATCCCCTTCCCCTCCCCCATCTTCTCAAAGACAAATTATTCCATACCAATCCCAACAGATCATCTCCTCATCACCACCACCTCAACAAAAATCACCTTCACCTTCCAAGTCTGAACAACAAGTCACTCCACAAGAGTCCCTTCCACCACACCAACCTGCAGCTCAGCTAAAACCTGAATGGTTCCTTAGAGATTCTGATCCTACTACAGTCTCCCCCATCTCTGCACCACAAGGTTATTCTAGGCATTCTACTGCCCCCAATCCCTCCCTCCGGAAGAAGAAGAAGGTAATCAGAAACAGAATCCCAATCTACTCGTCTTATGAAGACTCCTCTGACATGGATGGCTTCATGGTCAGCAAGTCCTACAAAGCTACTTCAAAGAGACAGAAGACCCCTCCTCTGACTCAACTTGAGCATGAACTTCTTGTCCAATCTCTCTCCTCTGTTCAAGAGCATCACCCTTTGCCTAAGGGAAGAGGTTTAGAACTGCCTCAATCTGCTGGACAAGAGAATCAAATTCCCTTCAACAAGTTTGTTGAAACAACAGAAGAATTTGGTGGTCAAGTCCTCCAAGGCATGGACACACTCATCCAGATAAATGACAAGCATTTTGAGAACCTTGCTCATGTGAATGATAATCTCAATTCTGGGATGCAGTTTATCTCAGATCGATTTGAAAACCTCACAACATCCCTCCACAACTTCGTGGCATCCTCCTCTGCCAGAACAGATGCACTGTCAACTGAAGTAGAAGGTATACATAAGACCTCCAATGGGCTGATACCAAAACCAAAGAACAGCTGTTGGACATAGAGGAACTCTGCAAAGTCCACCGTGATCAAACCAGGACTCTGTTTGCTCAAGACAAAGAGAGATACCAGAAACAGGTTCTTCTTGAAGCAAGTTCCAAAGACATTGCCTCAGCCGTTCATAAACAACAAGGTCTGATAGAAGGTCTCACCTCTGTCACTCAGACCTTACCAGAGGCCCTTGAGCAGATAGCCTCCTCACAGGCCTCAGAGTTCCAGAAGATCAGCATGATGCTAGAGGACCTAAATGATGCCAAAAAGGGGGAAGAAGGACCTCATCTGCCAAAACCCAGGACCACCAGAACCTCATCATCGGCTGAACCAGTTGTGGATCCCACGCCTTACTTTGAAGCTGCTCTCCAGAAGAAAAGGCTAGCTGGTATCCCTAGACCTCCATCTCCACAGAAGAAAGGAACTAAGAAGAAGAAAGATCTAAGCTTTAAAGAATGGAGACTGGGAGGATCTCAGGTGATGACTGAAACACAATTTGAGGAAATGAAGCAGAAGATGACCTCCACACAACAACAGAATCTTTATCTGGACCATGATGGTCATGTAAAGGTTAGACATGGTGGATCTCTGGAGGAAGCAGAATTCTGGTTTCACAACAGCATTGTACCAGGAAAAGATATTCATGAAGGTGTTCTAAACTACCTAGACTGCAAACTCTCACCCGTTTGGGCTTCTTATCAGAGAACTGGAAATCTGGTTGGAATCAGAGAAGAGGTGAATGCAGAGCTAAAGAGGCTACAAGGACTGGATGAACAAGCAAGAGCTGAAGCTGCAAAGACTATTATGTAATCAGATACTCTTGTAATCCACCTTAATAAAAGAACATCTCTGCCTCACACTTTGTAAGGCAATTCCTCAATCTCTATCTTTTCTTTGCTTTCTGTTTGTGTTTTTTTGTTTGCTCTTTGATTTATTATCTGCTATCTGAATGTACTGTACTCTTAATATCTTCCTATGCCAAGTTGCCCACCAAGATTTTAATGAAAGTTTTTAAACTTTAATTCTTTATGGTGAAGGCACTTCTCTAGAAATAGTTAAAGGGTTTTGGCATCATCAAAAAGGGGGAAATTGTAAGGAATATTTGTAATTAGATTTTGATGATGCTAGATTAATTAGGACTTTAGAGTACCCCTCTTTAGACTTAATGTATTAGAATTTTCCTTTGTAAAATTTCTTAGTATAATCGACTACCAGAAGGCCTCCAGAGCAGAAGACCTCCTGATAGAAGATCCTTGGTTCTCTGCCTAGGAACAGAAGACCTCAGGGTGTCTGTTAGCCTTTACTCTGACAGAAACCCTCATGGTTCTCTGTTAGATATATTCTCAACAGAAGTGCTCAAGACCTTCTCTGATCAACTCTCTGCTAAAGACACCAGAAGGCCTGACACTTAGAAGAATTCCACCAAGCCGGGAAACCAACTGAAAGATTCCTTCAACGGCTAGGAGTCTTGAACGGAAAAGCTACAGTGCGCGCATTAAATGCTCATTTAATGCTCCCCATACTCCGTAGAGTAATTGCAGATGATTGGCCGCAATGTCAGGATTACTTTATCCCAAAATAGTAACCCGCCAACTTTACCGGGTCCTACTGGTCAAGTCAACTGCTCGCTCATTTAATGCAGTTGTCCTCCTTCTCCTCCAACGGGAAGACAACCTCAGTATAAAAGATACACTACGAAGAACAACCGGATAACTTTGCTAACCTTTGCTACAACTCTACATATACAAGAAATTAAAACGCTACAAAGCAAAAAGCCTCCTTGAGATTAAAACTTCATCATCTTCTACAAGAGAAGGCATAAGTTGGAAAAATCCTTATTTCCAACTCAAGCACAGTTCCAAGTGTTCTTCAACTCTTCAAGCTCATTACTTACAAATCCCATGTAACGAAGCAAGTTGGAGGAACCCCTGTTCTAAATAGAACCTCTTCTTTCACAAGAAGGACGTCCAAGTACCTGGAGCTGTGAAGTGGTGATACTTCTGGGAAAGCTCAGTGAAAGGACCAGTCTTAGGGAAGCCGGAAGTGCATCCAAGAAGACATCTACACTTGAAGAAGACGTGGAGAGCTTCTTAAGTGATAGGGCTAAGGCATTGTAAACGGAAGTTTTTACGAGCTTAGTGGAACAGTGGACTAGAGGAACAAGTTGTTCCTTGAACCACTATAAAAAGCCCTGGTGTCATTTACTTACTGCTTTACATTCATAGTTTTCATTTGAACTGTCTAACTCCAAAGACTTGGTATCTGTGTTCAGCAGAACTGGTCTTGTGAGTTAACAGAAGGCCTACTGCCTTTGCTTCTCTCAGGCTATTAACAGAACTCCCTACCAGAACCCCATCCGCTGCCAGTCTGTTCTACCAACAGAACATGCTATTCTGTTAAATCTGGTACTTAGCTTGAAAAAGTTAAAAACCGATACAGTCTATTCACCCCCCCTCTAGACTGTATCCAGTACAACCGGGACCAACAGGCGCTCGTCTGATGATGAAGGGTGGCGTTGGACGCTCGTCTAATGATGAAGGGCGCCGTTGGACGCCTGCCTGAAAATGGACAGCTTTGGACGCTCGTCTGATGATGAGGGCAGTGCTGGACGCTCGTCCCCTGATGACGACGGCGCTGATGAAACCGTTCGTCATATAAAGGACCAAGCTTTGACGCTGGTTTGAAGATGAAGGACTGCGTTGGGGACGCTCTTCCTTTGATGATGACGACGCTCATGAAGCCGTTCGTCATATGAAGGACAACGCTTTGCTGCTGGTCTGAAGTTGAAGGACGGCGTTGGGGACACTCGTCCTTTGATGAAGAACTAGGCGTTGGCGCCCGCCTGAAGATGAGAGACGGCGCTGGGCGCTCGTCTGATGATGGACGGCGTTGGACGCTCGTCTGATGATGAGGGTGGTGTTGGACGCTCGCCCCCTAATGACGATAACGCTGATGAAGCCGTTCGTCATATAAAGGACCAAGCTTTGACGCCGATTTGAAGATGAAGGATTGCGTTGGGGACGCTCGTCCTTTGATGATGACGGCGCTGATGAAGTCGTTCGTCATATGAAGGACCACGCTTTGCTGTTGGTCTGAAGTTGAAGGACGGCGTTGTGGACTCTCGTCCTTTGATGAAGGACTGGGCGTTAGCGCCCGCCTGAAGATGAGGGACGTCGTTGGACGCTCATCTGATGATGAGGATGGCATTGGGTGCTCGTATGATGATGGAAGATGTTGGACTCTCGTCTAATGATGGACGGCGTGGGATGCTCGTCTGATCTGCATGTATGGTCTTGCTTCGTCCATAATGCGTAGTATTTGCCTAATATGTACTTAGCCAAATATGTGGCTTGATTTGTGGGGGTTTTGCTCGAGGCCGGCGAGTGCACGGTCCTTCGAGTGTCCCTCTTTTATTTGTGGGAATTTCGCTCGAGTCCGGCGAGTTCACGGTCCTTCGACTGTCTCTCTTCTATTTGTGGGGATATCGCTCGAGGCCGGAGAGCGCACGGTCCTTCAGCTGTCCCTCTTTTATTTCTTCCTCTTTACTTCTTAGAGCGAGGAGTGAGTATCCTTCTTTCAGGCTCGGCCGAGGGGGTTGCTATTCCCTCGGCCGGTAGGGACTCAAGGAGGAGAGTTGTTAGTCCTCTGGCGCTGGATCGTCCCTAAATCTTGGGGGGGGGGGGGCTTCGTCTATTTACGGCGCGGGCTCAGGCTTTTAGTCGGTTACCAACGGCTGGCGTTTCCTGACCCCAAGTGTGGGGATTTTGTCATCTCGGCCATTCTTTGAGGCTTGTCGCCCTGCGATTTAGCGTTAGGATGACGCAGTGAGCTTCATGTTTCAAGACGTGGACCATTTTGCGGTCCCCTCGTTTTGGGACGTCGTCGACCATACCTGAGCGTATCACTCTAAGGGGTCGCTACGACGTGTTGTGACATCGTTGGCCATACCTGACCGATTCGCTCAAAGGGGCTAATACAGTGTGTTGTGTTGTGTGGCATCCTTTACTTAAATAAGGGGCCGATTTCTCCTGACCATGGGGACTTGCTTGACCGGGGCTGTGCCACCTTGAGACGAAGGCTTGCTCGGCCGGTGCGGTACCATTTCATCGTACAGACGAGGGGCTATTGTTAATGCCACTTCATTTGAGCTGCAGTGATACTTGGCCGAAGCATGTCCTTCTTAAGTGTTTGGCTGGAGTGAAATTCTTCCAACCGTATGGCTGATGTGAATCTCTTCGTTGTTTCCCTTCTCCCTTCATCTTGGCCGGGGGGGGGGGGGGGGGCACCACTTTTGTTTCCAGGATGAAGGGTGGGAGATTTGTCGTTTAGCTTTGGCCGAAGGAACTGCCCTTCCTCTACGCCGAAGGAACCGCTTTAATGATGAGGTGACCACCAGGTTTGCTGACTGATCGAGGTGGAACACCTCTGTTGTTTCCAATACGAGAGAATAAAAGATCCGTCTCACTATCCGTCCAGGTTTGATTGAAGAGCTTCCCTTGGTCGAGGGGTTGGCTATTGAGCCGTTCCCTTGATTGAGGCGAGGGCTCTGCTTGACCGATCACCGATCCGCTATCCGGGATCAGGACCCCAAGCTTTCCCTTGGGGAGTCGGGCTCACGTTCGCCAATTCGTCCTGCCATCCTCTCCGATGTTGGCCGACGGCGCGTGTCACCTAGCCTATTGAAGGCAGAGGCTTTTCCACGCGCTGGGGCCAGTCCACCACGGGGAGGGAAGGCGGGATGGGAGTACGATGAAGACGTGTCCTGCGGCTCCACCTCTTCGTTGTTGCCAATCTTTATGGCCAACGACTGGGGTTAGGGTGGTGTAGTGTTCTCCCCCATCCTTGGCATCATTGCGTAGAGGACGGTGGGGTTCTGTTTGCTTCCCTGTCGATCTTGGCCGAGGACGATGCGGTGGGCAAGGGTCCTCTTGCCGAGGGTGGAGCCACTCCTGTTCCCTGGATGAAGGGGGCGAGGTTTGTCCTCCTGTTCAGATTTGGCCGAAGAGGGAGCCGTTGTAGACGAGGGGTGCCCACTAGCTTCCCTTGGCCGAAGGCACTGCCGTCCTCTGTCTGAGCTGATGACTTAGTGGACGATGTGTTATTGACGTCCCACTGGTTGTCGTTGTTGTCATGGTTCCTGGTCCTTGACCAAGGAGTACACTGATCGAGGGATCCGCTAAGGCTTCCCCTTGCCGTAGGGTGAAAGCGTGGATTGTGTTCTCGACTAGACGTTGTTGGACCAACTTACTGCCATGATCTTGGCCGAAGGAGCTTGTTGCCCAGCTAGAGCCGAGGTGGTACCATGTCATCCGTTCGTGTGATACGTTATGGGTTGGGAGGATCTCACTTGATGTATTTTAGCTCTCAATGAAAGCACCAAATGATGGAGTATTGACTCCTAAAGAGAAGGGAGAGCTAGAGAGAGAAGTGATTTGTATTAATGAATTTCCAACCCTTATAATAACCCCCAAAAAGAGTATTTATAGGGAAATACGGGTTGGGCTCCCAAGTCTTGAGCTTGGGAGGCCCATTACAATATAAAGCCTCTATTGGGCTGATTACATTAGAAGCCTAGTTCTGTGAGTTCCTTCTGGCCGAGGGAGGCATCGGCCGAGGGAGGCACCGGCCAAGGGAGGCACCGGCCAAGGGAGGACAAGTCTTCTCCTTGGCTTCTGGAGTGTATTCTGGGTTGCCTCTTCTTTGGCTGATGGGGTGCCATCTAGTCGACGGAGGGCCCACTGGATGACAGGTGTGCTCCTCTTAGTCTTCTGAGTGTGTGGGTCATGGGGTCTGGACCTATATACTCCATCACAAACGTTAAAAACATATTAACAATTTTAAAAATGTTGTAAAACTATTTTAAAATTGTTAAAATTTGTTTTGATAATTTTGATAAATTTAAAGTTTTTCCGGGTCGGTCGGCTAGAATTAAGAAGGACTACTCGGTCCGCTCTTACGAGCGAACATAGATATGAGGTTAGGCCTGTTTCTTGGGGTTAGGTCGGGCCTGCCTATATTAATGAGTAAAAAATGTAGAAAAGGCCAACTTGAGTCCACCCGACCCGAGCCGTTTCTTTACAGTTACCTAGATGGCTTGATGATAAAAAAAACGAAGAGGAGAGATGTGTTATTTAAATTAAGAATCCGTTTGTTAACCTCTATTTTCATCTTATCAACCTGATTAGCAATTTTTTTACTTATTTATACTTCACACGCAGAACTGTATAATATTCAAAATAAGTAAGATTGTAGATATTCTTCTCGCTGAATTAGCTGAAATTAATGTAGAAGACAATTTTAATTTGTTCTATATAGTCTTTCTTGATTTTATGAAAAAATGATCAAATAAGCTCTTCTACTATTGTAGAACCATCATCTAAGCCCATGTACTAAAAAACAAATGCATAGATGCGTTTACTCCTTAAAACACATCACATAATCCCATTTAGTTTTTTTTTTTCCCTTTTCTTGTGTTCCTCTTTTCTTGTCTCTGCATTTATCTATCCCAATGTTTTGTTATTTTATTCTTTTTCCTTTCTTTTTTCTCAATCATTGAAAAATAAAAGGGATGGTTATTAAATATTTTTTATATTTGAAGAATCGTACTTTTAGTCCCTAAGTTATCATTTATATTGCAATTTAATTTCCATTTATTTAATCGTTTTACTCATAAATGTCATCCCTGTTTTTTTGAATTTTTATAGATGTGATTTTTTATGTCGAGTATGTGACAATGTTAAATTTGAATGAACACTGTTAGTTTTTAATTTTGTAACTTTGACACAGTTACAATAGATGAAAAATTATACACTTTTATACACATCTTGAAAATTATTTGCACATAATGTTTTTGTCTCTACACTTAGAGCACAAACAAATAATTTGATCGCAATAACATATTTTATAGACAGTAATAGTCTCGCACATACAAAAATACTTTGGACTAGATAAAATTATTTACTATTTGTTCACATTTTTCAAAAATAAAAATTGACCGAAATAGGACTAAATGGAAACTTTATTTCACAAATAGGACTAAAGCCCTAAATCATTCACAAATAGAACTAAACGTTGACTTTGTACCCTAAATACCCCTAAGTGTATTAATTTATAACAAAACCATAAAAAGTAATAAAAATCGTAAAAAATAATAATAAATTTCAAAATATTTATAAAGTAAATTTTAAAAAAAATCAAAAAACAACAAATTAAAAAATTAATAAAAAATAGTAAAAATACTTTTAAAAAATATGGATGCCTTTCCCATCGCCTCCTCCACCTCCTAGCACCACCATCTCCGATTGGTGAAAAAAAGCAATTTTTTGTAATGCACGATAGTATTTTTTCCCGGTGACTGGAGCTAGTGGTGCTGGAGTGACAGAGGCGGCGGTGTGTGTTTTCACTTTTTTCTTTAATTTTTAGTTTTTTTTATTTCTTTTTGATTTTTTTATTTATAATCTTTACGTTTCAATTTTCTATTAATTTTATTTAATATTTATTTTAGTCCCAAAAGCTACATGGGTATATTAATCCTACTAGGGAAGTTAAAATAATGTTTTGTTACGTGATTCACTCCTTCAAAAACCCTTGTACCAAAATTTTTGTTTGCAAAATTGTGCTATAGAAAACAATATTTCGATAAAAGAACTTCAGTTTTATAGATAATAATTATCTGTCATACACTGGGATCGGTATACCATGTCCATGGTATACCGGTCCCAATACGATACTGTTTTTTACTGTTGGTTTCCGTTGATTTTCTTCTTTTGTTCTTTCTAGTCACAGGCTCCCCCACTGCCCATCATCTTTTCTATTGTTCTTTTTCGTTCTTTAGCTTTAATTTTTTATTAATCAAAAGAAGGCAATCATTGAATCATTGTTTTGGAGTGATTTTTCTAATTTACGAACATTTGTGATCAAATTTTTATCATTTCAAAATATATCAATTACTTTTTTTCTATATTAGTCCTTATTCATACACTTCTCTTTCTTTTTTCTTTCTTCAATTGAAATTACATCAAAATTTAGTTTTTAGGTAATATTTTTTATATTCATCCACCTTTTTCCTATTATATTTTTTCATATTCATGCACTTTTTTCTATAATACGGAGTATATTTTTATATCTTTTATATGTTGTTAGTGCTTAAACACATTAAATTTGTTTGTTTTGATTTACATTTGATAAAATATGAGATTATATTTTCATGTGTGGTATATATTTTCATAAAATAAGTGTTTTGAGACATTAAATTTGTTTATTTTGATTTGCATTTGATAAAATATGAGATTATATTTTCATGTGTAATTTATATTTTCATAAAATATTTTTTGGCAATTACAATTAATTGAGCAACTACACTCCCTATTTTCATTATTTATATTTGATTATATATGGAGTTACATCTTCACATGTGCGATTTACATCATTTTTATGTGTGGGTTAGGATGTTTTTACTTGGACTGTAATTTGCTGGTTTGGTCTGGTCTGGTCTGATCTGGTCTGGTCTGGTCTGGTCTGAACTTGTCTGGTCTGGTCTGGTTTCTTTGTATTTTTATAACTATCCAAGTCTGGTCTGGTCTGGTCTGGTCTGGTCCGAACTGGTCTGGTCTGGTCTGGTCTGGTCTGGTCTGGTCCGAACTGGTCTGGTCTGGGACGAATTACAGTTCAAGTAAAAACATCCTTACATTTCGACTTGTCTCAACAAGATACATTTTGCATACACTTAAGTTAGATTTTCAATCAATTCGAGTTACATTTTCCATAATACAAGTTACATTACAAAATAAACCTTTGCTATTGGAATAAAAAAAACAAATTCTTGCAAACATTTTTTTTTTGGAAAAAAAAGATTTTTTTGGCAAAAAAATTATTTTCATTTAAAACATTTTTCATGGCCTTAATACTAAAAACAAAATATATTAACTAATTACTTCAATTAATTGAGCAATTAGACTCCTTATTTTTATTATTTACATTTGATGGTATATGAAGTTACATCTTCTTCTGAACGAATTACATCTCCTTGTTCATGAGTTACATCTTCTTATGTGCGAGTTACATTTGGACTTCCATAAACGCGAGTTACACTTTTTCATAACACGTATTACATCACCTAAGTTAGATCTTCCATCAACGCGAGTTACACTTTTTCATAACACGTATTACATCACAAAATAAATTCCAACTATTGAAAGAAACCTTTTTTTTTGCAAACAAAAAAGTTTTTTTTTTCAAAAAAAAATGTTTTGTTTTGCAAAAAAAATGATTTTTTTGGCAAAAAAGTTATTTTTCTTTGAAACATTTTTATGGCCTTAATGCTAAAAACAAAACATATCAACTATTTACGTAAATTAATTTGAGCAATTAGACTCCTTGTTTTCATTCTTTACATTTGATAGTCTATGAATTTACATCTTCTTATGCGCGAGTTACATCTTTTTATGTGTGAATTACATCTTCTTATAGGCGAGTTACATTTATACTTGTCTTAACAAGTTACATTTTGCATACACCTAAGTTAGATTTTCCATCAAAGCGAGTTACATTTTCTATAACATTAGTTACATCACATCATAAAGCCCTGCTATTCAAACAAAAAAATCGGTTTTATGCAAAAAAAAAAATTGCAAAAAAATGATTTCTTAGGCAAAAAAAATGATTTTAAAAAAAAAATTTATGGCCTTGATATAAAAAATAGAACATATTAAGTATTTAAGTAATCTCCTACTATTAAAACAAAAAAATCAGTTTTTCTTTCAAAAAAAGTTTTTTTTTTTTGCGAAAAAATGATTTTTGGCAAAATAAATGATTTTAAGCAAAAAAAAAACATTATTTTGCTATTAATATTAAAAACAAAACATATTCACTATTTATGTAAAGTAATTGAGCAATTAGATTCCTTATTTTCATTGAAATCAATGTTTTATTTCTTATAATCCGTATTAGATAAGTTACATTTAGACTTGCCTGCAGTTACATTTTTTATCAGCGTGAGTTACATTTCTTTACACACGAGTTACATCATTCATGCTATTAGGACAAAAAGAAAAAAAAATAATATACACGCGTGTACTGTTCACACAATTTTTTAATAAAATAATTATGCAAAACTACGTCGTTTTGGTGGAGGAACATGTCCAACGTGAGATGATCTCACTGTATACGAACGGGTCCTGAACTATGAGGAGGCTCCCTCAAACCCTTTAGCGCCTCCTGGGGCATTCATCGCTCTTAGAAGGTCCTGGAACCCTAGATTCTTCCAACCGACAACCAATTCGGAGTATTATGTTCGGTTCTAGGCATATATTCCTGCGTTTTGGATTATTGTTCGGCTTTCGTTTATTCGGGCAATTTAAAGGGCCCAGCAAGCTTTCAAACTTTTGATTTTCATTTTCTTTTATTTCTCCGGTCTTTTGAACCAATTGTAATCTCAAATCATTTTAATATATCTCGTAAATGTTACCCGTCATTTAACTCTCCCGATGGAGCTTTTTCGGGTGAAAAAAAAAAGACAAACGCTGTTCGATCGAGTTTTTTTGTTGTTCTAACTTTATAAATAAAAATTATCAATACAATTTTTTCAAAATTGGATAACTAAAATACAGTTTTTTAACTCGTATGAATTTTTTGTTTGTACCATACATTTATTATTTGTAAATTTATATTTCAATCATCAACATTATTTATCAGTAGTCTAAATCTATAGATTCTTTTGATGAGAAAAAATTGAAAATTTGTAAAAAATAATTTTTTTTGCGTTGCCACAATTTTGTCTCTCCTAAGAATTTATTGTCTTTGAATTAGATTTTCTGAGCGATATTTATTTTCTATAAAATTGAATTATTTTGAACTGACAATTTTTATCTATGGCCTAAGTTTAGAGAAAAAAATTAGATGCAATAATTTTGAAAATATGTATAAAGTTATAGAATTTTTTAACAAACGTAACCGTGTCAAACTTACAAAGTTAAAAGTTAACGATGTTCGTTCAAATTTAACGGCAAAAATCTCATTTATAAAAATTCAAAAGACCGGAAACTAAATCTCGATATGAATAATAACTTAGACATTAAAAGTGTGATTCTCCAAATATAAAATAATACGGAGTATTTAGTAGTAATCTCATTTATTTTTTAAAGATCGAGAAAAGAGAAAGAAAGGAGAAAAAATAAAAATAAAAAAAACAGGGGAATAGTTAAAGGGGGTAATAAGGAAAGAGAAAAACATGAAAATAAAAAATAACTAAAAAAACTTGCTATAACAATATAGAAAGTCTTCTCAGACATTTTCTTAACTTTATTAATAAAATATATTTTTGAATATAATTTAATGCATTAGTATATTGAGTCAATTGACTCGATTCTATTACAAATTCATAGAATTTTACGAATTAAATTGATCCAAGCCATTGCACCGTTACCCACTAATTGTACGGGAAGTGATAATAGTTTGACAAGTACGGTATGGAGGAAAGTATAGCAAAGACACCTATGCCATGAATATGATAGGCCACCCTATAAAAGGCCTCCAAGAACCGACCCCATACTAATAATTGTTTTATGAAAAAAAAAAGCTCTCCACGTCCTATCAATGGCAAAGGGTGATGTGTGCAAAACGCTTCCCACTCGAGATTTGAGGCACATACGGAATATTTTATATTGGATTAATTATCAAAATAGGAATAAAAGTCACATACTTTACACAAATATGACCAAAAAATAAATTATGTTTTCATAAGATTAATTATGTCTGTCTTGGACAAATATACTTTTATAGCTATCGAAATGTTTTAATTCATAATAAAATAATAAAACATAATTAAAAAATCGTAAAAAATACTAAAAAATTAATTAAAATATTTCGATAATAATTTATTTATTTATTTATTTATTTTCAAAAAATAAAAAAAAATAAAAAAAAATAAAAAAAAATAAAAATAAAAAACCCAAAAAAATAAAATAAAATTCACCGTCGCCTCTGCCGCCTCTACACCACCACCTCCAGTCACCAAGGGAAAAAATGCCAAGTTCATTACGAATGACATATTTATGGCAGAAAACAATGAAAATGTTGGCATTCTCAAAGAGAAATATGCCATGTTTTTGGCATTTTTAGAAAAAAATGGCAGTTTTAAGGGAAAATGACATTTTTTCACCGCCTAGAGATGGTGGTGCAGGGAGGTAGTACAGGCGGTGGGAAAGGCATCCATATTTTTTTATGGAGTTTTACTATTTTTTATTAATTTTTTAAAAAAAATAAAAAAAAAAATTTTTTTAATTTTTTATTTTATAAATATTTAAAAAAATTAATTATTTTTCTACGAATTTTTGAATTTTTTTTTCAAATTTATTATGAATTAAACATTTATTTAACTCATATTTAAAGGAAGGGTAAGAATGGAATGAAAAAATAGGTATGTTTCCAATAGGATTGATTTGGCACTATTTTGAAAAGAAAAACATATATAGTAAGTCCTATTTTGAGTTTTTGTCATAGTTTTAGTCCTATTTGGAGTAATTTCTATTTTATATTTTATGAGTATTATTTACATTACATTTACACAATTGTAAGATGGGACAAAGCAAGATAAAAGAATGCGATGCCATTCGAGGGAATGAATTATTGACTGTGAAAACCTAGCCAGCTTTCATATGCTGCGAGTGCGTTGGGACACGCTAGATATCTTTTCTTCAACAAAAAAGGTTAGAATCGCTCTTATATACTTCAAGAACGCAAGAAGTAGAAACTTAAGATTTACTCCCTCCGTCCCGTTGGAATGTTCCCGTTTTTCTTTTTTGGATGTCCCGTTAGAAAGTTCTCATTTCCCTAAATGGAAAGTTATCTTATATCTAAACATGGTCAAACAGTGCAAAACAGTGTCAAACAGTGTCGAAACAGTGTCAAACAGTGTCGAAACAGTGTCAAAACAGTAAAATTTACTCCATGGTAAGTTTATTTCATTAATATGTGTGTAGATCAAACCGGGAACATTCCAACGGGACGGTGGGAGTAATAATAAACGTACTAGCAGTGTGACTAATGCACTAACAATACGTAAAGAAGTTGAATAGAATTCTCTCATTAGTACTCCCTCCGTCCCTTAAAACTTTGCCTTCTTTTCTTTTTGGGACGTCCCAAAAAACTTTGCCACTTTCCATTTTAATAATATATTTTGTGGTTTATGTTATTTCTCTCTCCTCTACACAAATCTCAACCACACAGTTTTTACTTTATTATTCTCCGTGCCGGTCAACTTTGGCGAAGTTTTAAGGGACGGAGGTAGTAGTATATTATAATGATGGGATGGCCATCTGTACCGTAAATATACATGCAAGACACGTATAGACTGCAATGGGAAAGATTACAAATGGAAGGTGACTAATAAGGTAGGGGAATAATGTGTAAACGGCTAAACAATCAAGTAGGTCTGAGCACGAGTGGGATTTGGGCGGGTCGGGTCTGTGGACCCTTAACCCGTTCGGGTTTATTAATTTAAATACTAGGCCCGATCCTTTGATATTTTAAATCGGATATTTCGGATATTTTTAAATCGGATATTATAGGATATCGGATCGGTTTTCAGATATTTCAGTTATATTAAAACACGTTATAATTGGATAATTAAAGTGTTGGAATGCCACTTTGACAAAAAAATGTGCACACTAGTGCAATACACATTCAAATTACACAAATAATTTAACACAAATTGCATAAATAATTACACAAATAATTGAACACAAGTATTAATTTAACATATTCAAAGTACACACTACATAATTTAATATATTTCGGATATTTCGGACGGGTTGGGTTGGGATTTTACAAACCCTACCCGCCACCCGGTCTAGGCCCAATACTAATCGGTTCGGGTTTTGCTCAGCCATACAATCATGAGTATATTCGGCCATATTAACAATAGTATATTCGGCCATATTAGGACACACTACAAACAAATTGCCAATTACCAACGGCAATTTATACTAACAGGTGATTATTGTTGGTATAGCCCACAATAATCAACTACGGTCAATCTAGTATGTTGCTTATTACAATTTCAATATCCACATTATCCTAACTTTGTTGGTAAATGATATACAATTCCTACCGAGGAAAACAGAGCTCATTGGCACCAACTTGGAGCTATTTATTTGTCTAAACTTAATTTGGAGAGGAAGTTCTGGAAACAGAAGGCACATATCAATTGGCTCAGATAGGGAGATGCAAATACTAATTACTTTCATTCTTATGTGAAGGTTAGACACAGGAGACAATCCATAACTTCTATTAAAAAAGAAGGGGGGTAGATTCTCACCTCTTTAACTGATATTGGAGAGGCCGTTGTAGAATTTTATTCCAACCTCTACTCAATTGATCCTGACATTGACACTAAGGACATCCTACAGTTCATTCCAAACATGGTTTCAAAGGAAGACAACCAATCTCTTCTTTCTTTTCCCCTAGAACATGAAGTAAAAGCTGCAGTTTGGAGTCTGAATCCTAATGGGGCACCTGGACCTGATGGATTTAGTGGTAAATTCTACAAAAAGTGTTGGCATATTGTAGGATCAGATTTGGTAAAAGCTGTGCAGAAATTCTTTATGGGCATTAATATTCCTAGAGGGATCTCTAGCAGTCTGGTGGTGCTAATACCTAAAATCAATAACCCTGATTCATTAGGGGACTACAGGCCCATCTGCCTCTCTAATTTTGTGGGTAAAGTGTGCACTAAGGTATTAGCTGATAGTTTTTCTTTTAATTTGCCTAAGCTCATATCTCCAGAACAAATTGGATTTATGAAAAATAAGGACATGATAGATCATGTCTTAATTGCTCAGGAGATGGTACATTCATTGAATAAAAAGGTGAGGGGTTCTAATGTCATTGTTAAACCGGACATGGCAAAGGCGTTTGATAGGCTTTCCTGGAGATTTATCTAAGCTATTATAGCTAAGTTTGGCTTTTCTAAGAGATTTATTCAAATTATTATGAATAATCTGCAGTCCACTTATCTCTTTATTCTTATCAATGGTGTCCCACAAGGTTTTTTAAAACCTAAAAGAGGTGTGAAGCAAGGTGACCACCTCTCCCTTTCTTTTTATATTAGCTTCTTAAGCTTTTTCTAGTGGAATCAAATGGCATATGGATAATGGTTCTATCAAACAGTATTGGATGGGTTCTTATGGATATCCTTTATCTCATTTGGGGTTTGCTGATGATTTACTCATCTTCTTAAATGGTGATACTAGATCTCTGGTGAATTTTAATAAGTTCTCGAAAGCTTACCAAAAGGCCTCTCGGCAATCTATTAATGTTCACAAGAGTTCCTTTCTGTGTGGCAAGAAGACTAGATCTACCTTGATTTCTAATATCCTTGGTATGAGAGAAACTGATCTTCCATTCATGTTCCTGGGAGTTCCACTGCACAAGGGAGTAAATAGAGTTAGTTACTGCATAGATATTGTTCATAAATTTGATTCAATGTTGAATGTTTGGAATCAGAGACACTTATCTATGGGAGGCAGGCTAATCTTGATCAAACATATTCTGAACACTATCCCTCTTCACATTATGGTAGCGACTTCCCAAAATGATCATTACCATACTGAAAAAAGATGGCCTCATTTTTTTGGAGTTCTTCATCTGGGAGACATAAATATCATTGGTTAAACTAGGCCCATCTTTGTTTTCCAACTGATGAGGGAGGAATTGGTATTAGAAAGTTATAAGATATTGAAAAAGCTTTTACACTAAAGCTTTGGTGGAAATGGAAATCAGGTGACTCTGTTTGGGCTAAATTCCTTCCTGCTAGATACCCCAGAGGTGCAGATATGCAACCTCGAGTTTATGACTCTCCTATTTGGAGAAGAATTTGTTATGTGGATGAATTGGCTAACACTCTTTGTGTCACGCCCCAGACCGCATCTAGGTGCGTGTACAACCGCCGTATGATCAAGTGACGTCACTCGCAAGTCAACGTGTTTTAATCATACAAGGCGTCCATGAACATAATATATCCATACTCAGTAGTAAACATACACAATAACATCACAATTTAGATTAATTGAATAGTGGAAATATTCAACAATTAATCGTGGGCCACACATGGCCAAAACGTAGGCTCGCAGGCCAAAACAATGTATTAATACAAAAGTATCCATGAGCATAGTTTATTTTTTGAAATAGTAGAGGGAGCACGAACCACGCCTTCCTCTGGATTCTATTCACCCGTGCAAAGGTGTAGATGACAAGCCTTAACTTCAACCTGAAATGGTGGGCCCCTCGAAGGGGTCACTACAAGTACCGAGCGAGTAGCATGCTAAATATAGAATAACTAGCGTTTCAAGTATAAAACCCAAACATAGGGTGATACTTATGTAAATAGTCTTTTTCCCCAAGTTAAGAAATACTTAGTAGTACATATACACTTGGACAATACCCGATCCGTAGATCACCGTTTTATTTGGGAAAGTATTAATAATCAATATCCTTGACTAAAAACCCCAACCCACCCATATGCCTATATGACTCCTCCTTGTCCATACTTCAATATCGTAATCTATGAATTTTGAGGATCAAAATCCTTGGGTACTCCACCAAATTTGTATTTGAGTGTTAAGGACTTTTAGTCCTAAGGTCCTCCACCAATTTATTATCCGAGTGTTAAGGACTTTAAGTCCTAGGGTCCTCCACCAATTTATAATCCGAGTGTTAAGGACTTTAAGTCCTAGGGTCCTCCACCAAAATATGAGTGTTAAGGACTTTTAAGTCCTAGGGTCCTCCACCAAAATATGAGTGTTAAGGACTTTTAAATCCTAGGGTCCTCCACCAAAATATGAGTGTGAAGGACTTTAAGTCCTAGGGTCCTCCACCAATTTATAATCCTATGATCAACCACCTATCAACCTAGATAGGATCTATATCATATTTATTTATTCATAGCTAAATCAATACATAAAGCTCATGTATCACAATCCATACAAAGTCATGCGTTTATATAAATTCATAATTAACTAATGCCATCCGGTATCAATTAATCTATTATCCATCGGTCAACGTTTTTGTTGACCGCCATTTCAAACCTTATACGTATCAACTTAATCATCATATAACTAAGTTAATAATGTTCATTTGTGCTCCTCTTACGCTTCAAGCAAACATGCATTTTATATATTTCCTCATAACATATTTCATGCATAAACAATTAATTCCTTTCATACAAACTTAACCATGTTGGCTAATCACATGTTTAAATACCTTTTAAACATAATTATGAACACATATAACATTTATTTAGGTAATCTCATAATTAACCCAAAAGGTATAAGATATTAAGCCGTCCACTCACCTTAAATGAGCTTTAGTGCGTTCTACGCTTCTCGATTGGACTCTGGCGAAACTCCGGCGAAACTCCGGCGAACTCCGGCGAACTCTAGAAACACTTTGCTTATGCTCCTAATATGGTTTTATCATCACAAAACTCATATCAATACAAATAACCCCTAAGAGGTTATTTTCCGGCGAACCGGTCATTTTGGCTTCTAAGTCCATTTCTTGTCCATACTTCAATATGCGTCCAACCCCTCATTCTACATTTCTAAATATGTAGAAAAGGGAAAACTATCAAATAAGCCCCCGTACTATACCGAAAAAGTCGATTAGGCCCTCGTACTTTACAAACACTCAATTAAGTCCTCGAACTATTAAAAAACGTTCAATTAAGCCCTTTTGGTGGGTAAGTAACCGATTTCCCGGTTAAACGACGATGATGGTGATGATGTGCTAGAACCCCAGCAACGGCGGCTTCCGGGAAACACGTTACATTTAACCGGGAAACCGGTTACTTACCGACCGAAAGGGCTTAATTGAACGTTGTTTAATAGTTCGAGGACTTAATTGAGTGTTTGTAAAGTACGAGGGCCTAATCGACCTTTTCGGTATAGTACGTGGGCTTATTTGATAGTTTTCCCTGTAGAAAAAACCTAGGGGTTCCTCATATGATGTACAATCCTTATGATAAATGAAAAGTAGAGGAAAAGTTATTAAAAGGTTATTACCTTAATATTCCACACTTTTCCTAACGTTTTCCTCCTTCAAGCTTCCTTTTTGGACTCCTATGGCTTGAGTTAGAATTGGCTATGGAGGATGAGTATCTTGCAGAGCTTCTCCTCTCAAAAATTATGTGTTGGGCGAGCTAGATGATTGGGGATGAGAGAAGGTGGCTTGTTTCGTCTCAAATGACAAATTAATGGGGTGAGGGGTCCTCCATGGTACCTTTGATCCCAAAGCCCACTCCTCCACACATTTACTAGTCAACTCTAGCCTCCTCTGAAAAATTTGAGCACACAAAAACGTGGTGTGGCCCCCACTCATGTGGGAGGTCATCCCTTTGTGTCCCGATTTGTACAATCGGTCCCGAAAGTTGTATTTTTCGAACTGTTTAAATTATATTTTATTTTATCGGGTCAAGTAAAATATATTTCGTGTTTCCCATCATTATGGACTTTTGGAATGAGTATTCATTCCCCAACTTTAATTTATCTGATAAATTACCGATACCGGTAATTGGGCCTCGTTTGACCAACGGGTCAACCCTATGCCCTTCCTATGGCCCAACTAAAATATCTACCACCATATACATATTATCTAGACCAAGATGAATAAAATATGTGGTCCCGGGTTTATCGGGTGGTCCCCACTCCCGATGTGGGCCCCATGTGCAATTCAATATTCACGCGAACGTAATAACAAAAATTTACATCCTCGTAAATTCACGAATCATTATTCAAGGTTTATTACATGATTTACTAAAAGTAAATATACTTGGGGACGGTGTTACACATTGTGGTGTGAACAATGATGGAAGTATTTTTTGGAAACCTACAAACGACAGTAGATTCTCTCTTTAATATGCTTATGAGGAAATAAGGAGGAACTGCCAAGCTCTTTCTCTGATAAACACCTCTGGCACACTAAGCTTCCTATTCAGATTAGACTTTTCCAATGGAGATTAATTAAAGGAGTCCTTCCTATTACAGATAATATGGTCAGATTCCGGACTGTGCTTAATCCCTCTATTTGTCCCCTCTGTAGGGCTCAAGCTGATACAGTAAATCATGTGTTTTACTCTTGTGCCAAAGTTAAGCCTGTTTGGAATTACTTTATGGGAGTCCTGGGAATACCACAACTCTATCAAAGTGTCTCTATTAGACAAATTTTCATCTCCTGGTGGCTTAAGGCGGGTTCTAAAAAGCCGGAAGATATTTTCAAACATTTTCTCCGATTTATTATTTGTTGGGAAATCTGGAAATCTTATACTAGCTTGATTTGGGGTTCGGATGGAGTCTCTCCTACTTCGGCATATCTTATTACTCAGATCAAGCTTTTTACCCAAAATTGGGTTGCAAGCTTCTCATCTTTGAAGATTAACCAGGTGGGGGATATCCTATACGAAGAGCATATGATTTCTAGGTCTTTCAGACCTCCCCGGCCCATTGTTAAAGCTATTGTTTGGAGAAAACCTAATCAATCTTATAAATTAAATGTTGATGCGAGTTTCTCACTTTAGAGATTAGCAGGAGGCGTTATACTGAGAAACTGCGATGGTAGGCTGGTGATGGCGACTTCTTTCCTAGTGCTTGCTTCCTCCGTCTTTGAAGCGGAACTTCTTGCTGTACTGCATGAAACTACTTGGGCGATAGATGCTCGCTTCAGAAATTTTTGTGTGGAAATGGATTTTAAGGATGCTTTGGACTATCTCAACCGCAAGGGTGGAGGATGATGGAGCGATGCTATCAGGATTTTGTTGGATTTGTCTGAACAGAGAAGAGTTGCCTTTTTTGATATTTTGAGGGAAGCCAATTGATGGACATTTCTTAGCAAATGTTGTAACAGATCGGCCCATTATTTACTCTAGAGTTGCTGACTTACCACCGCAGGCCCGTAATGCTTATATGATGGATTTATTTGGGCTCCCATCCCTTCGAGTGGTGATTTGATTTATTTTAGGGTGATTGTTTGTTTTGCAATTGGGTCAGGTAAAGCCCCCCAATTGCGTATTTGCTTTCCTTTTCAGGAATTGTATGCTTCTCAGGTTGAGGTTTTGGCCTAGTCCCCCTCTCCTTTTGTATTATTATTTCTTTTTAATAAAACTCGGTAAATGTTCCCCGGCATTTACCCCACTGATTTTGGTGGTTTGCCTTCCGGGTTCAAAAAAATAAGATATACAATTCCTACCCCAAAATTATACCCGTTGGTATAGTGCTTAAATATTCCAACAATTATTATTAAAACCGTACTTTCCGTAAGTATGTGTAACTAAAAAAACTGAAATCAATCCTAATAGAAAGAGGCGTTCAAGATTAGAAACTGAAAAGAATCCAAATCATAAAATTTAAGAACGGCCATTTTGCTGTTTTGACAAAAGATTAAATTTTATCCTAAAGAAAAACTAGTACTAGTACTTTAGCAAAATCTTACTGTCCTGACCTCGCCCAACTTGAAACCTACGATGTCTGCTCCGCTGCTCGCCTTGGAAATGGGAACGACGAAGCCACGAAGGATGGAAGTTGGACAAACGTCGAACGATGGCCATCGAAGGCGACGACTCGCGCGACTGAGAAACGACCGCCGCCACCCAGCACCAATGCACCATTGGCCCACCGGCCATGTCCCCAGGCCATCGACACAAATCAACCGTCAAACTGTAGATGCTGCCGATCGGGCTAAGACGTCGGAATTGAGTTACGGAGGCGGAAGATCCTCCTAGCCGACGAACATGTAAGGGGAGGATCAAGAGATTATATAAATGATCGAATTTATGTTATTGTTTGTTTTGATATTCTATTTCCTTTTCTCGTCTATTTCGCTAGGTGCAAGTTTTTTTTTCCGCTAGCTGCAAGTGTCTCTGTGTTAATTTGTATAATCTTCTTAATCTGTGTTTATGCAATAAGGGCCACATACGTTATCATGTTCTTCCTTAAATTCAACCTGTGACTTTGACATTGATTCACAACCTTCAAATGGATTTGATAAAAAATAAACATGTTCATAAACTGTTTGCTGAATTGCCTAAGTCAATCGCTATTTGTCGACTATCGAATATCTCTTTAATTTTAACAATAACTCTATTAAGATTGCATCTGAATTTATAGTCATTTATGTTCCCTTTCTTTAATTTCATTCCTTTCTTCGAGTTGTTTAATTCATCTTTATGTGTCCTCTATACAAAAATATTTCTCGGTGTTTATTATTCATTTAACAAAACACGATGAGAGGTTGTTTTAATATCAGGATTGGAGAATTGCGACTAAACATGGAAGAACAAAGAAGCTTTGGACAACAAATTGAACTTCAATTTGTATTTTTCATTTAGGTTATTATTTATTTGGATTTATTAATATAGAGTAATCTATATATACAATTTGCTACTTCTTACCAATTTATATATTTGATCAAATCTAGGATGTTTAAAGTCCAAGAGGATGATGTGGGAGATGGTATACTTCAGTAGTTGTTTTAGTTGGTGAACTTTTAAAGGAGGCAGAGAATCTTGTAAACTCGAGGTTCATCAAATGACAACCATTTCAGGTTTGTCCTGTCACGCCCACACCGCAACTAAGCGCGTGTACAACCGCCGTATGACAAAGTGACGTCACTCGCAAGTCAACGTGACTTAGTCGTACAAGGTGTCCATGAACATAATCCATCCATAGTCAGTAGTAAACATACATAATGACATCACATTTAAACCAACGAATAGCGGAAATATTCAACGGTAAAGCATGGCCACAATCGGCCAAAACATGGGCTCACATGCCCAAAATAATTTATAGTAAATCAAATATCCATGAGCAAGTGTTTGGTAGTTTTGAAAGGAAATAAGGAAGCACGAACCACGTCTTCCTTGAATTGACTTCACCCGCAAGAAGGTGAAGGTAGCAAGCCCTAGCTTCAACCTGAAAATGTTGCCCCCCCTCGAAGGGGTCAGTAAGAGTACCGAGCGAGTAGCAAGCTAAATGTAGCATAACTAACGTTTCGAGTATAAGACCCAAACATAGGGTGATACATACACGTATAGTACTTTCCCCCAAGTTATAAAATACATATCAGTATATATATGTGTATATATATATATATATATATATATATATATATATATATATATACTTGGAAATACCTGACCCGTAGGTCATTGTTTATTTGGGTAAACTCATAGTAGTCAATATCCGTGACTTAAATCCCAACCCACCCATAATCTATGAATGTATAGGATTCCTCCTGGTCATAATCAATTTATACATACGAGTTTAAGGACAGTACCGTCGTCCTAGGATTCTCTACAATTTATACATATGAGTTTTGAGGACAGTACGGTCGTCCCTGGGTCTCCACCATCTATATACCGAGATTTGAGGAAAGTACCGTCGTCCTTGGGTCTCCACGGTTTATACAATTGAGGTTTGAGGACAGTACCGTCGTCCCTGGGTCTCCACCGTTTACACATTTGAGGTTTGAGGACATTACCGTCGTCCCTAGGTCTCCACCATTTATATACCGAGTTTTGAGGACAATACCGTCGTCCTTGGGTCTCCACGGTTTATCTACCAAGTTTTGAGGACAGTACCGTCGTCTCTAGGTTCTCCACCATCTTACGTTCATTTCTAAGATATACCGCTTATCAAACATAGATAGGGTCTATATCATAATCATTTGTCAAGACTAAACCAAGTCTTGTAGCCTAAGCATAACAATCCATGCAAAACCATGCACAAAAATCAACATTTAGGAAAAAACAACACCAAACCGGCGCCAGTTATAGCCAAAACCGGCACCGGTTCATATTTAATTTAATTAATTTGGATGCCCCGTACTCAAACCGGCGCCGGTTATAGCCTAAACCGGCGCAGGTTCACTTTCTTCTTTGCGGTCAACGGCCCGTTGACCACCCGAACCAACTCTGATTGATCCGAAACTTAACCCAAACATGAATTAAGTCTTAAACAATCAATATTTTTCATTTTGGCCATCCAAAACATCACACATGTTTTTATATCATTTTCATATCATTTTTCATGCATAATCATTATGGTTCATCTCATATAAACCTAATCATCTTCGCTAATCACATGCTTAAACCATTTTAAACATCATTATGAACACATATAGCATTTACTTAGATAATCTCATACTTAACCGAAGATTTACAAGACATTAAGCCATCCACTCACCTTGAATGAGCTTTTAAGAAGTTCAACCCTTCCCGGTTGAACTCCGGCGAAACTCCGGCAAACTTTGAAGAACTCCAGCGACAAGTGCTTTAATCACAAAACCCATGTCAATACAATTAACCTTTAAAAGGTTATTTTCCGGTGAACCGTTCACTTTGGCTTCTAAGTCTGTTCTTGGACTTAGAACTACCTTCTAACCCCTCATTCTACACTTCTAAACATGTAGAACAATCCTAGGGGTCCTCCATATGATATATAAGTCATATGATAGCTAATAAGTAGAGGAAAACTTATTATAACCTTAATCCTTCACATTTTTCCTAACTTTTTCCTTGTTTAATCTTCCTCCTTGGACTCCTATTGCTTGATATCGAATTGTGCACCAATAGAGGATGATATTTTTAGCTTCTCTCTCTTTTCTTGGATGCTTGGTCGAGCTAGATGGTAGGGGGGAGAGGTGATATGTATCTTTTGTCTCAACTGCAAGATAATTGAGAGGGGAGGTCCACCCATGGCCATCCTTATACGAACCAATCACTCTCACTCAATTTACACCACTCCTCCACACTATGCATCCCCTCAAGTCAACTTTGAGCACACAAAAACGTGGGGTGGCCCCCACTCATGTGGGAGGTCATCCCTATATGTCCCGAACTGTACAATCGGCCTCGAAAGTTGTATTTCTCAGACGGTTTTAATTATGCTTTACTATATCGTGCCAAGTAAAATATATCACACATTCTCATCCCATATGGGCCCTTAGAATGAATTTACATTCCTCAACTTTAATTTAGAAGTCTCCGAAATTCGTTTCGGACTGATCCGTTAAATTACCAATACCGATAATTGAGTCTCGTTTGACCAACCGGTCAACCCTATGCCCTTTCCATGGCCCAAATAGAATATCCAACACCATATAAATATTATCTAGACCAAGACATATATAATATGTGGTCTCAGAATTATCGAGTGGTCCCCGTTCCTGATGTCGTCCCCACGTGCAATTCACTATTCACGCAAAAGTAATAACAAAAATTTACAACCTCGTAAATTCATCAACCAGTTCATAAGGTTCAATACATGATTTACATAAAAGTAAATATAATTGGGGACGGTGTTACATGCCCCATATTAACTTATCATGTAATTCATCTGCTTGTATGTTCGGAAACTTTTGATTCACATATAAATATATAATATCAATTGGCATGTGTAACATCTAGTTGATCGTATGGGCGGTGTGATTTTGGTGTTATCTCATTAACTAAGTTTCTTATTCTTAATCTTAGGTTTCCGTTGGGCTACGATAACTTGTTCTCCTGATAATCTAGCTTGTCACTACATTGTGAGTTTTATTCCCTCTTGTAAGATGTGCCTCTTTTTCTGAACAGGAGGTTGGGGTATTACTATTTTTTTGTAATTTAATGAACAAGAGGTTGAACAACAATAGCTTGTCTAGGGCGATACATCTGTCTTTATTCAGGGTCGTCAAACGTGCTTTCTTGTAAGATGTGCCTCTTTTTCTTTATTTCTTTTGTTTTTAGTCCTCTCCTTTTGTGTTTACTGTCTTTCTTTCATTCAATATCTTCTGGATGATATCGCAATCAGCTGATCATACTGCTTATACCAAAAGGCTTAAACAACTGATAGCAATACACTTTACTGGTCAAAATACGCTAACACAATCCATATTCAACTAACAGACATTTGTCGAACAAGGCCTTATGAGTCATTGATCTTTGTTTTTCCATTTTATTTTTTTATCAGATCTGCCAGATGAGGAGCTAATAAAACTGGGGAACCTAAGAAGCTTTGGTTTCAAATATTGCAACACCCAAAGCCAGTTTTACCAAACTCATATGATATCATTAGATCAGTTTCTTTTTCTAGGACATTAGTGTAGAACTATTTTTCATGTTTTTTTAGTATTTATGACTTACATTTGCTCACTATTATGTAATCTAGGATGTTTAACTGAAAAAATATCACATAGGTAAAAGTTTGACGTTAAAGTGTTTTCTGCAGAATAGAACTTTTAAAAGGTATTTTTTTTAGAATTACGATATTATATATTACCAGGTTGGTAGGTAAATTAGCTTAGAATCTAGATTCATGATTGATTTGATTGATAACCTAATAGGTCATAAATCAAAGGAAAGAAGTTTTAGAACTTTTAGATGCACGACTCCAAACTATTTGGGTTTTCTTGTGTAGCAGTTATAATTTTTAATGTATTAAATTGTAGGTTCTCTTTATGTTTAGAATGTTTTATCATGCTGGTTATTAGTTTGCAATCTGGAATTAGTTTGCAATGCGGAATTAATCTGCAATTAGTGCTTTGGTTATTAGTTTAATATATGAATGGAATCTGAAATTACTTCTTAATACCAGTTCACAATCTGAATGTATTGAAGTTTAAGGTTTACAGATGTATTCCTCTTATTCATTTCTTTCTTTCATGGTTTAATTCATCTGTATTTTTCATCTATACAAAAAATCCTTCTTATAGTTTATTATTCATTCGGCTAAACATTGTGTTTTTTTTTTTTATTTCAGGTATTGATATTTAGTTGATCAAGTGTTGAAAGATAAAGAAGCTTTTGGACAAAAATGAAACTTGTGTTGCTCCTTAAACCAAATAGTTATGTTATACTTGGATGTATTCACATGTGGTAGTCAGAATTTTATGTTTTTTCAAACAATTCAGTGATGTTATGTCTTGGATATTGCATTTCTTTGTTTAGTATGATTGTTATTCACTTTATTAAAATGTTTAATTAGTAATTTTGAACCATACTTGAAATAATATTTTAATTTTAGACCTCAAAATTTAATTCTATGGAAGAAGTTTCTCAACAAACTGCCCAGAGGAATTTGATGTTGGAAGAATTGAAAGATAATTTGGCTAGAACCCAGAATCAGATGAGACAGCAGGCCAACAAACATAGGAGGGATATTCAATTGGAAGTGGGTGATAATGTTTATTTGAAGATACAACCATATAAGCTAAGGAGTTTAGCTAAGAGAAGGAACCAGAAATTAAGTCCAAGATATTATGGCCCTTTTTATATTATTGGCAAAAATCAGTTATGTAGCCTTTAAACTTAAGCTACCAGATGACAGTAAAATACACCCTGTATTTCATGTCTCTTTGCTTGAAAGGGCTATATCACCCACTACTTACTTCCAGCCTCTACCCAAATGTTTGAATGAAGAATTGGATTTGCAAGTGGCCCAACGAAGGGAAATGTGAACTGCTCATCCACTGGAAAGGGTTGCCAAGCTTTGAGGATTCTTGGGAATCATTGCTGATGATTAAAGACAAATTCCCAGACTTTCACCTTGAGGACAAGGTGAATTTTCAAGGGGAGGGTATTGATAGGAATTCAATACAGCAGCCGACTCAATTTTACAATAAAGTGTACAAAAGGAAGAATAGAAAAGTAGTTAATAATAACTAACTAGGAGGGTAGTTAGTTAGTTCCCTGCGTGGACAAACTACTATAAATAGAAGTATGGAGTCTAAGAATGGGAGGCTGTCATTTGGTTAGACTGGGACTTTGGAGACTGGGCATCTCGAATCGTCCAAGGTTGTATACGTTTGGTTTTTCTCCCTTACATCAATAAACTCTTTTCTGATTTTGTTCATCGATATCTACCATTGATTGTACTGTGTTAATAATCGGAATTACCAGGGCTTATGAGACAGAGAGAGTATGTAGATTTAGAGCCTCCTTGGTAATCATTTTTGTCGGCTTTTCAGGCTTATCAGTCAACTTTTTCATCAAACATGTAACTTTGATTCGCGCGTTGAATTGTGTAATAATAAAAAAACGTAAGGTTGTACTTACTTTTCTGGTTGTATTGCCTGAAGTTACTGTAGAGGATCATTTGAGCGATTTTTAAATATAATTTTTTCTTTATTTTATTAATAAAATATATTTTGAATATTTTTTTCCACAAATCAGTAGAATCAGCCAATTCAACCACTTCACCTAAATCTTCATAAATTTCAGCATAATTTGTCAATTTAACTGATTTTGGTATTACCAAATGGGCTCTTAGTGTGGGGTTTTATGAAAATAAAAGACCAAGTGATTTTACAGCCCTAATTTCCAGAATGAAAAAAAGAATAAGATGAGTAGATAAAGATAAAAAAAATGAAATGATAGATAAATGTATAAAGTGAGAAACCAAAAGGTTAGTGAAGTTTGATTTAAGAAAGTGTTCATATTGTTTAGACGATCCAAAAGTATATCTCACCGCAGAACATAGAACGAAGTGAGTATTTATAATAGTATGTTGGTGTGTAACTACATTTATGTGAAAATATGTAACTTTTTAATATACACAAATATAGAAAACAAACACATGTCACCTTTATTTGGATGCTCAAGTAAAAGGTTCTCATTTTCTATTTTATGAAACAGTTAACACTCTTAAATAAAAATTTCATTATATATACATGTGTGTAATTATAATTTTTGGGATTGTTTTATGGTGATCAATCTAGATTAAATATCTTTGTATTTGTGTAGTTATTAGTTAAACGTGTAATATGGGCCACAAATGTATATCATCCCATTAGCTTCTTTGTAATCCATAAGTTACTCAACTTCTCCTGTAAAAGGAGGCTAACTTATGGAAACTCTAAGGTTTTCGAGGCTTGAGAGTTAGAGGTGAGATAGAGAGGGGTTTGCCGCTGCTCTCCTTCTCGAGGGAGAGCAGCAGCCATTATCACGGTATACCAGATTTAGTTTCATCTCGATATCTTTCTATCTGCTTCTTCTTTATCTGCTATGGTTGTTTCTTTGTTTAAGATCAGGGACTAACATGTGGTATTAGAGCCGAGGCGTGAAATAGATTGAATTTATCTGCGATTTTTAGGATTTGCCGTTTGACATACTCTGTTTTTCTCAAGTTTTTCATAATCTCGATTTTTGCCTTAGTTATCTTGTTTTTGGTCGAAACTTTGTAAAAGTTATACCATTGAAATCGTCTTCTCGAAACGATTCAGCAGTATACCTTTTTTCGATTTCTGTAAACTTTCATTTTTGAAGATCTCTACACTGAGATCACGATTCTCAGGGTTCTACAGGCTGCACGCAGAAATTCGATACAAATTTGATAGTGGTGGAATCTCGAGATCGAGGGCTATTCAAAACTGTTTTTATTTTTGAAAAATTCGAATTTTTCAATTTGCAAGATTTCGAAATTTTGAAATATTTCGATATTCTAAAGGATTTCGAAATTTTGAAAGAAAAGATCTCGAGATTCTAGTTTTTTCAATGTCAGGAAAGATTTCAATGTTTTGAAGATTTCGAGATCTTAGGAATTTCTTGATGTTTTGAATCTTTCAAAGTTCGAAGTTTCTTGAAACTCAGAATTGTTCGAAGCTTGATATCTTTTTGTTTAGAACATTTCGAAGCTTAAATTATCGGATTTTTGGATGAATCTCTGGTTATCAAAGTTTTTAAAAGTTTTCGATGTTCTTATGTTTTTCAAACAACAAGTTCTCGATATTCTGAGGTTTTCAAAACTTCAAAGTTTTCGATGTTCCAAACATTTTAAAATTCTGAAGATTTCAAAGTCTCGAGGTTTTGTTTTGCAGGTGGATTTCGACGTTCTTCTAAGGGTTCTAATAGAGTAATTACTATTTATTAGTTTCCTTGTATTAGGATTCCTATTGTATTAAGTTTCCTAATGTATCCTGAACACTTCTTCATATATATACACACCCGGGGCTACCATATTAGGTACGTCATTCCATTATTCTCATATGGTATCAGAGCATTAGGTTTTAGACAGCATTAATTTTTTTTTCGACATGTCTTCCTCTTCGGATACGGCCGCCGCCGCCATCGAGTCTGGCTCCGTCACCACCATCTCTACGACGGTGACCGACTCGCTCGGGCTGAACGCCACCCACACGCAGACAATTCCCTCCGCGCCGATCGTCACATCGAACCCCTCCCTGTAGCGCTCCTCTACATACTCTCCGCCGGCGTCGACAAGGGCTCCTCTTATCTTTACTTGGAATCTGACGTCCCCAGTTCTGCAGCCCTACAGTCACCCGTTCATGCCACAGGCTGATATTCATGGCGAATCAAGCATCACAGTAGCCACACGTGCGCAATTCGCTGGCCCCACACTCTCTGGGCACCCTGGTCTGCTGATGTCGCCTCCTGTTGGGCAGATTGAGCGTCGTGTGTTAAACTCTCCAATGCCCACCTCTTTCGCGGCTCTGGCGCAAGGTATTACCTCGGGTGCGTCTATCACCCAAATTGTTACCACTAAACTATCGGCTGTTGAAGATTATTTACCGTGGCGAACTCAATTTGAGTCATTCCTGGTCTCGAATGGTCTTTTGGGTATCCTTGATGGCTCCTTACCTGCCCCACCATTATACACTTATGATTTGTATCAAACTCAAACCGTAAATCCTGAGTATTATCATTGGTTGAAATTGGATCAGGTTGTTCGTTCGTGGTTGTTTGCTACTCTCTCCCGTGATATTCTTGTTGAGGTGCATCAATTAAAGAATTCTACAACCATATGGGAACGTTTGGAGGCTCGTTTTATGGCTGCCAGTCTGGCCAGATCCATGGAATTGAAACAAATGCCGACTCACATGAAAAAGAAAGACAACCATTCCATGGATCAATATCTTCTTGAAATCCGGAAAATTGCTGAATCTCTGGCATCAATTAACTCTCCTGTGTCTGATCATGATCTCTTACAGACTGCACTATTGGGGCTGGGTCCGGGGTATGAGTCACTTGTGGGGCCCTTGACTCTATTTCCGTAAGGTCTTACGTTTGACAAATATGCACCAAACTTGTCCATCAAGAAGCCCGGCTGAATTATCAACAACGCTTGGAGACCACCATTGGCGCCCCGGCTTTTGCAGCACACGGACAACCCACTGCTGGAACCGGCCAGCAGTAGCCGCAACATGCATCCCAGGCACAGCAGCAAACGCAACCCTCTGCCCAGCGAGGTCGTGGTCGCGGCAGGGGTTCTCGCGGCCAAGGTGGTCGTGGCAGAGGACGTGGTGGCCAGTACTATCAGCACCAACACCTTCCCGGTGGCCAACAATATTACGGCATAGCCCAGCAGACGCAACAGCCGTATGGGCCCCACAGCAGGGGCCTTCTCCCATCTCCACCTATGGGTATACCGGGTACAGTATATTGTAATTCAGTTGAGTCATTGTCTTATACTTCTGCATTATATATTTTCTGTACTAACTATGCTTCTGCAGGAGCTTCACACTTTGAGAATAATTTTGGTTTTGTCCCCCCACCTGTTGTCTGTCAAATCTGTCATTCGCCAGGTCATTCTGTCGTCAATTGTCCATTCTGTTTTGTTCAACCGTCCACCCCTGCTTTGGTTGCTCCTACTGGAGAATCTTCATCTGCTATTTGGTATCCTGACTCCGGCGCTTCCGCTCATATGACCCCAAATGAAGGTATTTTAGAAAATAAATCAATTTATTCCGGACCACTAACTGTGATGATTGCTAATGGATCTAATTTACATGTTATGACTGTTGGTGATTTAGCTTTTTCTTCTCCACCACGTCCCCTCCATTTAAAATCTGTTTTTCACGTTCCTCATCTAAAATATAATTTATTGTCCATTCAAAGATTACGTGCCGATAATAACTGTTTTGTGATTTTTGATAAAAACTCTGTTTGTATTAAGGACCACAATTCGGGGGAGGTACTTCTTAAAGCTCCTAATCAAGGTGGCGTTTATCCTATTTCCTTGCCTTATTCCACACCTGTTGCTTTAGCTTCTCATGTTGCTCCGAGACCTGTTTGGTATCGTCGGTTAGGACACTGTGGCAGTCGTATTTTAGATAAACTTAAAAAGTCTGGTTTTATTTCTAGTAACTCTAATTTTTCACATGATTGAATTTCTTGTCGGTTAGGAAAATCTCAACGGTTACCTTTTCAAGAAGTTTGGCATAAATCTACTGCTCCTTTATATTTGGTTCATTCTGATGTATGGCACTCTCTTATTTTATCTGCAAGTGGCTTTAAATACTATGTTTTATTTATTGATGATTTTTCCCGCTTTACATCGTTATATCCTATGCGTAATAAAAATGAAGTTCTGAAACATTTTATGCATTTTAAAGCAATGACTGAAAATCTTCTCAACTCTATTATTAAAATTTTTCAGAGTGATGGAGGGGGTGAGTTTGATAATCATGGTATGCGTAATCTTTTTTCTCAACATGGAATTTTGTTCAGGAAATCGTGCCCTGACACACCTGAACAGAATGGCGTGGCTGAGAGAAAGCACAAACATCTCTTAGAATTAACTCGCACTATGCTCTTTGAGGCAAAACTGTCATCCACATTCTCGGTAGATGCGGTTTTTACTGCTACCTATATTATTAATCGTCTCCCCACTCCAAATTTAAATGGCTTATCTCCTTTTGAAAAATTATTTCATCATCCTTCGGACTTCTCTTTTATGCGCATTTTTGGGTGTGTCTGCTTTCCCAACTTCAATGCCACATCTTCAAACAAACTTTCACCTCGATCTATTTTATGTGTATTTTTGGGCTATGGTCCTGAATACAAAGATTATCGTTGTCTTGATCATCTAACCGGACGAATTTACATCAATAGAAATGTTAAATTTTATGAAATTTATTTTCCTTATACTAATCTCACTACCTCTAAACTTAAAATCAGTGCTTCTGTGTCCACTGACCTGCCGCACGCCTCAATTCCCTTACAATTTTCAGCTCCTCTCATTTACCACCAACAACTAGGAGTGGGCATAAAAAACCGTAACCGTATAACCGCGGTTAAAAACCGGAAAACCGCCGTTTTTCCCGGTTAACCGAACCGCAATTTTTTAAATACACGGTACGGTTAACCAACCGTGAGAATAAACGGTTCGCGGTACGGTTACGGTTTTAGAAATATGTTATTATCGGTTAACCAATAACCGGTATGTTCATATCAGGTCATGAACTTCACGTTCTCAGAGAACTTGGAAAGATAAATATGTATCCAACACATCTAGATACATCAATTCTAATAAACATGTGAAGAAACCAAATTTTGTTTGTCACTATAGAATTTTTAATTTCATATTATTAATAATTAGTCAAAGCTTTTGTGAGTTATAATTAATTAGCCCATTCTGCAATCGTGAGACTTGAACATGTGTATTATTTTTTTGAAGCAATTGAATATGTTTATTCTTATTAAGTGTATTTTATCTTTTCCTGTATTCCACTCTCAAAATTTATTTTTCTCTTGTTTGGACTTAATTAATATAGAAAGAACATGGTGTGTGTATATATTTAATCAATGGTTTGATGGTTTTTGGTTAACCGGTTTGTGGTTAACCGAAGTTTTGGTTAACCGATACTCGGTTAATCGAAGCTTTGGTTAACCGATACTCGGTTAACCGAAGTAATGGGTTTCTCGGTTAACCGGAAAGTTGGTTAACCAAAATACGGTTAACCAACCACGCCCACCCCTACCAACAACCCACGGCCAGCTCACCCTCCCACAATCCAGGTCAACCACTGACCAATCCAGTTCCAGAAAATACTTATTCTCAACCATCCACTCCCATGCAGCATAAAAGTGTTGATACCTCGAAGTTTAAAACCCCGAGATTGTAATCTTGAAGTTTAAACCTCGTGATTGTAATTTAATCTCGAAGTCTAAACCTCGAGATTGCAATCTCGAAGTCTAAACCTCGAGATTGTAATCTCGAAGTCTAAACCTCGAGATTGTAATCTCGAAGTCTAAACCTCGAGATTGTAATCTCGAAGTCTAAACCTCGAGATTGTAATCCCGGCACGTGTACTCACTTTGTGTTCATTTTAAAATGTTATATTAATACATATTTCAAAATTATTATACTACATTAGATTCGTATATATTGAAATTAATTAGACATAATTTATGAATTTTTATAAAAGAAAAAATTATAAAAAGAAAGTGAATTAAAAGATATGAAGTAGAGATCACGATTCTCATTATTATGCTTTTAATACTCAAAAAAATATGTTTACTACTCCAAAAATTGTATTAGTGAGCATTTATGAGAAAAGCGATTTTCACCAAAATCACGAACTTGCCATTAGCTCTACGGTGCAAGTCGTGCAGGTTGCATACGCTCGATCTGTAATGTTTCCTTCCGTCTAAGTACGTAAGTTTTAAGAGATGACAAAATCTAATTTCGCTATTAGCTTTTGCATTATTATACTATACTTTGTATATTGTGATCGAAGATATTTTGTTGGATTATAGCACATATGGGCATGCTGGTAATACAGTAACACCAATCGTTTTTCACGCGTTTAACATTTATTTACTCGTCCAAACAAGGCTGTTTACATCCCCACCCTACTATGATTATAGATATTGAAAACAAAGTATGCAACTATTGTTAGATGGGAATATCCGAATATATACCTCCAGAAATGAAGATACTTAACTAGTTTGTAAGAGAATAACAACTGCTCTAGCATCCATGATATCATTAAATATTGAACAATTCAAAAGTAATCAATACTGTTGGTCCAAAATAGGACGCTCGTAGGCTTTTAGGAAAGCTACGTACGACACTCAAGCAAGAATTAGGAAAGTACGAATATGGAAAGTTGCAAAGAGATTTAGTTGCCAGAAATAGCATATCTGTATTTGAAATTCGAATTGCCTTTTATAGGCGATTACAAATGGTAACTGCCGAACATAATAATGACTAAATTAATTACAACATTAATACGGAATTAAACACATAATTAAGTAGCGCATTGATTGTTGGTCGTTACTCTTCCTGGCTGGCAGGTCAGTCTGGCTGGCAGGCTGGACGCTTGAGCTCCCTCCTGCTGGACTGGACGGTGGGCTTCCCGCTAGGCTGGAGGAAGGCTTCTGACCGGGCTGGAGGCAGGCTCCCGGGTAGGCTGGAAGGCAGGCTCCCGGGTAGGCTGGAAGGCAGGCTCCCGGGTAGGCTGGAAGGCAGGCTCCCCGTTGGGCTGGAGGCAGGCTCCCACCTGGGCTGGACCACAGGCTCCCAACTGAACTGGACCGCAGGCTCCCAGCTGGGCTGGTGGTCGGCAGGCTCCTGGCTAGGCTGGAAGGCAGGCTCCCCACTGGGCTGGAAGGCAGGCTCCCCACTGGGCTGGAAGGCAGGCTCCCGGGTAGGCCGGAAGGCAGGCTCCCGGGTAGGCTGGAAGGCAGGCTCCCCGTTGGGCTGGAGGCAGGCTCCCACCTGGGCTGGACCGCAGGCTCCCAGCTGGGCTGGTGGTCGATAGGCTTCTGGCTAGGCTGGAAGGCAGGCTCCCCACTGGGCTGGAAGGCAGGCTTCCCACTGGACTGGAAGGCAGGCTCCCCGCTGGGCTGGTCGACAAGCTCTCTCGGGCTTCCGCTCCTTGATTGCCCTGATTGGTTGGGCCGACTCGAGCTCTGGGTTGCTGGGCTTGGGCCTGCTGGTCCAAGTTCGGGGCCTGGGCCGATTAGGCTCTGGGCCTGGTCCCATAACCCCATCAAATACCATGATTTCAAAATTATTTAACTTTCTATATTGTTAATATAGGAGCTAGTTTGGGTAATATACTTAGTTGTATAGGGGTGTTAGTGATAACACATGATACTACCTCCGTCCCAAATTGATTTGCAAATTTGACTTTTCTTGGTCAAACAATTTCATTTTATTTGCTTAATTAGGATGTCAATTTTTAATACTCGTAATATTCTATTTTGGAGTTTACAACTTTGAAAAGATTTTAATATAGTTTCTGAATATATAAATTTTAATTATTAAAAATGGAATTAATTATCGATAGGGAGCATTGACTTTTTTTATTGATTGACCAACAAATGTTGACTTTGCAAAACAATTTGGGACGGAGGCCGGGAGTAGATTATAAGGTATCCAAAGTATATAATTTAGGAGAGATTGAGCCAAGAGAGAAGATGCATATGTAGTGTGGTTGTGTTATGAATGTGGGAATATTGATTAGGGTTTACAAGAAGCTCCAAATGGAGTATATATGAAGTTAAATTTAACCACATATAAGACTTAAATTTGTCTTATTAATTACTCAGCTCGTATGAGTTAGTTATTGTTTAGATAAACACAACGAGTAGTACCATTTTTGTCCCATAATAAAATTACATTTCTATATTTAGCATTTAACTTTTGCTTTCTGAGTTTATGTATCAAAACTTAATTTAACTTAATTCAAGTTTTATGATATATTGAGCTTTTAATGCAAGTTATGCAACTTATGAATATGATTGTTTTTCTAATTCTAATTAAAGGGAAATATTTAATTTAATGTAATTACGGAGTATTATTTTAAGAGTGGAGGGAAAAGTGTAACAAAAAATAAACTCACACAATACACAAATGAAAAATAATAATAATAATGCATCATACGGAGTGGAAATGTGGAATATGAGTGAAAAAATTGGAAGGGCAGCGTTGTCCATCACCCCAAATTCATGTTGCTTCCTTTCTTCTTCTTCTTCTTAGCTTTTTTGTCCTTTGGTAGGTAGGTCCCACATTATACATCCACTCAATTGGTGGGGTAGGATATTAAAGAGGGGTGGTGGAATAAGAGGAGACAAATCTAGAATCATTTACCCACACAGTATGTCTACTTTGGGTTGGACTTTTTATGACTCCGCCCGCCATCAACTAATTCTATTCCACGTAATTTACTTTATACGGACTACACTTTGCAAGCGGTGAATTACAAAAAGCAGTGGACTTGAACGTCGAGGCCAGGGGAATTATTTCAGGTAGATTATATGGTACCCTATCGTACCTTTGTCTACATGTATCAATCAGAATGATGTAATTGAATTATTTAAATCTAGATTAAAAATGATGTAATGATTTGAATCAATCAAGTGAGTGACATGTACGATAACCCATTTTTTAAATGGGTATCGAGATTGTCACCATTATTTTAACGAATTTTGTTCACATTGTTTCAATTGCCTTCAATTGTGTTCACCCTCTTAAAAAGGATGATGTTCACCCCACCCTAATTGTTTGCCATGTGGTAAGAGAAATCTTAATTGCGTAGTACAATATTGATACCGTTCAAAAGATCTTACAAAGTTATTAAATTTGATATACGGAGTATTTTTTTATAAAATTTGAACAATAAATAAAAAGTAAAATTAATTTAAATAAAAATGGAATGGGAAGCCACATGGCAACAAATAAGGGGAAAGGGTGATGTTCACCCTCTTTAGAGGGGCGAACAAAATTGCACTCGTTTCATGTTCTCTTTTGGTAAATTCTCACTAAAGCTGCACATACTAAATTTGATAATGTTTTTGTGTTGTAAACTAAATTTATTTTGCTTTCACTTTATCAATTTAAATAGCAATGAATTTTAATCCCTTGTACGAATCTTAAGGGATGAATACTACAAAGTGTTCCCTATGTTTTTTTACAAAGCATCTTAACCTATTACTAGTATAATATATGTTATATGTTAAGGATAACATTCTTGAACTGAGCTGTGATAAAACCTGTGAAGCTGTGACCTCCTTCTTGGATAGGCCACGATGATGTCATTAGACTACAAGGTACCAGACGTTTTCTTTCAACATAAACTTCATATTTCCTTTTTAATCCAGTACAATAAAAACTTCTCTTTCCCTTTTGAATTAAAATTTTGCGATTGACAATGTTTCTCTCTATTTTCCCTCTCCTCTTAATAACTTTAGTCTACACAATTCCAACTTTCTTATTCCATGTGCAAAGTCAAAATAGAAGTTTATAATGAGACATGGGGAATATTATGCAATACTTTGATGCTTCATACTTTGCGGCTTTCTCGAATAATTTGTAGAACTCGTTTGGTAATTCTCAAATCGGTTGCATTAGCTGATTCAGTTGAAATTTATGAAGTTCTAGTCGAAGTGGTTGGATTGACTGATTCTACTAAATCATGAAAATAAAAATTTAAATATATTTTATTTATTAAATAAAGAAAAATGTATATGAAAAATTGGTAAAATGATCTTTTACAGTAACTTCAGCCAATAGTCATAAAAGTAACTCTAACCTTATTTTTTCTTATTATTACACAATTCAATGCACAAAATCAAAAGTTTCGTGTTTGGTAAAAAGTTGGCTAATAAGTCTGATAAGCTGAAAAACAGGCTTACCAAACAGACTCTTAATCCCGTAACACTTGACCTAGTTTGACCTGCATATTGAATAATAAAATAAAAAACTACGTGATTAAGATGTGTGCAAGGAGAGAAAAACTATTTTAACCACATATTTATTACTTGAAGAAGAAATGACAAAGTTTTTTGGAATGGCTAGAAACAAAAGTTTGATCAAGTTTTATAGGACGGATGAAGTATTATTTTATACTATACGTACCTTAATATATAGAGATATACTCCCTCCGGTCTTTGATGAAGTTTACACTTTGATTTCACATATATTAAGGAAATAAATTTGACTTTACTGTAGAATACATTGTTTGACACTGTGTAGCATTGTTTGAGGTGTAGATTTGTTTGCCAAATAAGACAAATAAGGAAGTGTAAAGTTTAATATGGAACGACCCAAAAAGGAAAGTGTAAAGTTAATTAAGAATCGGAGGGAATATAAATATAGTACCGTCGTGAGATTCCGAATAGAATACTATTTTCCACCCACATATAACTCTCAAGTTGCATTAATTGAAAAATTAGTTAAACATTAACAGTTATGAAAGTTTTAAATGATTTTGTATGTAGAGCATGTGAATCGTGTAAACTTTTTCATGTTACAACTAAAAAGAAACGAAACGAAAGATAATATGATACATATATAAGTAATTGACTTAAATAGAAGTAAAACTTTGACACTTTTCTCTAAATAGGAGTAGACCCTTAATCTTCCCTAAATAAAAGTAAACATTAAGGATGTTTTCAATTTGACTAAATGTTTTTGTCTGGTATGGTCTAATTTAAACAAGTTTGGTCTGGTCTAGTAAATTTCTTGTCTCTGTATATTTTATAACTATCCAGGTCTGATCTAATCTGATTCGGTCTGGGACCGAAAAAAGTCCAAATGAAAATATCCTAAATTTCTACCTCAAATGCCCCAGTCTAATTAATTGCCCCTAGAAAAATTTTTAACAACACGTGTTGAGATATTGAAAATGAAAAATAGGAAAATGTATAAACCTGTCCTAAATGTTTTCCCTATAAAAATGTGATTGTTTAAGCATCCGCGTTTAAAAAGAGTTTATTGATTTTTGAGATTTTTAGACTATTTTATGTACTTTAAGAGTTACTCAATATTTTAGGATAATTTAGAATGATTATTTACTATTTACAATGGAGATGCTCTTTGAAGTGGTATATATTTAACTTGACAAACTTTTCAAGAAAGTAAGAATAAAATGGAAAATTGTAGTTATGGTTGTGTAAGAAAAAGGTAAATGCATAGTAATTAGGCAAAATTTTCCAAAAAATAAATTAGAAGATTTTTTTAGGACATCCCAAAATGGTAACTGAAAATAATTTTGTGGGGCAGATGAAGTATCATATCTATTTGAATTTTGGTGATACTTTCTTCTTATTGTGAATGCAAAAAAGAGGTGGGACACAAAGTATCATAGAATAAAAATACTTCAAAAATAATAATTCAAAATAATGCAATTAGCATATTTTGGTTGCATCAAGACAGATGGATGGTGGACTTGGTATTTACCCCCACCAAAGGGAAAAGAAGATCAAACACAACACTTTCATGTGGTAGGCAGCTAGCTCACGTGACTTGTTTGCTAGAGATTTAAATAGTATAGTGCGAACCACCCAACTGCCAATTAATCTTTGCCATTTCTCAAGATTTAAGGGAGAAAAAAGTGGGGCTTGGGAATTCCCATTCAGTCACACATCATGTACTCGATTGTGCACTCACATTTGCCCCTCCTTGGGTGAACGAGAATTTTGGGAAGATAATAATGCTTTCAAGAATACTATTGAAATAATACTTATATATGTAATAATAATAATAATAATAAAGAAATGGAAAACTAGTCTTGCAGCGAAAGTCTAATCTAGTGGTCATCGAGAACCATCATAATCACTTTAGCTTGCTTATATTCTGTATATGGAACATACAGAAAGATAAGAATTGAACTAAAATAGACTAAAATAGACTATATAATGTAGATATTGTATATAGAAAATATTCAATAATTGGAACTTATATTTTTAAAAAAGTTTTTATTATTTAACAAAAAAACTTTCAGCCAATTTCATAGACCAATTGGGTGTGAGCTCTACGGCAATGACTAAAGAGATTTTAACATGAATATTACTAAAGTTAGGGATGGATAAAAAAGAGATTTTTTAATTTCAAAAAATACAACTAATAAGCATTAAACTTACTAAATTGTGTGCAGTGGCGGACCCAGAAAGTCAGAGACACGGGGTCTCTACCCTTTTATATATCTTTACTCTCTAATTAATATAAAACTAATAAAAAAATATTAAAGAAGCATAACACTTCAAAGTTAACGCACACCATCAAAATATTAAGATATTATAAAGCAAAAAATTACATATAAAAATCATTCAATAATTCTACAGATGTACCCTCCTAGGCTTCATTTGTTCGAAATATTCTATAATAGAATCATCACTAATAATACCAAAAACATCTCGTTCTCTCAACATATGTAACTAATCGTATAAAATTGAAAATAACATTTACAAATACATGAATTTATTAATTTAATCTAACATTAAAAAAAGATATGCAAAGAAAAGCAGCATGCTGATTCCGCATTATAGTCATATATGTTACATGACTAGATTTATGATGTGAATGATATTCAGGATGTTTTTAATTGAACTGATTTCGATCCAGATAGTCTCAAACAAATAAGATCAGATCTGACTATACTAGATTTAAATAATACTACCTCCGTCCCTTAAAACTTTGTCATGTTTGACCGGCACGAGGATTAATAAAGTAAAAACTGTGTGGTTGAAGTTTGTGCAGAGGGGAGAGAATTAACTGTAACCACAAATTCTTTACTTAAAAGAGAAAGTGACAAAGTTAGTGGGACATCCAAAAAAGGAAAGTTGGCAAAGTTTTAAGGGACGGAGGGAGTAGTAAATATACATTTATCGATCGTTCACGAGTCCTGCCCAGATTTTTTAAAAAAAATTACATATATAATATTGGTGTCATATGAAAGACCATAAAAAATATTTCATTTGGTATAATTTTTATAAAAATTTGAGTAAAAATGAAAAAGTTATGACATTTTATATAAAAAAAAGAGAAATAACCAAAAATAGGACTAAAAATGTTTGTAAATTCCATAATAGGACTATCATATTTTTATTCCCAAAATATGACTAATTACTGCCATGTTTTGGTAGTACCAGACTTTAAATATGACAGTATTTTCCAAACTTTATAGTAATTACTCCTAATTTGGGAATAAAAACATGACAGTCCTATTTTTAATAGTAATCAAGAGTTATATATGAAAAAATATGTGTGTTTTCTAATATGTATGTTGACGAAACTTGACCAGATTTTTTTTAAAAAAAATTACATATATAATATTGGTGTCATATGAAAGATGATGGAGCCGAGCGTGGAGCTGTGGGGCGTGAAGTAACCCCAAAAAAATAGGCCAAAACGACGTAGTTTTGATCAATTTAATTAAAATAGTTTTGGAAAACAAAAAAAGACTCGAGGGAATTCGAACATGGTAGCTCCCACAACATAGAAACTTTCAATCATGCGTGTGTTCTCGTTCCCCTGCTCCTTCTTTTAGTTCTAGTGTCGTTTTTTGTGTAAATATACATTGAATAATTAATTTTATATAATATATATTATATATAGGTAATTTTTCCGAGGTGCACAGGGTCCCGGGACCCTGTGGGACCCTTAGTGTGTCTGCCTCTGATTGTGTGCTTGAGAATACTATTAGGCTGCACACAAGTTAGTATGAAGCGCCAAGTAAAGGCTCGTGTTAATTTGTAAGGATTATGGTAAATCTAGGGAGTTTTCAGAAGTAACGAATTTGATCCCTGCAGAGCCGAGGTGTTATAACTTACAACCACTTACTCTTGTTCGAGAGAAAAGTAGAGATAATTATCAGATCGAACCGGATCAGACAATTTCAATCCAATTAAAAACACACTTAATGGGACGGATTCAAAATGAAAGATGAGACAATCTTACCGGGACGGACGGAAGGAGTATTAAATACTCGGTAAAAGACATAATAGTATGATGAGTCACTTTGTTAGAAACATTAAAACAAGTCATACTTATACATATACATGTTGTAAACGACATTTTCAAGTTTGAAACATGCATTTTTATATCAAATCTTGGATCTTTCAAGTTTGAACTATTCAATGTAATTGACCACCACAAACTGATTAAATAAATGGTGCCCGGTCAGGCATTCCCAATCCTAAAACAATTTGACGAAATGATTTCTCAGATTAAGTGAGAAAACAGTTAATATGTACATTAGGATTTAGAAATTATATTGTTTTTTTTAATGAGTTGCAATTTGCAAACATAACGTTGAATGTACAGAAAAATTGTTACCCAAAATCGAAAAGCAAAAAAATGATTCTTGACCAAGAATTGACTCACATAGCATAGGGTCCACTCTAGCAGTGGGGCTATCTCTTGATATTTTGTTTCTCCGGTTCCGATTATGCCATACTTCTTGCTTTCACAAATTGAGGTGAAAGTGTTAACCCGTCACCACCGTACTGTTGTTTTCTCTAAGTTAAAACGCCTTACCTTAATTCAAAAAATTGTTAGCCAACTGATTTACACTATTAGAGACACAATTAGATAGAGAAAGTGTTGCTCTGGTTTGCAATATTGGACTTTTCCCTCTGTTCCCGAATTATCTTTCGATCGGTCAGTCTCAAAATTATCTTTCATTTTCCCTTTTTGTTTTTGACAAAGAATTTGTGATTCATAACAATTACTATACATTTTTTTCACATCTATACATCTCTCTACTACATAATACTCACTATCCTAATACTCGTGCCAAATGTACTTTCGAATTCGAAGGTAATTTAGGGACGAAGTTAGTAGTTTATTTGTGTCCTCATTTAACAAGAATTTGATATCTTCAAGAACTACTCACACCCCTAAGGGTATGTTTGGGAGTTTGGAAAGACGGGAAGAGGAAGACTTTGGAGGTATGTTTTTGAGGGAAAAGGGAGGGGAGGGTGAGAAAACCTTTCTTTGTATTTGAGAGTAATAAAATTGAAAGAAGAAAGTTTTTGAAAGAATTATAATTAAAAACACTTTGAAATATGACAAATTCGAATCATTGAGTTGATATTCATTTTTAATTTAGCTTAAATTACCATCTTGTTAATTATCCTTCAAAACCCTTCAAATTGAGGGAAATTTAAAATTAAGCATTTGGAAGAGGGTTTTGAAGGGTTACAAAATCCCTCCAAAATCACCCCTCCAATTTTTTAAACTCCCAAAATGAAAAGTAGAATCATAAGTCCCCATTAAACTTCCCCTTCTCTTCAAAACCCAACTCCCAAACACACCATAAAGGTTTGTCTCTTCCTTTAATCTTGAAAGAATCAAAGCAATCTCGATTTCAATCACAATTTTATTCCATCTATTATCTTCACCACCATTGTCTCGTAAATTATGAAAATGAACTTCAATTAGCTTCTTTTTTTGAAAATCGATTTATTATTAAAAGATAGCTAAGATACAAGAGAATGAATAACCTAATGCTAGAATGGGATGAAACATAGAACGAAAAAGATTCAATGAATTATTTCATATCGCTAGCCCCGCAATAATGTCGTCTAGTCTAACAGCTTTGCTGCTCTTCTTGCTACTCCAAAGAGAAAATAAAAAAAAATTACAACTAAAAGATCTGGCTATACCAGCCACCGGAAAGGGAGAATTGGTTTGACCAGCAACCAATAAAGGAAAATCAGTCGAGCAAAATTTTTCTGAATCATCGGTTTATCCAGTCACGAAAAGAAAATCCAATTGAGCATTTTCTTCTTTCCAAAGCAAGATGATGGTTCAGGTTGTGGACGAGTAATTGAAGCATCAGAACAACAACGTTGAAAAAGCTGTATCAATCATGAACAACAAAAATTCGCTAGATCGATTACACCGATTAGAAATGCAAAACCTCTAGATATTGGTAGGAGAATAACATACCACACGCTCACATGAAGTGGACAAAGTTCTTAGCCAATGTAGAAGCTGGATCAAAACCCTCGAAAATAGAAGTTAAAAAAAAGAGTGAAAACATAGAAAAACCTTTCATTCGATTCTTTAGAAAATGTCACCTTCATCCAAAACTTTTAACCGATTGACAAAGAAAAGGCTGAAAAATCAAATCTTCAAGGAAGTTGGGGAATGGGGATAGGCGTTTGGAGTAGGGGTGGGCATAACGGTTCGGTTTGACCGAACCGAACCGTACCAAGTCGAATTAAACTAAACCGAAACCGAACCATTTATAATTTGGTTTGAGTTTGGTAGTATTCCTCCCAACCCGTATTAAACCGAACCAAACCGAACCAAAATCATAAAACCGAATTAAACCAAATAAAACCGAACTAATCTAAACATGAAATAATTTCTTATTATTTTAAAATAACAACTCAAAACCAACTTACACCAAACTAAAATATAAGATTTCTCTCATTAATATTATTGATGTTAATCTTTTTGAAGCTTTAATTCTCTAATTTTAGTGTCGAGGACTAGAGTTTACTACAAGACTTACATTCACAACTATAACAATTATAGTGGTTTAAGTAGATAGTATTTAACTATAATTTATTATCTACTACTACTATATATTTGGTTCTTTACTTACAAGCACCAGTTTTGTTTTTGTTTCGGCTTTATATATAATTTGATTCATTCCCGCTGTTGTTGTTGCTTACAAATGTTTCATGCTTATATATTTTTGGTTCATATGTGTTTTATTACTGTTTGCAAATTTATATCTAACATTATATTTGGTTCATTACTATCGCTTCCTGGTCCATTATTTTGAGTTATTTTTTATATTTCAATCCAAACCTTAATACTTTGGTATATTTGGTAAACCGAACTCCAAACCGAACAGAACCGTACCAAACCAAAACCAAACTGAATCGATTTGTATTTGGTATATTTCTCTATCAAATCGATTAAACCAAAACCGAACCGAAACCGAAGAAAACCCAACCGAAAAACGAAATGTCCACCCCTAGTTTGGAGTTTCGCCCGGGGCCGGTTTTTTACCTTATTCTTTTTTATTGAAAAACTTGTAAAATAAAATAGTCCGCCACACGTGAACCAGGGGAACGAGAATTCCTATGCATATGAACCCCACCCGCACATGCTTTTCCGCCCCCAAGCTGTAAAAACTAAAAACTAAAAGTGGGAGGCCACTCATGTCTCTCGTACTCACAAACTTGCATAATTTATTGATGAAACGTGGTAGTCCCCTCCCTACTGGCCGCTACGTTTCTCTCTCTCACATTCCCCCCGCTCATTTATCTCCGACTAAAAAAAAACTTAATAACCCGCACAGGTAATTCAGTTGTTTCAGTTATGTGAAAGTTAGAAGAATGACTAAAGATCGAATCCGCAGCGGTCGTGTGGGGTTACAGTTTCTACGTGCTGGACTGGATCTCTAGTGCGCATGGATACTAGGTCTATCACCATTGGAGCGAATGAGTGACCGTGATTTACAACCTCTTAAAAGTATTATCGGATCGAGGCGTGGGGACCTTAAGGTTGGGGATTCAACCTTTTGGAAGATCGAAAAAAAGCTTAATAATCCGCCGTAGCGGTAAAGACACCCCACTCGTCAGTCAGAGTGATGGAGCCCTAATTCACGACTTAATGTTAAGAAAGCTTCATGGTATAATGACACGGTTTAAAGTAGCATCAAGCAACATTGCCGAGAATTCATTGAGCAACCCGTGCAGGGTTCTTTCCCAACTCGTTTAGGTTATTTAACAATGAGGGTTAAAGTTTAAATATTGAAATTACTTCGAGGTAATAATTAAAATCTACTAAATAGAAAATTGGATCCACCAAACTTGGATGAGCAAATATCCAACGTCCGGGTTGTCCCCTAACTACCCTACTAAGCTGGACTATGAGTTTCAAAAGCACTCACTCACCTTATGTGTGTACGAGGGAGGGTATAAGCAATTTCCTAATATGCGCCACTTTAATTATCATTCCTGTGAGTCACATCAAAGATCGTACTAGTGTGAACAATAATCAGACTTTATGCTCCTGCGAGAGTAATACCTTTCATTTGGACTTTGAAAACTTTTTTTTTATTATTCCAAAAAAATTATCTTTTTCATCGGGACGGAGGAAGTACTTGGTACTTTATCTTCTTCTTTTTTATCATTAGAGATTCAAATCGTTACAACAAACTCAAATAGATCAATCTTGACAAAAACTATCTCTAACCGACTAGCACAATCAACCCTACAGCTATACTCAGACGATCACCATTGAAAGAGCAATATAAATCGCTAACTACCAAAAAGGTGTGACACAACAATCACTAGTCATATAGATCCTTCTAATGACATAATATCTAGCAGAATTGACAATCATTCTTCTAGACCTAAAACTAAAGTCATCAACAAAAAACGAAGCACCGTAAACAAACATAAAACGAAAATAAGACCATAAAAAATAAAATAACCTACAAATACTACAAACTTCTTCCTGATTGTTTTCTTGAAATATTATCTTCCAAGCCCTGACATCTCAATCGATCTAAGGTGGTGGTTCAGGAGGGGACAGACCGCCGATCTGTATTCTCCCTTGCCCAGCCCTTCATCGCTCCCCGTCTGTTCATCACCTGTGCCGAGGGCCGGAACCAAATCTGTCAACCCCTCAACCATGGCTAGATTGTTAATGCCCCTGCAATTCCGATTCAGCTCATTCATGCCGTTGCGAGAAGAAACACAACATGCTTCTGCCAGATCAATTCAAACCAAAACCTGTAGAAAACCTCTACTGAACCAATCCAGAACGACCGCCGGATTAATCCAACAAAAAACTAGAAGAAATCTCTACCAGACCAAGCCAAAAACAGTCATCGGACAAAACCGTAGGATATACCTAGACAATGACCGCCGATTATATCCCTACTGAAGAACGAAATGGGACCTTTGCTAATGACGATGAGGCTCTGCCATGGCCGCTGATGTGCTAGGGTTTTCCTCTTGAGAGCTCAATACTTTATCTTGTTGAAAATTGTTACACCTTCCGTTTCAAATTGAGTTGTAAATTAGATTTTTTTATATTCAAACCGTTTCATTTTATTCACTTAATTAAGATATTAATGCCTAATTAAATTTTAATTTGGATTTTGCAACTTTATAAAGATTTTAATGTAGTTTTTTTAAATATGTATATTTAGTTATTAAAATTGATTTATTTATCAATAGACAGAATTTGACTTTAACATTGATTGACTACAAAAGTTCATTTTGCAAAACAATTTGGGATGAAGGTAGTATTTGTACACAATGTTTACATGTTACATGTATTTTATCTGTGTGCAGACAATTAATTTTCATTCATATAAAACCGATTGTGACCCTGAAAAAGTGAATTTTGTCTGTGCGCAAGTAGAACGATTGCTATCTTGTTAGTTACATGTTTTGCACTATATTCTTTAATACATGTTTGGCCAAATGATCACATTTAGGATGTTTCAATACTATATGAGATCAAATTAAATTTAGTATGTAGTGGCTTTATTCATCTTATTCTTATTATTTATTGCTTATTCTTTTTTATTCAAATCATATTACAGTTGATACAAAAAATTATATCAAACCAGATCAGATAAGAAAACATTCAGACCATATCCAAAAGATTAACCAAAATAGATGATATTAGAAAAGTTTAGATCAGATACATTCTCATCAGACCAGATACGTTCAGGTTAGAAAATTTCACACATGATTTATTACTTTTATTATTATTATTATCAATATTGTTATTGTTGTTGTTCATCATCATCGTCATCTCCATTGTTGTTGTTGTTCTTATTATTACTCTTAATAGTATTATTGTTGTTCTTCTTATTGTTGTTGTTATTCTTACTAATATTTGTATGTTATTATAAATATACAAACATAAGTTATTGCTATTAATATTTAAAATATAATAATGTTACTACACTATATTATTAATATTATTAATAAGTTATTATTAATCTTATGTTATTATTGTAGGATGTTTCCATAATAATTAATTATGAATACGATTATGATTATCACTAGTCAACTGCCCTGTGCATTGCACTGATAATGAATGAAGTTATTTTTTTTGAAAGTAATATGCCTCATTATTAACGCGTATATGCATACTTTTTATATAAGTTGAAAACATAATATAAAAGGTAAAAAATGAGAACATTTACAATAATTTGTAGAGATATACTCCTTACTAATTAATATATAATTATCAAATAATCATTCTTATTTAGTCCTTGATTATTGTTATCCAATGAATAACAACTATTACTATCATCATATAATTTAATGCTACGCATTATTTAGAGATAATTAATAATTGAGTTGAAAATTCTAAACATTATTTTTTCCCTATTACTCCCCGTAAAACCTGTTTCAACAAACTAACAAAAGAATAGAACATAATAGATAAGAACAATAGCTCTGATTCATTGATAGAATGATGTAGAATTCCAGCACTTGAAATGACCGGCCGATGCTCTCTATTCTGAGGCTGCCTCTATTCGACTTTTGGATTTCTGCCTATTCCTCCAGATTCTATAGATCTGAGAAATATGCTCATTACAAAATAGACATCTAAGAGACATATGAGCCTTAATCATAAGGTGATCCATTGTCTATTAATTAGACTAAATACAACACAAATACACAATAATAAAACATGATTTAACATCACAAAAATATCTCTAACAATCTCCCCCTTGCTGTTCAATCATGTTCAATCAGCATTGCAGTGCGGGTATCTTTGTTTTTGTGTTGAATCTTAATGCAACTCCACTTCCTTTGTCTTCATGGAAGGCTTTTTGAAGAAAGTGTTACAATCTCCCCCTTGGTGTTATTCTCTCAATTTAATCTTTGATGACGAGGGTTGATACATTCTTCAAAATCTTACTTGTAATCCCTGCCTTCCAAAAGTTGCTCTTGATCAGCTTGAATGAAGTCCACTGGCGCCTCTAGAATGAATGTTCTTGAAGAGTTTCAGGCGCACACATGATTCATATTTAGTATTTGATTATCTGGTCTCTGTATCCTCCAGAATCTAGCCTTTTCTGACAATTTAGTATGAAGTATTTATTAATCTTGAGTTAATGTTTATGTAGATGTAACTGTATGTATATATCTGTTGTAACCAAATCTTTTTTTTGAGTAGATTCAAATCTTAAAATTAAGATTTCATAAGTAATTTTTACACACTTGAATTAATATTTCAAAAAAAAAAGTCTAAAACACCGGATTCGTTATTATTTACTATCATATATACTTCCTCCGTCCCGCAATTAAGTTACCACTTTCCTTTTTGGGCAGACCCTAAATTAAGTTCACACTTCCTTACTTTCCTTATGTGGCAAATTATCTACATCAAAACAGTGCAAAACAGTGTCAAACAATGTCCAAACAGTGTTTGAACAGTGCAAAACAGTGCACGTCACAGTAAAGTCAAATTTATTTTCTTAATATGTGTGAAGTCAAACCAGGAACTTAATTGGGGAATGGAGGGAGTAGTAAACTTGAAGAGTTTTTGTCACTTTTAATCCTTTGACTATCTTGTGACTGATAGTTTTGGTGTTCGACTTTGATTTTTTCTATTTTTAATCCTCAACTATTGTGCTAAAGGCTTTTTAGTACTCGTCTTTGAAAATTTCCATATTTAGTCCTGATGGAGTAATGGGACTAGGCCCGGAGCCTAATCAGCCCAAGCCCCGAACTTGGACCCGTGGATCCAAGTCCACAACCTGGAGCCTGCCTGCCAGCCTAGCGGGGAGCCTGCCAGTCCGGTCGACCTCCCAGACCGGAAGAGTAACGGTCAAATAATTAATACAGTATTAATTATGTATTTAATTCCGTATTAATGTTGTAATTAATTAGTCATTATTATCGGTAGCGGTAATGATTTGTATACGCCTATAAAAGGCGGATTGTAATTTAGATTATCGGAGACGATTTCTATATGTTATTTCTGGCTAACTTTCCATATTCGTACTTTCCTAATTCCTGCTTGAGTGTTCTTACGTAGCTTTCCTAAAAGCCTACGAGCATCCTATTTTGTACCAACATTGGTGCTTTCATTGAGAGCCTCTATTGATCTCTCACATCACTGTAGTAGGAAAAAATTCAAGAAATTCATCCCAATCCAAGGTGCTACAGTCTCACTTCCTCCTGTTCTCTTCACCAATCACAGTTGGATGCCGTGCGCCGACGTCGCTGCTGGTCTCCCTCATCGCCATGCCTATTCATGAGATAGGCCTTCAAATGTGCGCCCACCTAATTCCTATGGAGCAAGAGTCTGCTCTGTGTTAAAGTGGATGGACCAAGATTACACTACGACCAAATTTGATTCTCCTCAAGGATGATGGGCTCACACTCCGACCTCCGCATTCGGGCCCGTTTGGCTCTAAAGCTAAATTTCCAAAAATCCTCTATATTTGATACAAAAAAATCATAAATTCAAACATTTGAAAAGATATTTTAAGTGGTTTAATTGCTTTTACTCTTGTTAAGCATGTGTAATTTTAACATTGAAAAATGGGCTTATGAAATCCGATCACTCACGTACATAGGGCGAGCACACACACTCGTACACTGGCCGAGCACACACACTCGCGCCACCGGGTCACGTCACACGGGTGTGGCGATTAATAAGCTCTAATATAAATATAATGTTAATAACGCACACTCTTGACTTCATACGAGTTCTTGCGTGCTCTTACCCTTTCCAAGTGCATCACACTCCGACCTCGGGGGACGAGTCACCCGTTCAAAAGTTTTTACTTGCGGGTTCGAACTACTAACCTCGGGCGGCGAGTTAAACTCTTATTAGGGGCCTAGAGCCACGCTCTTCCGAGCAATTTTGTCACTTAATTGACATTCACATTTCTCGAAAAGGTTGATATACTTTAGTTCTTTGGGGTTGGATTATATGTTCGAGTGAGGAGTCCGACTCACTTACTCGCGGATTCAATCTTTCTTTCGAAGACTGGGTAGAGGCCTAACTTGGGAACTTGATGTCACTCTTTTCAAGTAGTGAGTCCGACTCACTTACACACTGAGTCGTGGTTCGACACCAGGCCAGATGCTTTATTCTACACTAGTTTATTTTATGTGTAGGTACAACTGAATGAAGTGGGGGAGTGAGGGTCTTACCATCTTCAAGGAAGCAAATGACGAACCTGACGAGTCTGAGCCCGACGAGAAGAACAGTTCTAGCCATCCTATTCGTATATGGCGACCATTGCAATAAAGGCCGAGGATCTCACCTCTTGCTTCATCTAGGGGGCATCAGATGTACTCTTTTTCCCTTCATTAGGATTTTTTCCCATTGGGTTTTTTCCTAATGGAGGTTTTTAATGAGGCATCTCCCCAACATGGACAAGGGCGGGGATCTTCTAGTCTCAGAGAAGAGCACTTGACTTGGACTACTCCTTCTTAGCCGAGTCTACTACTCGACTAAGGGAGTGGGGGACTCGTGATGGAGTAATGGGACTAGGCCCGGAGCCTAATCAGCCCAAGCCCCGAACTTGGACCCGTGGATCCAAGTCCACAACCTGGAGCCTGCCAGCCAGCCTAGCGGGGAGCCTGCCAGTCCGGTCGACCTCCCAGACCGGAAGAGTAACGGTCAAATAATTAATGCACTATTAATTATGTATTTAATTCCGTATTAATGTTTTAATTAATTAGTCATTATTATCGGTAGCGGTTACGATTTGTATACGCCTATAAAAGGCGGATTGTAATTCAGATTATGGGAGACGATTTCTATATGTTATTTCTGGCTAACTTTCCATATTCGTACTTTTCTAATTCCTGCTTGAGTGTTCTTACGTAGCTTTCCTAAAAGCCTACGAGCGTCCTATTTTGGACCAACAAGTCCTTTGACTTTCATAACTGTGACACTTTTGGTCCTTCAACTATTATAACTGCGTCATCTTTATTCAAGGTTGCGAGTAGGGTGGTGGTCCAAATAGTCGTTTTTCATGCTCCTTAACTGAGTCCACATTCACTCTTAGCTTGTACTTGATCTTCGATCTCCCTTGACTATAAAATAACTCGTTCAGCGCCTTGTGGACTTTCAATACTTCTCAACAACTCTCAAATGTGTCTCAAGTTGTCCAGAATAATTCTTCTAACACTGACGTCTAGCTCAATTACTGATTTTAACTCTAAAAACATCAATTATAAACCAAACCTGGTAAACTATACCTTAATTAATTAGGTACTTTATGAAAGATTTAAGTTAGCAAAATTGACAAAAATCATTCACAGCATGCATCAAATGCGTGTTGAAATACGCACTTATCAAATCACTAAATTATTTTTCCTATGAACTCCCTCTATATTTGATGCATGCACCACAATTCAACTACGAAAATAAGTTGAAATACTTTCAGAGCTAATTTGTATATTGGTGGAATGGTGGATTCTCTATTCTATCACAGACAAATTGAAATACTTTATAGGATAAGATGTAAGTGTTGATATATACCTTACTCCGTGGAGACAAATCTAAGTAGCAAAACACGTTTCTCCCATGAAAATAGACCATTTTTGAATTATCATGAGCGTTATGATCATTTGATAGTGACCATTCGATAGAGTAATATGAAAACTCCAAGATTCTTTTATGAGTGAAAATATTTAACTTTGTTGAAGCATTTTTCTCGCACCAATAAAATACTCCCTCCGTTTCTGAAACAAGTTCCACATTTCCTTTTCGGGCAGATTCAAAATTAAGTTTCACTTTCAAACATTTCTTTATTATCTACATCAAAACAGTGTCACACAGTGTTCAAACAGTGCCAAACAGTGTTCAAACAGTGCCAAACAGTGTTCTTCACAGTAAAGTCAAATTTATTTTCTTAATATGTGTGAAGTCAAATATGGAACTTGTTTCGGAATCGGAGGGAGTACTCTGTATGAAATACGGAGTAATAAACTACCCCGTATCTCTATTAGTTCTCGGGATTTTATCGGTGACGTTATTTTTCTCTTTTTGAAATAAATAAGAACCATATACTTTTTATTACTTTAATACTCCCTCCGTCCCAGAATTTACTTCCATAGTACAAATGGCACACGGATTAAGAAAGTGGGAATTGTGTGGTGGAAAGTTGTGCAGAGGAGAGAGAAATATGTAAGAATTGATGTGAACCACAAATTCTTTACCAAAAAGGGAAATGGAAGTTCGTTTTGAGACAAACGAAAAGGAAAAGTTGGAAGTAAATTATGGGACGGAGGGAGTATATGTTAGTCTACCGTGGCAAAACCGCAAATGATAGGGAGTATTATTGTTAGTATTGAAAAGATAATGAAATGAAGAAGCAAGCGCAGAGGAAGCTTAAGTAGGCAAATTCGGGGAAAGATGGTTTTGGGGTGGAGCCGGGCAGGCCATGAGAGCGATGGAAGAGCCATCATAATTGAAAACACTACAATGCAAAAAGGAAATGTCAATACATTTTGGACTGACAATTTTTTGTCCTTGTGTCACCTATAACTTGTGCCCACATAAAGATTCCTAGATATATACTATACGTACTTGTATGTATATATGTTAACGACATTATATTATATTTCTCCTTTAATCAATCCATTCTTCTCATGCCTCTCTGCACCTGTCTCATCTTTTCGTGTATTTTTGCTTTCTTTCCTTGCTCATAACGTCAACAGCTACTCCATCCCCATTCAAAAATCCACTAGGTAGTAGGCACAATTAGGGGAGATGAGAGATGTCTACTCCAACGACTCTTCCTACTTTTAAGGAGTGGCACAACGACTTAGAAGGGAGAGGATACAGGCCTACCGAGTTCTTGCAATTGTTTAGGGAGTGTTTGCAATTGCTTTTGCTTGATAGTAAAAGTTGGTAGTGTTTGAGAAAAAATGATTTCGAAAAGTAACAGTTGGTAGTATTTGGTAAAATATGTGTTTTTTGTGTAATAGAAAAGGTAAAAAATAGATTCTAGCTTTTAGTTTTTAAGTGTTAATTTAAGTAGAAGTTGTCATTTAAAAACACGTACTCATTTTCAGCTTTTACTTGGAAACACTCTTTTTTAGATTTTTAAACCAAAGCAGAAAATAACTTTTTTTAATTTTTCGCGAACATACCCTTTGAATGATACTTACACGTAACAGGACATGGTTACTAGTTATCAACAAACAAATCACATAACCGTTTATCATCCTCCTAACAAACTCGAAAAGTTATAAAATAGAATGCCAACTCAAAATACTAAAAACAGAAAAAAGAATTATGGCAGCGGGAAAAGATCGAACTTCATGAAGAAAATACTCATTATTTAAGAAATTTGGTATAAGTCGGTATCAGATGAAAATTTTGAAAATTCTTCATTAAAAGACCATCCATTTTTTTCTTTTTTTAGGAACATGCCTCACTTCAACATGCTCCATACACACTACCAGCAATGGTGCAGTATGCTTATGGTAGGTGTGAAATAACAATTACGCTACAGGTTGATAGACATGAGAAATTTCTCTCATATGTAGTGCGTTTAGGTTAAGAAGATGTTTGTTATTTTGATATGGCAAAATGCTCATTAGTCGAATTTAAAGAACAATAAAGAGCTGATTAACTTGTATAAGTTGTCTATTACTCTGACTCAACCACTTTTATATAAGATTTGTATACACTTTGGTCATGAAAAAGCTATATCATTCAACCTTGTTAAGATACTCAAATGATTTACGAAATAAATCGACAATAGATATGGTGAAGGAAAAAAAGAAAATAAAGGAACCAAATGGTTTAATTTGGAATCAATTAAAATTCAATGCCAACTAATTTTGTCTACAGATTAAGTTTTTAAAAAATGATGAAGTCAGATTTGATAGAAAGAGTACATCAACAAAAATTAATTCCATGAACAAATAAATTCCATAAATAAGAAAAAAATAATACAAAACAATCTTTCATTACTGGTTGTCTATGAAATATATGCGCCATGAAAAAGTTACCAAGTGAGATCAATCTTTATTTGGCCCATCTACCCTCTTTTCTTTGGTACATTCTGTGTTTCTCAGAATCAAATTCGAGAGAAGCCAGAAAATAATGGATACATGTATTAGAATTGCAATCCACGAAAAGGAGAAAACTGTGAGTAAAAGGCAACCCATATCTTATTGTACAATGCTTTTAGATTTAAGTAAAAAATAGGAACTAAGAGAATGTTCATTTTTATGCAGTTGTGAAGACAACCCATATCTTATTGTACAACTTTTAGATGAAGAAGTTCTTTTGGTATCTTTATGAACAAGCTCGCACGATTAGAATTTGGATTTATATGATGTTTTATGTTCAAGGCTGTAAATTTAGTTAAAAAATATCTTTACATATTGCAAATTGGAACTTTTCAGATTTCACCTTCTTTCAATGCACCTAAATTTGGAGAAGCTTAAATAAGCATCATTTGGAAGGAAATATCTAAATTTATTTGCCAAGGCATTTGAAAATTGCAATAACATAGTGAAAATCATTTACTTGGGTATTTATTAGTCAGAACCTCTTGTTATGTAGAGCCATTATATGTTAGAAAGAAATACTTAAATTATGTGTGACGAAAAATAGCCAAGAGCATATTCAAATTCAAACATACATGGTTGAAATTCTGACATATTTAGCTCTAATAGCAAGCCATTTATACTCAAAAGAAGCAGTTTTAGTTAAGGAAAAATGCACGTCAATAATCTCACCTATTAGCGTCCTCATATTAATCTCATATGCGCAACACAGACTCCACAGAGCCACATACACGATAGGAGAAGAGAAAAGAAAAAGAAAAAGAAAAAGAAAAAGAAAAAGGAAATGAAAGAGAAAAGATAAAGGAAAAACCAAATAATAGTAAAACCAATCAGAAAAATCCACGTGATCAAGTGACCTGCTCAACTGGTTTGTTGAGGTCATAAAGTTTAGATTATATCGGACTAACTCAAATTTCTGATTAACATGAGAAGACTGTTGATAGGTCAGATTATTCCTATGAAATTTCCTTTAGTTAACAAATTTGCCTCTATTATCTAATTTTAGAAGAGTTGATCACGAGAATGGAGAAAAAAGATGATAGAAAATGTAATGTTTTAGATATAAAAGGGTAGAAAATCATGGTGGTGTACAGGCTTCAGTTTGACCAGCCTTTTCTTAATTTAGAATTAAATCACGGACACATTTAACTATGGTATGTACTTTTAGATTAGGATTTCATAAAAAGGCTCACATTTCATCTTAATAGGAACAGGGAAATGAGAAGTAATACCATACCGGATTGGGAAGCAAAGAAGATGTAAAACACTAAAAGTGGGAACAAAAACCTGGTGTCGGCGTTCATTTACACAAAAAGAAAAATGGAGGAGGTAATCGCTTATAGCTATGCTGGTCGACTCTGTTAATGGAGTGCTCGAACACCTCGACCAGCGAGAGGTCAACACAGGCAGGAGAGAGTGATTTCAGTGCGGTTGAGAAAGGCAGAAATACTCCTTGAGTTGTTGAGAGAACTGTGATTCTGGTAAAGAAAGGAGAAGGATTTTCTGGTGTGATGGGCGAGAAATGGGCATACGGGGAAGATGATGGGAGAGAATCGATAAGGTGCGAATTTACATTTTTAGGTCACACGCACATGCGGGAGAATTTTCTCTCTTCAGTGTAGTGCTTTTAGGTATAGGATTACTTATCGTATAACACTGGTGTTTAATTCGAGCGTTGCCCGCGCGATGGTATTTGTTCTTTTTATGTTAGAATTCATCGTATAATAAAAAATGATTTTTAAATTTTCTCAATATGGGAAATTATGGGTGTCAGATTTAATTTATGAAACCCCAATTCATTATGGGTGTAGTATGAATTATGCACATAGTAATTTCATCTTCATTAAACAATATGTCAAAACTCCTGGAATTAAAATTAATCACATACTCCCTCCGTCCCCGATTTTTCTCCCTTTTCGGTCGGGCACAACATTTAAGAAAAAGCACTTTTTGGCTAGTCATTTACATTACTGCCCTTTATTTATTTACTGCCCCTCTTAGGGTACTAAACAGTACCCAACAGCCAGCTAAGGCCATTTTCCCCTTCCCCTTTATTCCCGTACTGCGCACAAACAAAAGAAGAAAAAGTTGACTTTTGCCTCCATAATAATTGTCGGGAGTTAGTCCAAAAAAACCCTAATCCCTCCAAAAATGAAATAAAGTTGGCAGCTTTGCTGTCTACATATACGAACCACAATGGGCAATCTGGAAAGAGGACAACAACATGGAAAATACAGAAAGTGTTCAGAAAAAAAAAGACTGCCTAATGAAGTTAGACAGCTCATATTGGGGGAACTTCTTCAGAACTCTCAAAATGGAAAGCTGCATTGAGGCGTACGAACTGCAATAGCACAGAAATATAACGTGTCAGAAAGGTGTATCTCATTCATTTGGGAGAAAGCAATGAAATGTGAGATGGAAGGTGTACCTATTAACGTGGACAGACAGATGGCTGGCAAGGTAGGAAGAAAACCACGGATTCTATCTCTTGCTCAAGTCAAGGACATAGATCTTGACAAAAGAAAGAGTATAAGGAGCCTAGCAACTGCCTTAGGGTACCCCAAAAGCAATGTGCACAGACTCATCCACTGGACTTAGGTAAATGGCAATAAATTCATCAACGACAGATGGAACAGTCTTAGGGCCCAATCCCTGTTGTAAACCTCTCTTCTCGCCATCAGCATTCCACCCTCCTTCGATGTTGTCTTCAACCCTAGGTGACTAATTCTGATCTTCGGAATCAGGGACGTCGGGCCAACTCAAGGCATCAATTGAGTCTTCAACCACCGCATCGGCATGCATGACCTTCAATGGCTCGTTTTTGGCCATTATTGGATCTACAAAACCTAAAATTGCTATCGGTGGGAGGCCTTATCAAAAGAGGGTGCAAAAAATGAAGAAGTAAATGGAATTGGGTGTTGGAATGGGAGAGGCGAGAGAGAAGGAAGCTTCAGGAAGAGACGAGAGAGATGAATACAAACCGACAGAAGAGAGAGAGGAGTAATTGGGTGTTGGAATGGGAGCGTTTACGGAGTAATAATGGGCGGTTGGGTGTGTGGTTGAAAATGTGGGGATATTAATTGTGGGTAGATGTAATAAAGATGGTAAGGGTATTAGGGTAAAATGATATGGTAAAAGTTGCTAAAATAGGAAAATAGGAGATAATATTGGGACGGGCCGAAAAGGAAAGTTTGAAGATAATTCAGGGACGGAGGGAGTACATTTTATACCTATCCAAACACACATATATTTGTTTGGATGCCCAAAATTATAAGAATAATAAAGACCTTTCTGTCATTCAACATTTAAGTTTATTCTTTCGGAAGAATACGTGAATGGCTCATCTGCACACATGTGATTTTGATGTGTTCTTTAAATTATGGGTGATTAATACACATAACGAACCTGGTGATCACCAATCGAAATTATTACCTTTGCCTTATAAAAATATTTATTATACCGTTTTCAATATTTAATTGATGATACATTTATACTAGGGGAGAGAAGATTTTGTGACAAACATGAATAAGCATCTCAATTCTGCACGCAGATATAGATAAAGTATAGTGAGATTGGTTTTATCATAAGTGAATCTGAATTTAAAGAACTAACATGTTTAATAAGCTAAAATGAACATGGTATCTTTACATTTTTTGTCGGTATTAGTAAAATTATTCATAGAAAAACATACTATTTCAGTTTTTAAGAGAGTAAATATGTTGCAAAAAAATGGAATCAATAACAATTTAATTGGATTAAATCACAATGAATAACAATTTAATTGGATTAAATCACAATTAAAATACTTTACTTCAGAAGTACTTGACAATATCGATTACGGAGTATGTCTCACCATATTCGATGGGTACTCGCCTCTAACCAGCTTAATTACTTTACATTGAGTACATGTACAATTAACATTTTAATATTAATCATTACTCAAATTATTAAATTATTAAAATTATATATATAAATTTTGTGTAGAATGATTTGATAATATTACATATGCAAATACATATGAAGACACACACATACTAAAAAACTATTTTTTAATTTTCATTTAAAATTATAATATTCTTCCATTATAATACATTAAAATATGTAAATTCAATTGATAACCATTTTTTCAATTCGTAGGGGTTTTTAATCCCCTCAGCTAGAGGTAGACTCGGGTCGGGTCCGGGCCGGGCCGCCGGTTTTGTATCACATGGACCCGGAACTGGCCCGCGGGTTGGACGGGTCCGGTTTGGGCCGGGCCACCCGCCCGGGTCACGGGTCGGGCCACCCGCCGGCCAGGCCGGGCCGGGCCGGTTAAAGTAATTTTTTTTATAATTTATACTTTATAGTTTTATACAAGTATTAAAAACAAACTTCAAGTGCATTTATTTGAAATGAAATAGGAACTACATTTGAAAATTAAAACAAATTTCAAGAGACATACATTTTGTAAATTGTAATCAATCGGAACTTCCCGCACCTCCTGATCCTTTGGCTTTGTCACATGACTTAATATGCTTCATTGCCATCCCGTATCCGCCTGAAACCCCCATGCTACATTTTCCCTCCCACCATTTGCAAGTTGCGTACCACATCCCGGTCTTCAGGTCCTTCCGCTTATCAAAATTATACCGTATAACGGCATCTTGACCTTCCAATCCTTCCATCTTAAAAATGGTAGATATAATAATTCTACAATAGATGGAGATGAAGATAGAGATTGGAGAATGGAGATTAGAGATTGGAAGTTGGAGAAGATGTGTATAAAAATGTTAGAAAATAAGAGTATTTCGTTCGGTTGCGCTCGAGGTTACCCATATCACCGAATATCTAGGACGATCCATCTAAAAAATGTAACAAATATTAAATTGCAACAAATATATTAATAAAAATATACTATTAATCTAACTAGTAAATGAAATTAGCAATGAAATTATACTATTAAATTAACTAGTTTTGTGTACAACCTTTTTTTACTAACAATGAAATTAATATACTTTAACTTTAACTATAATGAGAATTAACTAGTTTTTTAAACTAGAGTCAAATGTAGCAATTAATAAACAATTGTAATAAAGTAATTAACCATTAATCTAACTATTAATTCGAGTTGTAGCAAATTAGTATTTTAAAGTTTACTTTAATCAAATTAACTAGTGAATTAACTAGTTTTGTGTACAACCTATTTTTTTTACTAACAATGAAATTAATAAACTTTAACTTTAACTATAATGAGAATTAACTAGTTTTTTAAACTAGAGTCAAATGTAGCAATTAATAAAAAATTGTAATAAAGTAATTAACTATTAATCTAACTATTAATTCGAGTTATAGCGAATTAGTAATTTAAAGTTTACTTTAATCAAATTAACTAGTGATGTATTTATAAATTATAAGTAGATAATTAATATAAAGTAGATATATAAATAATAAATATAATATATTGGAGAATAAGAGAATTAGAGAGTAGAGAGTTAAGAATAGGATTTAGGAAGAATTGGAGAAGAGATATGAAAAAATGTTTAAGATTAGGAGTATTTATAGGTTTTATTACCTCACCCCCACCCTCACCCCCACCCCACCCCCCAAACCCCCCGGACCCCCCTGCACCCCACCCCCAATGGCTATTTTGGCCCAAATCAAAAAAATTAAAAAATGACCGTTGGACCCGGGCCCGGGCCCGACCCGAGCGACCGGGTCAACTATTTCCGGAACCGAGCCCGCCCCGCCCATCCCCACCGGTTCGGGTCTACACCCAGTCCCGGACCGCCAGACTGGGCCGGTCCCGGGCCCGCACAGTAGCGGGTCGGGCCGGGTCACGGACCGGGTGGCCCGAACCGAATCCACCCCTACCCTCAGCACGAAGGTCCAACACAATACCTCTCGTGAGTGGTTGATTGAGATGTACAAATATGAGGGTAAAAACAAAATGTCGAGATGTATGAGATCCTTTTAATTATAAGACTCTTACAACATACTTCCGGTCGGTGGTGTTCTAACTGTAACTGGCCTACTCTATCGAGCACTACTAGGTCCAAAAGGTTGAATGCCCAACCCCAAAGACCCCCCACCACCCTGACAGGATGGTGGGGAGGTTAATCACGGTGACTCAGTCAGTAAAGCGGTGGTAGGCCATATACACGTGTGCACCAGAGGTCCAGCCTTATTTCAGGTTCTGTAACATCTACACGGCCGCTGCGGGTTTTGAATGTTGGTCACTTGGTCCAATTTTCCCACCACTCGACCAACTGAGCTACCCGTGCGGGTTCTATCGAGCACTACTATGATGGATTACAAGAGGAGATACTAAGTGATATTATTACAATGCTATTTCAGGTACAATTTGTCCTAGTAAATATGAGGGTATTTATACTATGGAAAATACAATAAAAGTACTTGTGGTTTGAGAGATTTTCAAATAAAGGATTAAGTTCATTTTTTCACAAAATGAACATGTGCTTTCCCTTTGAGGGTCTCTGTCTAACTCGATCAGAAAGAAAGTGATGTATCATGTTCTTATTTAGGGCACTTAGCTCAAAGTGAAAGCACATACCCTACTTTGTGAAAAGATGAACCTCATGTTCTTATTTGAAAACGTCTCAAACCACAAGTAGTTTTACAATACCTTTCTCTTTATACTACTTCAACGGTATGGGCGATGATGATGTGTCGCCCTATGGCAAGTTGGAATATCATGTCATTCACCGTTGGTCCATCATTCACATTTAATGCATGGGTTTATCATACCTTGCATTAAATGTGTTTCCCACCAAAGTCATGGATTCCTACCTATCTGTGTTGGCTATCCGAACTTTGTTGTGATGTGTGGAGTAAAAAGGGCATTTGCCCAATCTGCAAAACTAATGTTTTTTCATGACCAGAGCCTTCCTATTGTGTCCGGTTCTGCCGCTTGCTGCCCATGTCATTCGTACCATCAAATTAAGTTTTTTCCCCACATACACTTTCAGTACCGAACAAGCCCCCTCATACACACACACATGTATGTATAAATATATCTACAGGGGCGGCCCTGGGGGAGGGCAGCAGGGGCGATGCCCCTAGGCCCAAAAAAAGTGAAAAGAAAATTAGGCCCAATGTTTATGTGTTAAATTAAGGCTGAGTAGGCCAAGTTTTTGGCCCTATCTCGTATTTTCATCCAACCGGTTAGGCCGAGTAAGAAGAATAGTAAACAAATTGTCAAAACACGAGAGACTTGTACAAATCTACAATTCTGTTATTCTACCTTTGGTGCACCGCCCTTATATCTGACAATTTATGATATGATATTTTTTTTTTACTTTTTATCACCGAATTTAGATTTTTTGTTGTTGATTTACTTATTGATTATAGCCTTGTTGCATCGTGAAGTATTCAGATTGTGAATTTGTTCATATTGTTGTTTGATTCTGAGTTTCTATATTTTAAAATTGTTGGAGTATTAACCGCAGAGTATCATTTTGTCAAATAGTGAAATTGCGAAAGCATTTTAGCTTTTCTAGTTAAAATTGGTTATGAAATTGATTTGTGATTTTGTGATAGTATAAACATTTCTTCCACGAAAATTTAAAATTTTATTAATTTTAAAATGTAATAAAATTTGACGAATCTTGATGGGCCGCGGGATATAGTTAAAAAGAGAAAAAGAGTAGAGAAAAAATTTACAATTTCTTTTTAAAAAGTAGGACTATTATATATCACTCGCCCCTAGGCATTGAAACAGCCAGGACCGGCCTTGTATATCTAGTATAATTTTTTTTCAAAAAAATATGTATACTTATATATTGAGTGGGTCGGGGCGACACGGATTAATACTCAAACCCGCCCCATTGTGTCGGCGAGGTGGACCCGCCCCATTTACAAGATGGGGCGGGCCAGACCCGCCTCAAATGTCTCGTGTCAGGTTAGCTCCTTACGGATCAGGTTTTTTTGACATGCCTAGTTGGAGGTAAGTGGGTGGGTAATGCAGCGAAATATTAATTTCTTTTTATTACGGACTATTAATTTTACTAGTATTTCACTCGTAGATGAGTCATTTTTTAGAAAAACTAAAAGATGTCATTAATTTAGAATTGAAAATTGGAGTAGTAATTTGGGTTCCATTTTTTCTATAAAAGAAAAAAAACTATCAATTCGGTTCTTATACTATCACAAAAACGTCAAGTAAGTCCTCATACTTTTAAATATATCAATCAAATTCTGAAACTATGAAAAACGTTTAATTGAATGCATTGGCAGGTTACCCGCTACGTCAGCAAGTCACCTGTTGATGTGGCACACATGTGACAGTCAGCCAGCACTGACTTTGTCGACGAGGCACACACACATGGAAGCCTAGTCATCCACTTCCCAGTGATGTGTCGTGCATGTGGACCGTCACATGTGTGTCATTTTTTTTGGATGAAATGTAAATTTATATTAACACTCAAAGAAAACTATACATCATGGGTTCTAGATCTCCTAAACCTCTCCCCCACCCCTACCTAGCGTAGGGGTAAGAAGAGGTTTTTATTCGATCTAAATCAATATCAAAGGGGCCTAAGTATACAATACTAAATGCCCCTAAACCTCAAAAACCAATCGGTGCTGCAAGGTGCACGCACACAGAACATCAAAATACATGTATCCGAAGAAAATGCATGGCCAAGAGGAGGTTATAATGCACACTCCCCTTAGTCAAAAAAGAAAATCATGGTGTTGCAAGGTGCACACATACTCATCCCAAAGAGATGATGACAAAGCTTCGAAGAGGAGACAACATCCACCAATTAAAAGTTGACCATGTCATGCGGGTATAAGCTATATAGGATCTTATACACCACGTGCTTGATCTTTGCAATCACATCTTCTTCCGTCTTCAAACCTCCATCAAATCGTATCTCATTCCTCGCATGCCAAATATAGTAGACCGCGGCACAGAATGCTAGACGGGCAGCCTTGGCTTTCATTGTTGATCCCTTGTGCGTCTTCACGATCCACTTAATTGAGCTTAGTAATGTTGTCATTTGACGTCCCATTCCAATCCAGGCTTTGATTCCATCCCATACCCTACAAGAAAAAGGGCAAAGAAAAAAGTAGGTGTGGAATTGTTTCCAATCCATCCTTGCACAAGTCACATCTATTAACCATATGTAGGTAACCGAGGCTATCCTGAGTGGGCAGCCGGTTTCTCAAGCCCAACCAAACATTAAACGAAAATTTTGGGGGGATGTAGGACTTCCAAATGAAGCTCATTGGAGTCCTAGTGGTCCCCTTTACTCGTAGAAGCTCATAGATCTTGACCGATGCTAGTTTCCCATTGGTACTCCTAGCATTAAGGCCCATAATGGTTCATTTAAATTATTAAAGCACCCTCGTATTTTGTCTCATATTTGACTCAACCTCTTCATGAGTTGTGAGTCACGGCCATGTGGGACAAAATCCCACACACTTCTACCCTTAAGGTATACACCATTAATCCATCGAACTCAAAGGGTATCTTTCTTCTTGTGTACATCCCAGAGAGTGCGTGAAAGGAGGCTATCGTCACATGTGTGTCATGTCATCAGGTGAGTGGCTAACATGGCAAGTAACCTGGTAATTGACTCAATGAAACATTCTTTCAAAAATCTGAGATTTGATTGATTATTTTAAAATTTGAGAAACTATTTGAGGTTTTCATGATAGTATTAGGATCAAATTGGCGGTTTTCTATAAAAGAAATTGTGTCTTTTATTGAGGGGAAAGGGATGAATAAATAAGAGTTGTTTATAGCTGTGATTCAGGCCTAACAACAGCTACAAGTATTTGTTTCCTCACATACACTTTCGGTTACCGAACAAGCTGTAATGCCTTAAAATATGAGAATGGGGCAACGTTATTAGGGCATGATCAATTCTGTGCGTTGTCCCAATCTTGTCATATAAATCATGCAATAAGTGAGGACTTTGATATGAGCAATTCATTTGATGATCCTTAAAGCCAGGAGGACCACCATGGGAATTCACCCCAAAACCATGGCTGGCCAACCCAACCAATTGCCAATCCCATCTCCCCCCCTCTCTCTCTCTCTATTTCTGAATGAATAATGATCAAGACAGAGTCATGACATTATGGAGGCAGGCCATCAAGGACAATGTGCCTCAGGTACCTAATTCAAGAGGGCCACCACCACCTCACCAAATGGATGGGTCACTACTATCTCTACAGTCCCTAAAGTTGGATTCTTTGCAAAAGTTGGGCATGCACCCAAACTTGTCTTGGGAGGCTAATCAATTCCCCCAATACATCATTAAAAATAAGTAAGGAGTAATAAAGTAAAAGGAAAGTATGTTGAAAGTTAAAGCAAAATTTGACGTTCACAACCCCACGCCACACTCAGGCACCAATACCCAAACCTTTAACGCTTCCCAGCATTTAAATCCAAGAATAACGCACACCATCGTCTACCACACTAACACCCCTCTTCTCATTTATGAAAGAAATTTTTAGATGTTTTCGCTTAAATTGAATTGGTTTTATTTAGGGGCTAGATTATACCCGAGCAGATTGGACCATATTTGACTCAATTCATAATAATTACTTCCTCCGTTCTTAAATAAGTGAACAATCAACTTTTCACATTTGTCGAGGCACAACTTTGACCATTAGTATATATAATTCTCTATTAGTAAAAATATTTTAAAAATCAGATTTTGAAAATTTACAATGAGACAAATTTAACATATTGCACTTATTTAAGAACGAAAGTAGTACATCATATGTATTCAAACTTAATCAAATTAGTCCAAATGAAAACATACATATTGGTTTGATTTTCTAAAGTTTGATGACTTGTTTAGTCTTGTAAATCCCCTTTTATGTGTATTTTATTTGCGGAAAAGATCATGTCTAGCCGGAGGGACGGGATCATATGTCCGACCGCCGCCGTTTGAGGAGGTTCCCAATGGATTTTTTTATGAATGTTTTTGAGCATGTTCATCAACAAGTCTATTTTATCCACACAAAAAATTCAGCTAAAAATTCGATCAGGAAGGCACTCAAATAATTTTTTGAATATAACTATGTTTTATATGTATAATTTTGCGCAGTTATCTTTAAACAATTATTTGAGTGCTTTCCCGATCAAAATTTGTAGCTGAAATACTTTGTTCATAAACTAGATTTGATAAAGAACATGTTAAAAAAATTAATCAAAAAAATTGATAAAGAGGACCGTCTCAAACATGGCGGAGGGTCCTGTTCCTCCCACTCAAAAGGATCATTCCTCTTTTAATTGTACCTAAGGATCGGGTCTCGTAATCTAATAGGGAGTTTGATTTAAGTCTCTTCTTTTAAGATTGTTATTATCTTGTCTATCTAGTCACATGATCACATCTAATCCCCTGTGATCTAAAATATCATTCGTCCAATTGGAAACATTAGTATACCAGTACTATACCTTAATTTATGTCCAATCAACCAAAAGTAAATAAAAGGTAAGATTCATAGTGATAATTGGCGATTAAAATTCTTTTTATACAAATCAGAAGTTATTTGGAACATTACAATAAGCAAAATTAAAACTTCTTGTTGAATATAAGTCATACTCCGTATTTATTATTCGCTATATAATCATCTACTGTTTATATCATGTGTTGAACATCATACGTTACGTTTTCATATTCTTAGTTTGACTGCAGACGTAGATTTGGATTAAAAAAATTGTGTCCTTTTCATCTTCTAATTCGTTTTCCCTTGAGTTACAGCTGAAACGGAAATAATATAGGTAGTGCTCGGAAAAATAACTATTAGGCTGTTACGTAGCAATGAAATTGGCCGAATAGGTAGATTCTGTTGAAATTAATGAAATCTTATTGAATCGGTTTAATTGATTGAATTTGGTGGATTTTGAAAAATTGGGTGCATCAACTGAATTGGCCAACAAATGAATCCTCTAAGGTAACTTTATCCACAAACTTAATTTCAAACTTACTTATTTGGATTATTACACAGTTCAATATGCGACGTTTAAAGTAACGTGTTTGATGACAAATTATATGATAAAGTTGATAACTCGAAAACAAGTCAAATAAAGAGAGAAAATAATGACTAAAAGGTTATTGAACTACTGTATAACATCTCTCTCTGACTCGAGTGGGCGCAGCTAGGGTTTCTTGGCCCTCGCCTGCGGAAGTTTTGGGGCCGGCGAATTACTTTCGCTCGGCGAATTACGTTGGACGGTATAGGAAATGTTACGACATCAAGAATAGGTGCAGCGGAGACCAACTCCAAAACCGTTTTGGGCTTGAACGAAGATTGGCTGATCGACGGCCGACTTCTCTTCCGGCAGTGCGATCTTTTTCTGGCTAATGTTCGTTTGGTGATAGTCGACGGGGCTTCACCACGGTTTGGGCGAGATCTGTTTTCCACCGGCTATTTGATAGATGTTGCGTTGAGTTTTCTGCTTCGTTGGTGGGCTGCTTCGTCTACGCAAGGGAGCAGTTCCATTTGGTCAACGTCGGACGGGGAAGATGGAGGCCATGGAGGAACGAGGACGAGGAAGATTGATGTGGATAGGGATGTTGAGGTGGCTCACTTTCACACTGGTTATGTTTGTGCAATATTTTGGTCAAGAGATGGAGGCGACTCACAGGTAGATCAAAAGCGAAGAAGGAAGAATATGAAGTGATGGAAATTCGTCCCCCTCCTGAACCGCCGCCATGGATGAACTGTGCGACTAGGGTTTGGAAGACTGTTTTACTATTTCTAGTCTTTTATTTTCAGTCCAGTCTGTTTTATCATTTCTATTTTGTTCCTACAATGACAAACAATAAGCGGGGTAGGTGGGTGTTCTGTTTTGCTTTAGTTGATAGATTACTGGTTGGAGGCAATCAGACTGATTCAGCTGCTAATAGCCTCTATACTCTCACATTTTCAGCGATTAGTCTCGCTTTTTCTAAGATAGACTGTTCTATGTATGACCATGATACGAGGAGGCCGATGGGCTTTTGTTTTGGATTGATAGAGGGGGATTTAGTTCTTGGGATTTGTTATTGTTTTGGATGGTTTGATTTAATATAATTTATTTTCCTTTCAAAAAAGAACTACCTTATAATTTAACTTTGTTATATGTTCTTACAATTTTTTTTTTGTTTAAAACAAAATTTTCTAATTAGTCGTATTTAATTTGAACCGGTCTTGGGTCTTATATGATTTAAATGGATCTCTGTATATCTTTTTTTAGATGAGAAACACAAATAGGATAGAGATCTGAATTATTCATTTCTTGGGTCATTCTCATCTGTTGACAATGGGACATGATGACCGCAGTCGAATCCCAATAGACTGTGCTTTAAGCACGACCACCTCATCATTTACCCTTTTTTCTTCCCACCCATCCTCCAAACAGCTTCTAATTGGTTTTTGACGCTTTTTTCTTTTCAAAAAAAGCAAATCACTGTTACGCAATTCATTTCTTAAATAGTTGTTTAAAATATGGTAGATTCTATTGTACCCATAAGGTACCATACATTTGTCCACATGGACCAATGAGAATGTAGCAGTTGAATTATTTAAATATAAATTAAAAATGATAAAGTGGTGTGGTCCAATCAAATGAATGATAGGTACGATGCCCAATTTTTTAGAAGGGTACCGGAATTGTCACCTTAAAATATTGTTGATTTTGTATACGAACATAAAAAGAAAACTGTAAACCTAATCATCAACTTTTTCCCACGATGAAGAATATTGCTAAAACAATCCATGCAACCTAACATGGATGACTAGGGAAACAGGAAATTTACTTTTCCCTTATAAAGAAATGGTGAGAAATTCTAGGTAAAACAAAAGATGCTTTGAAAGTTTGAACAGATTAAGCCAAAACTTTAGTCCAGGGGTATTATTATTATATTAACAATACCACAGATTAAAAATCGGAATCTCTAACTTAAAAAAAAAGATAGATAATTGGTGCATTTGATGATTGTCATTAATATACTGAACTAAGAGTAAAAATATGAGGTGACTCTATTTTACGATGTATCAAACTTATAATCAATTCTTTTAAAATTAAATTACAAAATGGCTCTGAATAGGGATTAAACCATATCTTGGGACATACACAAATCACATTAGATTAGATCAAAGAAAATCAAAAATTTGTGAAACCATCTTTTCCTCAATCAATACTAAATACTCCGTAATTGATAAAGTTACGGAAAAAGGCTTGCCGAGGAGGATTAGGATAAAGATAAATATAGATTAACAAATTAGGTAGGGAGTACATATAAAGAATGAACAATTGCCTTTCCTACTTTCTGGTTAAAAAAAAGATTTATACTGATTCGTCGTCTGGTATTTTTCTTCTTTTTGGTATTTTTCTTTCTACACCAAAAAAGGGTAAAAAAAAACTACTACTTCTATTGATTTCTACAACGAACGGTGAAGAAAATATCAAGAAGCCAAGTTAACATGAACAGTAGCATTCATGGAGGAGTTGCAGATAGGGCAGTTTCTGGGCATTGTGGTGGACCCACAAACGGAGCAGAGACATAGATGGCGACATGGCAACAGCAACACAGTGGATTCCCTTTCGCCGCACTTCCGGCACATCCTGTCGCCGGCGCGTTCGGTCTCCGGCTGCCCAGTGCCCACTTCCGGTTCCTCGTGCCGTGGATTATAGCTTCCGCAACAAGACCCGGCGTCTTCTTCCTCCGCCGCACCTCCGCCGGAGATGCGCTCGCCGCCGATGTGATTCAAAACCTGTTCCAGGTCGGAACGGAGAGAATTGGCGGTGGCTTCGTTGGACTGAGCCAGATCCCGCCATAGTTGGTTCTCGACGTAGAGATTTTTGAGCTTCTCCTGAAGCGCCATGTTCAATTTCATCATCCTCTGAATATGATCGTCTTTCTCCTTCAGTTTCTTCATCACCCTTTCTCCGATCGATGCGACCAACACCCTCCCATGTTGCTTCTGTCGCTCCTCGAATTCCATTTTTATCTTTTTCGTCTGCATAGCATCAAACGAAAAAATGAGAACAAAAATAAAATCAGGAAATGGAAAACTAAAACGGAGCCTCTATGGAAAATCAAAAGGGCGGAGATGAAGGAAGGATTCAATTACATGGTGAGAAACGATGCTGTCTATATCCAACTGATACTGTTGAACGATGGGGAGAACGTCGTCTTCGCCGAAGAAAGATGAGATTTGATGGAGGTTGGGCTTCTGAGGGACGGCGGCCGGAGAAGGATGGAGTGAATCTCTGGATCGCTTCCTGGGAACCTGTTGCTGGAGATTATAAGTCAAACAGCTATCGGTGTTCATCGAGGTTTTCGCCTGAACAGAGTCCGAAAGCAGAGACGGGTGGAGAGGATACGCACGCCCGGGCAATGCGGCGGCGGCGGCGGGGAGGTTGAGGGGCATAGCCGCCGGTCTCATCTCGCCATTATCGAATCCGAACTGATTCCCCTGCAAAAACTCTCTGCAAAATCCCAACAGAAAATCCCGTCAGATCAAAAACCCGAAAGTCGTGATCGAAAGGCGAAGAAGAGCAGCAGTATGGATATAGAATACCATATATGTATATACCTGTTGGGGATGAATGGTTGCTGGGATTGGAAGAGATTGAGATGCGTGGCTTGGACCGCCATAGATGGATGAGTGAAAGTGGTGGTGCGGTGGGGCAATGTATATAAAGAGAAGAGGTTAGAGGCAGGGGAGAAAACGTGAATGAGTGAGAGAACATGCAAAAGAAGTGGCGAGTAGGAAGGCAGAATGCGGATTTGCTTTATTTAAGCGTTTGGTTTTTGCCTTTTCGGAAAGAGTGAGAGAGAAAACACGAGGAGCAAGTCAAAGATAGAATTATTATTATGCGTATTACACTATTTTTATTTATATTATTATTATTCACCGGTCCCATCCAACTTTTTCAAGTTATTGGTCTGATGGCTGGGTACTCGTATATAACAATTAAATGAATTTCCTTCTTAGAGAATTTCAATCACTTGTCATGTTTATAAAATATAATTTCATTATTCATAACTTAAACTGATCAAATTGTTGATGATATATGATGCTCAAAATCTATGCAAAAAAACTTGTTCATTACATAAATACCTCGTAATATACTCCCTCCGTCCCATAAAATAAGTCCAATTTTCCTTTTTGGGCCGTCCCAAAAAATTGTTCTCATTTCCCTTTTTGGAAAGTTTTGTGTGGCTAACATTCATTTACCTTTTTCTTACTCAACCACAACCATACATTTCCACTTTATTCCCACTTTCTTAAACTTCGATCCAAGTCAAAATGGGACTAATTTTCCGGGACGGAGGGAGTATTATTAAAGATAATGATGTTTTTAATTGCATTAGTTGCAGTCGCATACAGGGCCGGTTTTGGGGATTTTTCTGCCCCAAGCAAAAAATGAATTTATATACCCCGCAATACTTTAAATCAATACTAAAATTAAATATGAAGTAAAATTACAACTGTCAAAGCTTGCCTGATTTGGTCGTGGCTATTTAAATCTAGTCTAGTTTAAGCCAGTATTGCATGGCACGAAAACCAATCGAATTAAAAACATCATTACATTACGGTAGATATGAGTCGGATAGCTTTGACTTGCCCAAACCCATAATATCTTCATTTCATAAAACTTGGCAAAGTTGACTTTTCTTAGTCGATGATAGTCAAGTTTGACCAATTATATTTTTTAATGAAAAATTATTTCAAATATTAATTTTTTTTTTTTAAAATATTCTTTTTTCAAAGTGACTTCATAAAAGTATAAAAGTTACTACGTATATTTTTCACATAAACGTAATAACTAAAATCGTTTTGTAAATTTTATTTCATTGATGAATAAAAATTGAACAGGATGGTCCAATTCATAAAACCTAAATTATCAGAGTATGTAGGTGTATGTTGTTTACTTTTGCCCATTCTACATGATTTCAATAAAGTGTTTTGTCATAAATTTTTACTTAGCAATAAAATTTGTAAAACACAATTTCAATGTATTTTTACCAAATATTACAACTAATCATTGAGTTACATTTAACTTAGAAAATAATTTTATTAGAAATACAACCACTTAACTATTGAAGAGATAATTACCTAGTGTAATTTTATCTGTTATTCGCAACCCTCCCCTACCATCATCAAGACATATAACACCGGTGGACGTGCCACAACACCTTAGGTCTCGTATTCGAATCTCAGCAACTGTGATAAGAGGTTAGTATGCTAAAAATGCATAGAATCTTTGCAAGTATCAGGACAGAGTCTCACTTTTTATCTATCAGATTGTGATTATAGTCCAATTTACATCCTTCCAACGTACCGTTCGATCGGTATTGGAGATTCTGAGGGATGAAGTATCATCATTTTTTAATAAAAAATCAAGACATATAACATCGTCGGCGTGACAATCATGAAGCATTACTTTCCGTTTGAATAGTATTCTGCATTGAATGTTTTAATTTTTATTTGTATATGTGTTGCTTTAGACTAAAAATGTAAAACTAGGCGGCGTAGAAAACTTACCATCCCCACCAAACTAACCCTAATTACAACAGTGATAATTCTACCCCAAAAAACACTCTCATTCTATGATAAATAAATACTCCGTATAACAATATTGCTCATGACTAAAAAAATTGGCGATCGGTACAAATAATAAATCTAAAGATTACCAAAACGAATTTAAAGAGTCAATTATACATCTCTATGACATTTTTAAGGAAAAGATTATATATGGTTGTTATTCATTTCAAAAACTTCCTCCGTACTACTAAGATTATCTCATACATTTTTTATCCGTTTCACAAAATGGTTTTATACCAAATTTGGTGAAATTTGTGTGGTTCTGAATCATTCTCACTTTATTTTTACTTTATAAATTCAATATTAATCACATAAATCCACTTTTTGTAATAACAACTTCACCTTTTCTTGTTTCAATGTTAATGGGACAGATGTAGAGTCCGTTTGGAGACTCTTTTTGTGACTTATCAGTCAAATTTTTCATCAAAGACAGTACGTTTTTACTTCACACGCTGATTTGTGCAATAATAAGAAAATATAAGGTTGAAGATGCTCTTCTTGCTGCAGTGTCTGAAGTTACTGTAGAAGATCATTTTAGCTATTTTTGATAATATAATTTTTCATTTATGTTATTAATACAGTATATTTTAGATATAATTTTTTCATAAATCAACACAATCAATCTAGTCAAGACATCATAAATTACAAAAAGGTCGGTTAATTAAGTCAATTTTAGTGATACCATAAGAGCTCGTAATATAATGCTAACATTTATTTAGAACCGATACAGCATACTCCTTCCGTACCGGAATTATCTTCATTCTTTTCTTTTCGGTCCGTCCCAAATTTATCTCCTTTTTCTCTTTTTGGTAAAGAATATGTGATTCACAAGCATTCTTACACATTTCTCTCTCCTCTGCATAACTCTCCACTATACTAACTTCACTATTTTAAAACTCGTGCTCGGTCAAAACCGGAGTTAAATATGGGACCCAGAGAGTATTATAATATGGAGTTGTACGTATATTAGAAATTATGATTGAGTTATTGTTGAGTTATTAAATTGGGCATTAAATATGGCGGAACGCAAAAAGTAGCCCCCCTGACCCGGAGTGCATGTTTTGGAGTTTTGCGATCATCAAAGTCAGCTGATTTTGTAAGGGTAGACCATAGCTTTCATAACGTAATTTGCAAACAAATCTCTCCTCTCCCCTCTTTTAAATACGGAGTAGTAAACGTCGCTTTCTACGCTGTCCTATGTTTTCTCTTTTTTTTTTTTTTTTTTTTTTTTTTTTTATTTTTTAATAATAATCGACGACTCAACGTGTTCTCAATAAACGCATCCTCGTGTAAACGCACCAATCCCTCTAAATTATCTCAATCTACTTTTAATACAATCTCCTACTTTTACATCATCATTTTTATAAATCAAATATTTATCAAATAATACTCCGTATCATTTTCACATTAACTTTAACGTTTACCGGCTTACAATTAATATTCATAAACATTAAAAAAAGTTCATGTTTTGAAAATTTAATGACATTTTATGCATAGTGATTTGATTATATATATTAGTAAAAGAGTCAAATAAGGTCTTCTACTATTACAGAATCGTCACATAAGGTCATGTACTCAATAAAATGTCATATAAATATGCATACATATAAAAAGCAATCGCATGAGTCCTAACAACCCGTTTACAATATCGTAATCCTGATTTTAGCGTGCGTGTCATTATTCTTTCCTTGTATTTCAGCCAATCTTAGCTAAATATTCAATATCAGCATTATTATTTATTTTAAAAAGATAATCAGACGTACGCTAAATTCGGAATAAGAGGTTGTCAACGGGTCATTATGACTCATCCAATTGTTTTTTTAATTAGGCGTATTTATACGACACTTCATTGAGTACATGATCTTATGTGATGATTTCATAATAGTAGAAGGTCTTATTCGACTCTTTTACTTATATATTATTACAAAATCATAGTCAAAGTAAAGTGTGTTAATAGTGCAAAAATGTCAATGTTGTAACTTTTAAAGAATGGATGAAGTATGTAATATCGGTAAGTAATTTTTAATTTTGCATGTTTGTACACACTCTTATACACACTTTTGTACACACTTATGTCTGTGAAAGCGTTTTTTTGTCTGTGAACATCGATTCACAGACAATATTTTGCACAAACAAAATATTGTCTATGAATCGGGTTCACAGATAAAAAAAAGCTTCACAAACATGGTGTGTATAAGGTGTGTACAAGTGTGTGTACATCAAGCATGATTGCAAATTTAAATGTCACCAAACAGACCATATTGTGAATCTTGCTGTCTAATAACACTTGCAATTAGTTGTGCGTGTAGATATACTTTTTATTTACTTAACAAAAGTTAGTTTTTTATTGGGAGAACTATCAAATAAGTTCTCGAACTTTCATAAAAAGTGCAAATAAGCCTTTTATAGGAGATTCTGTCTGGCCGTCGCCATTTTGGACTGTTTCCGGTGGAATTTTTGATGAATTTTTTTGAGTATCTTATTCATTAAGTCTAGTTTATTCATACCAAATTTCAGGTAAAAATGCAACCGGGAAGGCAGTCAAATGAATTTTTGAAGATAACTGCGCAGTTAGACAGCGCAATATATTTCATAAAATCATTTGACTGCCTTCTCGATTGAAGTTTTAGCTGAAATTTGGTATGGGTAAACTAGATTTAATGAAGATGATGCTCAAAAAAATTTATCAATAAAATCCGCTGGAAACCGCCTCAAATGGCGACAGTCGGACAAAGCTTCCTGTAAAAGGGCTTATTTGCACTTTTTATGAAAGTTCGAGGGCTTATTTGATATTTCTCCCTTTTTTAATTTACAACTCCGGATGAAGCGCTTCTCCCAAAAGCCAAGGCCGAAGCGATGAAACCTAGCGGAAACATCAAAGGTGGATTACGCAGGCATTGCTCAAGGCATAGTAGCGGGATTAGTTCGCAGGCTGACCCCAATTCGTGAAGCAATTGAAGATTGGCATGGTTCGAAGCTATTGACAGCAAGTGATAATCTTAGTCTTGTTTCCTTCTCGCTATATCCGGCGTTTTTATACCCTCAGTTGTAGGGTGTTTTTGTCCCCGCTAGCTTTGGCCAGTCGGGTGTGGTGATTGTTCGGATTGTTTGGATGGGTTGTGTGAGTAGGAACTAATAATGTATTAGTGCGTGTATTATGTAATTTCCTAAACATTGATTTATTATAAATAAAAGCTCAGGGCAAGCCATTATTCTCTCCAATAATATTTTCGTATATGGCATCAGTTGCCTAGGATTTTCTCTCAACGATGGATGATGCCTCCACTGAACCTGCAAGCCATTATTCTCTCCAATAATCTTTTCGTATATGGTATCACGGTGCAACCTTCTACCGCCGAGACCTCCACAACAGTACACACCTCAGCACCGACGTTTTTCGCTTCTCTCTCTGCTCCGTTGTTTGGTTCGCTGCCCGATACTGTTACGTCGACTTACATGGTGCCCGCTTCTTCCCTTGCAATGCAGCCTTCCCTTGTTGATCTCGGACTTCGTCAACTGATAAGTCCGTATTATAACACGTATTTGATGCATGTTGGGATCGGTTTTTTATGTTTTCACTAACTTTTAGGTGTCACAAATCTCAATTTTAGCTCAAGTTATGTGTACCCGACGTCGGTTCGAGTTTTGTGTTATTTGAAGTCAAAATCAGAAATTTAGAGTCCGACACCGGCGCTTGAGGAGCAACAAGGATGATTCGAGAAGAATTCGAGAGTAAATTGAGAGCTTTGGAGGTCACCGGGAGGTTCACAATGAAGATTTGATGACAAAAGAGCTCTAGGATTGGCTACGGGATGAAAAGAAGACAAATAGAGCTTGAAAACGACGTTCAGAATGACCTTATGTCAATCGTTCAAGCATATCTTGTCGTAGAAGCATCCAAATGACACAATTCAAGTGGAATATGAAAGCAACTTCAAGGTCTACAAATCATATGAAGACATCATTGCGAGCATAGGAGAGGAAGAAGGTGAAAACAGACGATGAAGCTAGATGATACCTGTTGCGATTTCAGAATGCGACCTTCCACCATGTTACTCATATCTCTTTATTGTATGATTAGAATACAATTCGGCAAAATGTGGTGGATAGAGGACTTCAGTATCTACAATTTTTATAGAGGAAGTTTTGTCAACTTCGGACTAGAGAAACGGTGAAAAACAGGACTAGAGAAACAGTGAAAAACCTTGTCCTAGTTCGATCAGAACTCGAATTTCTTCCCTTTTTCTATAAATAAGGTCTTCCTAATCCTATTTTGAGGGGATGGAACTTAGAGAGAAGGCATAGCAAGAAATTTTGAGATCTTTTTAGCCTTGTTCTTCGATTCATTGACATTCTTTGTAAGTTCCTACTTTTTAATTAATGAGAATTATTTATATTCTTCCCAATTCTATTGATTCTTCAATTATAAGTCGGGAGTAGTTTTAATTAGGGATTTGGGATGGATGAAGGGGTTAATCATGATGTATGGCTAGATTCTTGATGGATTAATTGCATGAATGCCGTTTAATTTGTGTTTTAATAATTTAACTGATATCTCTTGTAACCTAGAACGCGCGCTAGAATTACAATTGCTTGTAGAATAAGTTAAGAGAGATCTAATTTAATCTAGGACACATTCACACACACTTAATCGCTCGCTAAGAGATTAGTAGCGATTAAGGGGCCGTAAGCTCGCTCGTCTTGGAAATAATTTAGGATCCTGTCGCATGAGAGATCAGCTTGGTCCCCTAAATTATTGTACTCTACATCGTGAGAGCGGTAAGAACTTAGTATTGACTAGCTAGACTCAATTAAATTAATTTCATGTAATTGGACTTGATCTGCCAGAAATCTGGTTACCCCGGAATCAATCCCTATTCCCTTCGTCGTTAATTAGAAAGAACCCCTTAGCTTTAGTATTCGTTTAATTGCAAGTTAATTTTCCAATCAATCAAATCTCGCACAATTTATTTTATTTTATTTCTTTTTAATCACTGAATTTAATTAATTCTTAATTCTCTTTTGTCCGTCCCTGTGGAGATGATACTCGTACTTACACCCTTTACTACACTCTATTTTACGTGCGAGAAAACTCACATCAGTTTTTGGCGCCGTTGCCGGGGACGGTGTCGGTTTTAAGGGTTAATTAATTCCAGCGAGATTTTTTTAGTTAGATTTTTTAGTTTTCCGTATAATTTTTCTGTGCTAACCTTTCAGGTTATTTTTAAAAAGGCATGAGATGAACCCATTCACCTCGATTCCTGGAGGAATTCCTTATCCTCAAACCTCAATGGAATATTTACCATATACGCCAGGTGCTCCTTACACTCCTCACCAGTATTACTCTCCCCCACCACAAAATATTCCATCTTCCTATTCTTACCCTCCTCCAAATACGCAACATTCTCAATGTCATTCCCCTCATTATTCTCCTCATCAAAATTACTCTCCTACACCACAAAATTATCGAAGCCCTTATCCATACCCACCAACCACGCAACCTTGTCTGCCTAAGAATAACTTTTGTTTGTACTGTGGAGGGTGTCACCATATATCTTTTTGCCCCGTTAAACCTCCTTATGATCATCCTTACTGGGCAACTGCATACCCCACTTCCTCCTCCTCACAATTTACAAACACAAATGGTTTACCCATTCCTACATCCTTGCCAAGTAATGAGCCACAGAATCAGTGTAAGAAGACACTTTCAGAGACTCTGTCTAAGTACCTAGAGATTACGAGGGAGAGCACTTTAGCCATGATGCAGAGCACTTCAAACATAATGCAGGATATAAATATCATAAGGAGCCATCTGGTAGAAGCCCAACCTGAGGAGGCCAATAGGGATGATCATATGATTGAGTCAGACTGCGATGGTGGGAATATGATGGATGATATCCTCCCAGATGCTTTTGAAAATCCACCTATTGTTGAACTTGATCAAAATTATAGTAGCATCGAGTTGTTTTTTCAAGAATACAGGATAAAGTTTCGAACGGTACAAGCTGTAACCGACGAAGTCACAGATCACTGTGGTTTCCATATAGAAACTCCCCAACCATTTGATTTACCATTAGTCTCAACCCCTGACGAGGAGAGAATGGAGCAGATGAGTCATGACATTGAAGAAGAGTTGGGAAAAGATAATCACGAGCTCCAAGAGAGTGGTAGCAAGGTAGATGATCCCCATGACAAAGGATTCCCGCTCCACATGCAAGATTACTCCTCGTACGTTAGTCCAGGTTTAGATTTCCTTGATCCATTCCTCGGTGATGATATTTCTTTTTCTGTGGAGAATGATCACAACTTCTTGGAGGAAATTAATAAGAAGAGTGACGAAATGAATTGGGATGCATTCATGGAGAGTGATAGCGAGTCAAGAGGAGGTGCTCAGAATTTTCACGGTACATTCGAACGAAGAAAGGAGGCATTTGTGATACATTTTGAACAAGAGGATGAAACTTTCATCCTTCACTTCTGTGCTTATGAGGGTTATGAAGACCATGTGCTTCCTAAGTATTTTCAAGAATTTAAGAATCTGCACCATTTAATGGCATTTGTTGAGAGGAAGCTGGGAACGTTGATTAATAGTGCACCAATACAGTCTTTGCTATTTGAGAGCATATGAGGTATCGTCGGGCAAATGACCTTAAAAATAGCGCTTCTTGGGAGGCAACCCAAGTTTAATTCCGTGCTTTTGTCTTTGTTTGTTTGCTTTCAAAAAAAACCCCGAAAAAAAATCCGGGGTGTTTTCTGTTTTTGTTTTTGTGTTTGTATGTTTTATTTTTGCAGCTCATGGTCTTGCTTTGGGGATGATGTGCCGAGGATCACTTGACTCAATTTAGTTCTGCACTGACCAGCGCCTTAAGGAAGTTTCTGCGACTCTTATAATCGCCTATTTGTAATGTGGACTTGAGTTGAGATTGAGCACGCGTGACCCTTTCCACTTTACGCCTTGTGCATAGCGCCTTTTTTGTCATCGAGGGAGATGCCAAAGTTTAAGTGTGGGGGAGTGAATTTGGCATTCGGGCAGTAGTTGTTACATGGGATTCATAGAGTTAACATGTGCAGCTGTTAGTTGTATATTCATAGGAAAGTCATGTCAATTTTTTTTGAATTTTTTTCTTTAAACTCTGTATTTGTGAACTGGCTAGCTTTCTGACTATGCTTTTAGGACATCCTTGAAGTGTTTAGGCTTAAATTGCTTTCATGGTAATCTAGTTGTTGAAAGAATGAAAGCATTAGTCACCCATTGAATCGTTTCACAAATCATCCACCTGATCTGAAAAAGTCCTTTACGAGAAACCACTTTGAGCCTGACCGTTTATTTTTTACGCAATTAATTGAGCTCCCATAGCCAAATGGCCTGTTTCCTTACCCGTGAATATTTCTGACAAAGTCTTGGTGTTTAGAGAACTAGGGGTTTGATTTGCTAAGTTTAGGGAATTTGTGTAGGAGCCATTTTTGGCACTATTCCTATGCTCCAAATGGGGTAAGAGCAGTCACTTTTTAGGAGTTTGATATTTTCGAGGATTGCATTGTAGGCATGGATTCACTTTGAATAATTGAATCTTAATTGCTAATTTTCCTTGGTGAGGCCGAGATTAGAATGGGGTAATGTGTAGTCAAACTCTGTGATGGTCCCAGATAGAGGTAAAAGTCTAGAGGGGGGGGGGGTGAATAGACTTTTAAAGCTTTTTCAACTTTAAAAACTTTTCCTTTCTAGATGAGTTGATCTAAAATCTTTTGGGAGATTTATAGATGCACAACGGAAGTCTTTAACCTCTAGATGTTCAATGTATGACACTTATCTAACTTGGGTAATAGTTGGACTTTATGTAGTGAGCAGTTGGCTTGGCAGTTGACCGGAAGGCAGGGAACTGCTGAGGTAACTGCTAGTGAAATACTGAGTGTATGGTGAAAGTGCAAACACAATCTTTCTCAGAATGAAAAGGGATTTCTGATGATGTAATGAGTTGGATTGATAATCAATCTTAATGAGAGCAGTGGTCTAAGCAGTTCGGTAGTTACCAGGGAACTTCTGAGGCACCTGCTTAAATAAGAATGAAAGTATGTGCTTTAGTAAAAGTAAATGGGAGTTTTACTGGAGCAGTGGTCTCAGCGGTTGGGTGGCAATAAGGGAACTGCTGAGGCACCTGCTGGGTTACAGCTTGAGTTTCAGATATGAGGTTGAACAGACCCCTTGGTGATAGTGTTGTGAAGGTCTGGTGAAGTTGAGATGTTCAAAGGAAATAATTTTGTATGAGCAGTGGGCTCAGCAGTTGGGTAGTCTCCAGGGGACTGCTGAGGCAACTGCTATGCTTTAAGGTGGAATTTCTGAGACCTGAAAAACCAGACCTTTTGGTAGTGATATTCCAAGACTCTTGTGTGAAAATTGTCTCAAAGTAAGTAAGTTATTAAGCAGTAGGATAAGCAATATGGTCAATGAAGACTTCTGCTTAGAATGTTGCTCGCAAACTACAATCTTTTTGTGAGAAGTGTTGGGTGTGTGCTTTGTTGACTGAAAGTAAATCAACACATAGTATATCTTGGTTCAGAAGTGGTGTAATCCTCCTACATCCAGTCCCACCCTCTTTCAGATGGATTTCTACTAAAGTATTAAGCCCAATACACTTAGTGTCATTCTAGCCTTTACAACACTCAACCCTAGATTGAAGGTGTTTCACAATAAGTATAACACCACTCAAAGTTACTCAATCCTTTAGATTTTTCTCAATTGATCCAGTGGGGATCAAAGAGTACTCTATCTATCTAATCACACTTTAGGATCCGAACAACTGTTCTCCTAAGTGTTTACAACAATTTGTGAAATGTTACAAGAAAGTTGTAACCTCCAACTAGGAACTAAACTTCTAGGATTTATCAATGAAAACTTGTGACTTTGAAGTTTAGTGTAGCATGAGTCCAAGCAGAGAGTAAAGTATAGCTTCGCACTTTCTCTTTTGCTAGATAGCTCGTGAATGCACAAAGGAAATTTTTCTCTACTTTGGATGCTCAAAGCTTGGTTAAAAACTTTCGTTTCAACCTATATTTATAGGCTACTCCTATTGATTAATCTCATCCATTGGTTAGGATGGATTAATCTTGTGCGTTGAAGGTCTGGCAATGACAAATTGTACATTCGTCTTCTTGTGCAGGAGCTTTAAATGAATTTTTTTCCTTGTCTTGAATGATTGAGCTGCGGAAGCTTCACTCTAAAAGTGTCCCATGCTGTAGGTCAGTGTACAAACTTTGCATTTAATGTTTGTCAATTTTGTCTTCAATAATGCAAAGTGTAGGACATTCGTATCTTTATTTTGTGACTATAATTTTTATGTACAAATAAAATTCTACTGGTAGGATTTAAATATCCTATTTAAGGTAAATAAAATTACCTTATTGCATTTTAACTTCCCAACATAATTTTATTAGTCTAAAAAATTGTACATTTATTTTGTCATTTTTGAACACTAATACGCAAATAAATAAGACACAATGTACTAGTGCAATGTATAGTGGCAATGTATCAAAATTGGGTACTAACACTCTGAAAATTGAAAAATTTAATTGAATAGCTAGACCTCTAACGTTGCGAAAAAGAGAATGGGAGACCTTGTCAAAAAGCGTAAGTGTTTTGCACAATAAGATGAGACTTGGGGATCTTTCGAAAGAAATGGCGTTCTCGTGCCAACATGACAAGGAAAACTGAACTTAATTAATTGAATTTGGAGGCTATTGCAAAATCAGCATTAGTCCTTCACGTACTTCAAGTATACGTCAAGGCACCAATGTGCAGCGACGGTTTAGCTTAGATGTACACCATGTCTACTCTTTGCATAGGTTTAGATGATAGTTTCTAATTTGTGTCCTACTGAATTCCTTGATCCGAAAAATAGCCCTGAAATTCCTGAACGCATTAAGTTTTTGTGAGATTATTCCAAAACTCTCAAAGAAAGGGACTATTTATTCATTACCATTCACCATTCACCATCGCTTTCACAAGTCCATCTGATGAGTAGCTAGTTTATTAGTGTGTGCTACCATAATTTTGTGGATGTTGTGATTAATTTAGTCATTGATTTTAGCCACAGTACAAAGATGTAGTTTATGGAAGAATTTTCTTGGTTTACTCTGTCTGTTCTATGAATATCTCTTTAACTACCCGTGCGTGCTAATTGTTTTAATTTCATGTGTTGATTATCGTAAATCTCGTTGTTCAGTTTGCTTGAGCACAAGCAAAAGCTTAAGTGTGGGGGAATCTGATAAGTCCGTATTACAACACGCATTTGATGCGTGTTGCGATCGGTTTTTAATGTTTTCCCTAACTTTTAGGTGTCACAAATCTCAAAATCAGGAATTTAAAGTCTGGCACCGGCGCTTGAGGAGCAATCGGGATGATTCGAGAAGCATTCGATGGTATATTGAAGGCTTTGGAGGTCACCGGGAGGTTCACAATGAAGATTTGATGACAAAAGAGCTCTAGGATTGGCTACAGGATCAAAAGAAGACAAATAGAGCTTGAAAACGACGTGCAGAATGTCCTTATGTCAATCGTTCAAACATATCTCTTCGTAGAAGTATCCAAAGGACAAAATTCAAGTGTCATATTAAAGACAACGTAAAGTGCTACAAATCATATGAAGACATCATTGCGAGAATAGGAGAGGAAGAAGGTAAAAACAGACGATGAAGTCAGATGATACCTGTTGCGATTTCAGAATGCGACCTTCCACCATTTTATTCATATCTCTTGATTAGATGATTCAAATCCAATTCGGCAAAATGTGATGGATATAGGACTTCAGTATTTACAACTTTAAAAAAGTATGTTTTGTAAAATTGGGACTAGAGAAACGGTGAAAAACAGGACTAGAGAAACGATGAAAAACCTTATCCTAATTCGACCAGAACTCGAATTTCTTCCCTTTTTCTATAAATAAGGCTTTCCTAACCCTATTTTGAGGGGATGTAACTTAGAGAGAACGCCTAGCACGAAATTTTGAGAGCTTTTTAGCCTTGTTCTTCAATTCATTGACATTCTTTTTATGTTCCTACTTTTTAATTAATGACGTTTATTTCTAATCTTCTCAATTCTATTGATTCTTCAATTATAAGTCGGGAGTAGTTTTAATTAGGGATTTGGGATTGATGAAGGGGTTAATCATGATGTATGGCTAGATTTTTATGGATTAATATCATGAATGCCGTTTATTTTGTGTTTGAATAATTTAACTGATATCTCTTGTAACCTAGAACGCGCGATAGAATTACAATTGCTTGTTGAATAAGTTAAGAGAGATCTAATTTATTCTAGGACACATTCACACACACTTAATCGCTCGCTAAGAGATTAGTAGCGATTAAGGGGCCGTAACCTCGCTCGTCTTGGCAATAATTTAGGATCCTGTCGCATGAGAGATCAGCCTGCTCCCCTAAATTATTGTACTCTACGCCGTGAGAGCGGTAAGAACTTAGTAATGACTAGCCAGGCTCAATTAAATTAATTTCATGTAATTAGACCTGATCTGCCAGAAATCTGGTTACCCCGGAATCAATCCATATTCCCCTCGTCGTTAATTAGAAAGAACCCCTTAGCTTTAGTATTCGTTTAATTGCAAGTTAATTTTCCAATCAATCAAATCTCGCACAATTTATTTTATTTTATTTCTTTTTAATCGATGAATTTAATTAATTCTTAATTCCCTTTTGTCCGTCCCTGTGAAGATGATATTCGTACTTACACCCTTTACTACACTCTATTTTAAGTGCGAGAAAACTCACATCATCAACGTTCTCCACTTTTTCCACCGCCGCCTCCGCTCGATAGTTACCTTTTATTTGGCATGCCCGAACCCTTTTCCAGGACACCTTCTGTCGTGTGTGAGCATGCCGCTTCTTCGTCCAGCGAACATGCGTTCTCCAGGCCGATATTCATGCCGGAAACTGGAGCTGCTATGCCCGAGTTTTCTGGTCCTACGCTATTCGGCCATCCTGGAGTGTATCCCATGCATTCCTCATCTACGTCTCGCTCCCACATTGGCTGCTTTACCAATCGGTGAACATCATGACTCTGTTTGGTATCCGGATTCGGGGGCTTCTGCTCACATGACGCCAAATGAAGGCATTCTTTCTTACAAAATTCCTTACTCTGGTTCACAACAAGTGTGTGTTGCTAATGGTACTAAATTGCCTATTTCTCATATTGGTAATGCGAAATTAATCACTCATTGTCGCCCGCTACATCTTAAATATGTGTTTCATGTCCCGCACCTTAAATATAATTTACTCTCTATTCATAAATTGTGTGTGGATAATACATATCAAGTGGTTTTTAATAAAAAATCTTTTTTGTTAAAGACAATCAAACGGGTGAATATCTTCTTCACCTTCCAATAAAGACCAAGTCTATCCCTTTACTGTCCTTCAAGCCCAAGTCGTTTCTGGTCTAGTCTGGCACAAGCGTCTGGGGCATTGTGGTGATCGAGTTTTATGTAGTCTTAGGCAAAATAAATTTATTTCTAGTTCCACTTCTTTTAATCACAACTGTGTGTCTTGTAAGTTGGGAAAATCCCATCGTTTACCTTTTCCGGATGCTATTCATGATACTACTGCACCTTTATAACTTATTCACTCAGATGTTTAGCAATCGTCTATTTTATCAAATTTAGTTTTTAAATATTATGTGTCTTTTATTGATGATTTTTATCGTTATACTTGGGTTTATCCTATGCGTAGAAAATATGAAGTTTCACTCACTTTTGCAATTTTCGGACACTTGTTGAAAATCTTTTAAATCTGAAAATAAAAACTTTTCAATGTGATGGTGGTGGAGAATTTGATAATTCTATTTTTCACCAACATTTTTTTAAAATTTGGAATTTTATTTAAAAAATCTTGTCCGGATATTCCTGATCGGAATGGTGTAGTTGAACGCAAACATAAACATCTTCTTGAATTAACTAGGCCTATGTTGATTTACATTTCCATTCCTAGTAATATTTGGGTCGATGCCCTTTGCACAACCACTTTTATCATGCCTACACCAATCTTAGATGGAGTAACACGATTTGAAAAACTTTTTACTAAAACTCCAGATTATAATTTTCTTTGTGTTTTTGGTTGTGCGTGTTTTCCTTATTTTATTGTTGCCTCTTCCAATAAGCTCTCACCACGCTCTATACCTTGTGTTTTTCTGGTTTATGCTCTAGGCTATAAAGGGTACCGGTGTTTATCAGCATCCAATGGTCGGGTGTATATTAGTTGGGACATTCAATTTTTTGAAAATGAATTTCCTTATTCCCGACTAGTATCTCCCTCTCGTAGTTTGTCCCCCATTATACCCATACACGAGTGGCAGACTTCTTTCGTAGCCTTACCTGCGTCTTCAGTCTGTCCACCCACTGCCCGAGCTTCCTCCCCATCTACCATCGTCCCACTTTCTGCAAACACTTCAGCCACGCCAAACTCCATCTCCACGGCTCAATCTGAAGCTTCTACCCCATGCTCACCTACTTCACCGCATCACAGCAGCCCTCCGTCTTCCCATACATCATCGTCAAACACCCAGACCATCGCTATGGCCGACATCACAGAAACAGCAGACCCTTCCACCGACCTGGCAGGCCGTTCTTCTACTTCTATACCGTTAAATGTTCATCCCATGCGTACCCGGGCTAAGGATGGAATTTTTAAACCTAAAACTATTTTTACTTTAAGTGTTCAGTCTCCCCGGATGATCCCACTTATTTTTCACAGGCAAATAAATCTATTCTGTGGCGGACAGCCATGGCTGCTGAATTCAATGCATTAATCAATAATAAGACTTGGGATTTAGTGCCTTGAGAACGCACTAAAAATGTGGTGGGGTGTAAGTGGATTTTTAAGACTAAGTATTGTTATGATGGGTCTGTTGAGCGTCATAAAGCTCGTCTAGTTTCTTAAGGGTTTAAACAACAGGCTAGAATTGATTTTACTGAGACTTGTAGCCCTGGTGTTAAACCCATGATTGTTCGTCTTGTTCTTTCTGTTGTAGTTTCTTTGGGATGGTTTATCCGTCAATTAGATGTTAAAAATGTTTTCTTACACGGTCATCTCATGGAGGAGGTATACATGAGTCAACCTCAAGGTTTGACTTCACCCTTCTTTTCCTAACCATGTGTGTCGTCTTCGCAAGGCATTGTATGGTCTTAAACAGGCCCCTAGGGCGTGATTTCACTGCTTTAGTGGGTTCTTATCGAGTTATGGTTTCTGTCAAAGTAAATCTGCATGATTCCTCCATGTTTGTCTACCGTTCTCAGTCTCAGAGAGTTTATATTCTTCTTTATGTGGATGATATCCTTATTACTGGTTCTTCTTTCTCATTTGTTCGCTCTGTCATTAATAATTTATCTCATCAATTTGTGATGAAGGATTTGGGGGATATTCATTATTTTCTGGGTATTCAGGCTCGTCATAATTCTCAAGGGTTATTTACTTCTCAGTTAAAATACATCATTGACTTATTACGTCATTTTCATCTACATACTGCTAAGCATGTGCGCACATCCCTACCTTCTCGTACTACGCTTTCTCTGACAGATGGGGAGCTTTTATCTGATGTTACTAAGTATCGCAGCATGGTAGGTGTTCTTCAGTATTTGACTCTCACTAGACCTGATATTACTTTTGTTGTTCACCTGATTTATCAATTTATGCATGCTCCCCGTACCTCACATTTATTATATGTCAAGAGAATTTATAGGTATCTACACGGTACTACCACGCATGGCTTATGGCTGCAGTCAGACATGAATATATCTCTTATTGTGGCTTATTCGAATGTTGATTGGGTTGGATGTCCTGATAATTCCCGCCCCACCACGGGCTATGCAGTTTTTCTGGACACGAATCTAATTTAATGGCGGTCCAAGAAGCAACCGACGGTCTCCAAGTCTTCCACTGAAGCTGAATACAGAGCCATTGCCTACACTGTTCAGGGTACATTATTTATTCGGTCTCTCCTCGTGGATATGGGGATCCTGATTTAGACTCCTGTTCAGCTACATTATGACAATGTATTTGCATCCTACCTAGTTGTCAATCCCATCCATCATGACCGCAGCAAACACATCAAGATTGATTACCATTTTGTTCGTGAACGTGTGGCTCATGGAGATCTCACTGTTAAATACATTCCCACATAGTTCCAGCTCACTGCTCACTGATATTTTTACTAAGAATTTATCTAGTCAACGTTTTGAGTTTTTACGTTCCAATCCGCGTGTTGTCTCCCCTACATAGATAGAGGGGATGTAATAATGTATTAATGTGGGTTTATTATGTAATTTCCTAAACATTGATTTATTTTAAATACAGGCTCATGGCTCCTAGTAGGGCAAGCAATTATTCTCTCCAATAATATTTTCGTATAGGAACTACCGCGGGTTAGGGAATCTAGCCACGGTCCAAGTGTTGGAGGTCAGTATGGAGGTTGATTGAAACATACATAAAATGGCTTTGTGGCGGTGCTACTGGATCACCACCGCCTAGAATTCCATTAGTTCTCGTGAGTGGGAAGCTTCCTTTGGAGGTGGCTCCTTTGGAGGTGGTTTGACAAACCTGTTCTCCCTTCCCGATGGCTAGTGAAATCTGGTTGATTTCTTTGGAGGTGGATGATCAAACCTCTTCTCCCTTACCGGTGGCTGGAATAGCCAGAAGTTATGACTCTTCGTTATTTTCTTTTTAATTACTAGTTTTTTATCCGTTTATTTTAGTAGCATGAACAGCGATATTGATAAATTAACCTACCGGATTGCGGGATTAGCGAACTTGACGGGTTTTCAGGGACTAGTCAGTTCTATGTCTCATCACATGGTAGCTCTGAGCTACTGGATTGATTTGTCTCGTGTTATTTCCACTATCAATATTAATCGTCTTTCTTCCAAAAAAAGTTAGTTTTCACGTTTTTCAATACAAAACTTTGATCCATGTATGTTGTGATTTAGTAGCATCGTTATGAAAGATGCTAGTTGGATTTATGTCGACATTCATTGTGAAACAAATACTTTATTAAGTTAGAACCAAAATATAAAAACGCCTTCATTGTTAATATACATAATTAGCTACTATAAAAGAAATACTTCAAACCAAATTGATAATGTTTATCCAAATAAAGTTAGTGTAATATGTTTATTACACAAAATCATCTATTTATTTTAGGGGAAATTATTATTAGCCCCCTGAGTTCATATCATAATTATTAATGCAACCTTGCATTTTCAAAAATCAATTAGTTTTCCCCTAAGTTTTGATCATTCTCACTATATACCCCCTCACGGTAATATTTGTTAAATTAAATTTAATATACCTTTTAAGTTCAATGAAAGTTGTATTTAAAATCAATTTTTAAAATATAAAACAATTTATCATCATAATTATAAGTCATTGTTGATGATCATTTGTTTTCTACTTAACTACTCGATCGTGGAGTAACGATTAATGAGAGTAGTTAAGGGGAAGATTCACGAGTCATATTCATGGGATACATAAAAAGAATTGTTTATAAAATGTGTTATCAAAATTCTAGGCATTTCTTCATTATGAATATACAAGTCTTATTTGTAATTAATTCGGTTGAATTAATCGCAATGACATTTCTTTCGTGTGTAGCAAATAATAAATACTAAGATTTTGTTATCATTCCATGACCTAAAATATAGGTTTAATATCAATAAGGGACCTAAAAGACAAAATTTGTGATGATTATTCCAGTTATTCCATGATTTAAATAATTGAAAGCAATCAATCTAAGACCTAATTTGTGTTTTAAATTTTTTATTAACTACGATCAACAACAATGACTTAGAATTATGATACTAATTTGTGTTTTACATTAAAAATTAATTTTATTGACATTTTAAATCGAATTTAAGAATTATATTAAATTTAAATTTAACAAATATTAACGTGAGGGGGCAAAGAACGAGAATGATCCAAACTGAGAGGGTATGTAATTAATTTTTTAAAATGCAAGGTTGCATTAATAATTATGATATAACCTCAGAGGGTTAATAGTTAATTTCCCTTTATTTTATCAAAAAAAAATATTGACAAAAATCCTACTTTCTAATGAACAAAACATCACCATAATCTCTTTATTCTCGTATACCTTACAAGAAATAATGTATTCTCTTATTCTTTTAATACTTGGATCCAATATTTATGTTAAATCGAAATTTAGGGGGAAATTTGGAAAATGAATTGATTTTTTACTTAGTGATACTATTTTTACTTTAAAAATATAGTCAATATTAGTAATACATTATATACTTTCATCTTGCATTTACAAATATATATTTGGGTGAAGTATTATACTAGTAAATCTTATCAGATGATTACCTTGTTTAATACTCCCTCCACCCCTTTTGATCTTGATTGATATTATATTTACATGTTCCAATAATTATAATATAAAAATGATATGAAAAATGTTCTTTGTTAAAACTATTATTATATCATAAAAGTTTAAAATTATTAAATTTCGAATGAATATAGTAGTTAATATAATTAATTAAAGTTTATTATCTTTGACATTCGTACATAGTTTTTGTAACTTAAAAATTCAAGTTAGTTATACAGGTTTTGTAGATAATACGGAGTACTCCCTCCGTTCCTAAATAAACTTCCAACTTTCATTTTTCGTTCGTTCCAATTAAAACTTCCACTTTCCCTTTTTGGTAAAGAATTTGTGGTTCACAACATTTTTTACACATCTCTCTCCTCTGTACAACTCTTCACCACACAATATCCACTATCTTAAACTTTGTGCCAAATCAATGTGGAAGTTAAAATGGGAACGGAGGTATGTAGTACTACTTAAGAACAGTATTCATTTGGAAATTTCTTTTTGGAGTGAGCAATTATTATACTTTTATGGGTTGAGAAACTAATAGAGCGGTAGACGGGTAGGGCACAAGAACAGTGGAGTTCCGCCTTACCGTCCACAACTCATTCTTGGTGGTCCATATATATTACTCCCTCCGTCCCTAAAAAGATTGTCATGTTTGACCGGCACGTGGAATAATAAACTAAAAACTGTGTGGTAGATATTTGTGCAGAGGAAAGAGAAGCAACAGGAGCCACGAATTGATTGATTAAAAGGGAAAGTGACAAAGTTTTTGGGACAACCAAAAAAGGAAAGTTGGCAAAGTTATAAGGGACGGAGGGAGTAGTATATTACTACCTCCGTTCTTATTAAAATTTCCAAATAGGTTTGTCACACAATTTAAGATAATGGGTATTGTGTGGTGGAGAGTTGTACAGAGGAGAGAGAAATGTGTAAGAAATGTTGTGAATTACAAATTCTTTACTAAAAAGGGAAAGTAGAAATTTTAATTGGAACGGACGAAAAAGGAAAGTTGGAAATTTATTTAAGAACGCAGGAAGTACGACATATACGGTTGAATTGGTCGAACGGTCATGTAATCATTTCAACTTTGAAGTATTACATTTTCGAAGTGTCTCACATTTAATACTTCACACTTTTGTGTGGGTAACATTTTTATATTTGACATTTAGTTTTTCCTTTTTTATTTAAAGGTTATTATGCGAGAGACATTTTTAGTAATCAACTTCAAAGTCTTTCACATTTTGAACTTGTTCGGTGACACTGAAATCGACTCAATCGGCTGATTCTGCTAAAATTTAGAAAATTTTGGCTGAAGTAACTGTATTAACTAATTTTGCTGATTTATGAATAAATTATATTTCAAGTATATATTATTAAAAAAGAATAAATTATATGAAAATAGCTAAAATGATCATGTATAATAACTCCAACCAATACAACCAGAAAAGTAACATCAACCTTACTTTTATTATTAGATTTAATTACCTAAATAGAAGTAAAAGGTAGTCCACAATCACAAATAGGACTACATTGTGTTTTATTCACTATTAAGATTAATTATGTGTGTTTGGTCAAATATACCCATGTAACTTTTGAAATGTTTTAATTCATAATAAAATAACAAAATATAATAAAACATCGTACAAAAAGAAAAAAAAATATCGTCAAAACAAATGACTTCAAATAGAGGGCGAAATGACAAAGGGACTACAAACAACCACGAGCCCTCGAACAAGACTTAGAGTCAATCACATTCAAAAAGCAATATGACCCGATGATCATATAATGAGCGAATGAGACAACGACGGTTAAAGCAAACCTCCCATCACGCAATCATAATGCAAGAGTCTTACAACAATAAAAGTAATCAACAGAAAAATAAACAGTCTAATCATGAAAAATTAATAGCAATCAAACAGTAAAATTAAAATGTTGCTTCCAAACCCTAGACTCTCATTCACTTCATGGTGATGGTTCAGGAGGGGGACGATCCAGCAGTACAGTAGTCGTTTCCTCGTCTTGTCTCTTGTTCATCATGTTCTCTACCAAAACTCCTATGTCACCACTTATCACGAATGACTTCGAATCCAGATCTGTTCTAGGCTTCTAACCTCTAGGCCCACGCTTCGTCCATGACCTTTGGCCACCAGAGACCAAACACCTGTCTTCCGTCCCAGCACAACCTTCGGCCGCTTAATCTCGCCAAAGCAAAAATAAAAATAGCCGCACAATTGATGGTGGAAGAAGAAACTCTGTACACCTAAGCCCGCCTGCGGCGGGCGCTCCTCGTTACAAACAATGGCGGAGGAAAAACCCTAGCGGCGGAAACCCACCCTAGAGAGAGAAGCTCTCATTTTTAGAGAGAGAATTTATACCTTTGATTATGATGTGTATCGTACAAAAAGAATTAAAAATTAATAAAATAATTATTTAAATAAAAATATATAAAAAAAAAGAAATAAAAAATTACAAAAATCACCACCACCTTTGCCACACCCAGCACCACCACATACTGTCACCGAAAAATGCCACATATATTAGTAATGTCATATTAATGATAGTTTCAATGAAAATATGGCATTATCAAGGAGTAATATGCCAATTTTTAGGAATTTTCAGAAAAAATGACATTGTTTATAAAAAATGGAATTTTTACATCGGTCGGAGGTGGTGGTGCAGGGGGGGCAGTAGAGGCGGCGTGTCATTGTTGGGCAGGGATGTGGGGGTGTTGTGGGGGTGCGGGGATGAGACGGACCAGGAAGATGGGGTGGGGGAGCTGGTGGTCGGGCTGGGGGATGGGGAGGGGGTTAGGGGATGGGGAGGTAGCTGGGGGCTGAGGAGGGGGTTGGGGCTAGGGAGGTGGGTGGGGATGAGGAGGGGTCTAGGGCTAGGGCGTGGGGCTGGAGCATGGTGGTTCCGGAGGTTGACGTAGGGGACGGTGCTTGGTGAGGCAGGTTTGGGTGAGGAGGGGTTACGTTCTGGTTGTTGGGGCGGCTGTTCGATGGGTTGGTAAGGCGGTGCAGCGGTGACTGGTCGGGGCTGAAGGTTCGGGCTAAGGTCGCGGACTGGCGGTTGGGTGCGGGGATGGTGGTTGGTGGCTGGTGTTGTTGTTCGGCAGTGGCAGCTAGGTGTGGGGATGGTGGCTGGTGTTGCTGATCGGCGGTGGCAGCGTCAATGTGGCCGGAACGATTGTGTCACTGTGGCGGCGTCATCGGTGACGGTCATGGGTCATGTCAGTATGGTGGTGTCACCGGTGGCGGTGTCACTGGTGGTGGTGTCATTGTGGCGAATGAACGGGCGGTAGACACCATGGAATGGAGTCACTATGATGTTGTCACTGTAAAATTATCTTATTAGTGGTGTTACTACAAATAATGTCACTGCAAACGTAACTGTAGCAGTGTCACTGTAGCACCGTTATTGTAGTATCGTTAATGTAGCACCGTTACTTTAAGGTCAAACCCCTGTATTTGCACTTGAACTTATTTCTATTATAAATTAAATTTAATACACATTATTTGTATTAAAATACATTAGAAATATTTAAACAAATACTCATTAAATTCTCTTTTATCTTTTACTTCTAATCATTATTTTATTTATATTTAATTTTTGTTTTTCTATTATAATCGAAATTTCATAGTAGCATGAGTAATACAACATTAAATATTAATATAAAGTACATGATAATTAATTTTAACTTAGTCAAGTTTTATAAATTGATATTTCCTATCATTAAAGTGGATGGGATACTAAATTATCATACTAAAAAAATACCATATTTCTTCTATATAATTTAGTATCTCATCCATTCAAGTTATAAGACATATTATTTATAAATTTCATTAATTTAAAAATAATCATCATATACTTTGTATTAATAATCAATGTAGTGGTACTAAAAATAATTTGGATTCTTTATTATAATGAAAAATGATAATGAATATCAATATAATATTAATAAAGAATAACGATAAAAGAGAATTTGTTGAGTATGTGTTCGAATATTTCTATTAAGTTTACGAAAAAATTGAATATTAAATTAAATTTATAGTAGAAAAAAGATTATACTCAAATACGTAGTATTATATTGTAAATGTTTATATATAGAAATAATTAGGGGTGGGTTCGTAGAACCGAAAACCGAAAACCGAATCAAATCAAATCAAACCGTGACCAAATAAACCGAACCGATGAAAAACCGAAACCGAACATAAAAAATCGTACCGAACCGAACATGTTTGATTTCAAATCGAACCGAAACCGAAAAAACCGAAAAAACCGAAATATTTATAAATATAAAAAAAATCATTTATTTTATATGGAGTATATGGCCGGTCATGTGGTCAATGCTCAAGACCGAAAGCGTAAGAGGCTTTTTACGAGTCCAGTAGTCCTGTAGTACTCCATAATCTTTTAACCTAAAACGTAAGAGACTTATTTTGCTGCTCTATATTCAAGTTTACTGCACTTGGGACTGCATTTTATTTTGTTGCACTATATCCAAGTTTACTGCACTTGGGACTGCATTATATTTTGCTGCACTATGTCCAAGTTTACTGCACTTGGGACTGCATTTTATTTTGCTGCACTATATCCAAGTTTACTGCACTTAACTTTTAAATGTCATGTACTGATGTTTAATGCACTTTATTTAAATTGTAAGACACGGATTGACTTTCATCATTTCAGTTTAATGCATTTGCTTTTTTCTTTTTATTTTGGGACTGCATTTTATTTTCATTTCAGTTGGGACTGCATTTTATTTTGCTGCACTATTTTCAAGTTTATTGCACTTAGCTTTTAGGTGTCATGTACTAATGTTTAGTGCACTATATTTAAATTGCAAGGCAGGGATCGACATTCTTCGGTACTTAGTGTTTTATTTTCCTGCACTTTGGTTATTTGCACCTCATTTCTTTTTTCAGAAAGTATGTGTCTTTTTGGTTTAAAACTGAAAAAACCGGAGTCAAACCGAACAAAACCGAACCGATTCAACCGTGGTTGGACAAAAAAGTATGAGCAAACCGAACCGAACCGAAGTTTTTAGTTTGATTCTACATTTGGTTTTAGGTCAAAACCGAACCGCATAAATCGAACCCACCCCTAGAAATAATGGCAGGCGTATCACGTATGACTCACAACCTTTTCATTTCCAAAAGTATAACAAGTTTGACATTTTCCAAAAATGTGACTGGCTTTCCTTCTTCGCACAAGATCAGCCCAATAGATCTACGCATCTTCGCATCTCTCTTCTCCACACACTTCCCCCTCCGCCAGAGCAACCACTGACACAAGACACGAAGCCGCTACCCGTCAGGCTATTCTCTCCACCGCCACGACTCTCCAGCCGCCACTGCTCTCCGGCTGCCGCTTTCTTCTTCTTCTTCTTCTTCTCGTTTCTTGTTGCGATTTAGGGATATCGGTTCCGAATTTGCTGTACTGGATGGATGACGGCTGTGATTTGGGGAAGAGGTTAGGGTTCCGGGTGATGATGCGGTGGTTGGGGAAGGGGCTAGGGTCGGCAAGGTGGGCTGAATATGTAGTCGGCCGCTGTGAAGGGTGCTAGGATGGGGCTGTGACAGGGGAGGGGAGGGGCCTAGCTGTGAAGGGTGTTGGGGATGGGGTTGTGACAGGGGAGGGGAGGGTTGGGGCTAGTTGTGAAGGGTGTTGGGGATGGGGCTGTGACAGGGAAGACAGTGGTAGCATGGTGACGCAGCGGTGGTCCTTGAATTTGGGTGACACAGGCAGGGGAGATGGGGTGGAGGAGATGGGGGTTGAGGGATGGGGAGGTTGCTGGGGGATATGAGGGGGTTTAGGAGGTGGCTGGGGGTTGGGGAGTCAAACCGGGGAGGGGTGGTGGTCGGTGGTGATAGTCAGCGACGATTCTAGGGCGGGGTTGGTTGAGGGGCTGTGAGCGGGGGAGGGATGGGCTGTGACACCGGAGATGGTGTGTCACTGTAGCCGGAGACGCAGTGTCACTGTGTCGGAGACGGAGTGTCACTGTGGTCGGTGGAGCAGTCACAGTGATCGTTGAGGCGATCACTATAGTCATGGGGCGGTCACTGTGGCCGGTGAGGCAGTCACTGTAGGCGGTGGGGCAGTCATTGTGGTTGCGGAGTCACTTTGACCGGAGTCACTTTAGCTAGAGTCACTTTACACTGCACGAGTTAATTGTGATGATGGTCACATTTTTGGAATTTTTAAAAACATATGACTTTTTTGTCTTTTATCCTATTTTTAGTAATATTCAAGCCAAAAGGCCTTATATATATTTTTGTTTCATTATATTTAAAATTAAAAAAAAATGCGAGATAATTATGAGTCCCATAATTATGCTTAACGTTTTAGTTAGGATGATTTTGTAAAATATAAAAAATATCATAAAAAAGTGTTCACCAAATGATCATATCCGATCTAGGGATGTCAAAAAAAACCGGCCCGCAATGACCCGCCCTGGTCCGAGACATTTGGGGCGGGTCTGGACCGCCCCGTCTTGCAAATGGGGCGGGTCCGCCCCGCCCTGCCTATACAATGGGGTGGGTCCGGGTATTAGTATTGACACATGCCGCCCCGCTCCGACCCGCTCAATATATAAGTATATACATACCTTTTCTTAAAGTATACTACAAATACACTTCAACATACATATGTCTTCTTTATATTAGATTGAGATGAGGGACAGGCTATCAATGTCTTCTTTATATATAGCATTTTAATACATATATTCAAGTATTAATATAATTAAATAGATTAACTATTCAAGTCTAAGTGATTTTTCCTCAACTTTTGAAATTTCTAGCGTATCGTGAATTTGATTTAATATATTAATTTTTAATAATTATTTAAAGATAAACTTTATGTAGATTCAATTGGTAACAACTTCTTACAAATAAAAATACATACTAGCTAATTAGGTTACAGCGGGGTGAGGCGGGTCATGGGTCAACAAATTTGGACCCTTGCAGGTCACGAGGCGGGGCAGACCCGCCCGTCAAGTCACGGGGCGGATCTGGGTCTTGTAGTACCCGCCCCGCCCCGACCCATTGCCATGCCTAAATCGATCATTACAATCCGCTACCCGACGCATGTCTTAATGAGGGTGCATGTTTGGCAAATGGTTGTTGTCTGTTGGCTCATTGGCTATGTTTGGTTTATAGCGGATTGGCTTCGATCCGCTGTTTTTTCTAAATGAAAACGCTGCATTTTGAAGCGGTTTGCTCCGAATCCGCCAAAAAACAAACAAGCCCATTGTGTTGGCTGATTAATAACAACAGATTCTGTTGGCTGTTTTGATCGGCTGATAGTATTAGCAGTTTGTAAAATGGTGTTTGTTTAAATGTCTGCTTACAATCAGTTGATAATTTTTTAAATAACTTTTAAGAACATCAATTAATTTTTTATTTACTAATTACTCCGTACTTTTTATATACGTAATATAACACCTAATGCATCCTAAAAAAAATTCACAGTAAATTAGAGGCACCTAAATTTCAGAAAAATGGAACTTTGGATAACATTCGGCACCTAAATTACTAAGCCTCAAGCTACTTGTTGTATATTAGAGGCTACGAGCATCTATGGTGAGGCCTTAACGTAATAGCTGAATTAGCTATGCAAAATAAAAATAAAAAATCTAGATCTCTGATTATATAAACTAAAGAAACTAATATGGATCGGAGCATCAAAAAATGAAGGTAAAGTATGAGCCGTGGGACTAAAATAGCATCAAAACTGAATTTCAGTAGGAGCCATTGGGAATAAATAGCAACTAAAACCTAATTTTAGTACGGGTTGAAATATTAAAAAAAATAGCAACAACCCATTTGATGAATTGACATAGACTTGCATATATGAGTTAAAATCCATTCATTATTCTTTCATAGCATCAAAACATCAATTTGGCCGTACCTTGTTTATTACTCCCTCCGTTCCTATATAAAAGTATCCATTCGTTTTCCACACATTTTAAGAATGTGGATTTGGTTGATACTGTTTGGACACTGTTTGGCACTGTTTTGCACTGTTTTGTTTGCTAAAATGGAAAGGGAACTTTTATTTAGGGACGATCTGAAAAGGAAACAGATGCTTTTATTTAGGGGCGGAGGGAGTATTCTTGTCCATACGAAGTCACTAAAGAAACAACTACGTAGTACATTATTAATTGGTTGAAAGGTAAAATAGAAAAAGGAAATCATTCAAGAGAGAGTACAGAGATTGAGAAAACCTGGAGAACAAAAGTATGCAATTTTGTTGTCGAGAAGGAGAATTAGTGAAGAGAAGGGCGGCAACGTAGAATTATGGCTAAACGCCAAGTTTTGTGGCTTTTTATAATTTGGCTAAACGCCAAGTTTTGTGGGTTTTTATTATTTGGCTGTTTGGATAAAAAGCTAAATAAAAAAGCCATGTAACCAAACATCACTATTAGCTAATTTATCTTGTCAAACTGACAAATATTGGTCAAAACACTCAAAAATTGACTGATAGGCCATTAAACAAACACCCCCAATGTGTAAGACTAGGGGACAGGAAGCCCATAGCTAGGGGCGTAGCTAGGGGAGGGCCAGCTCTGGTCCTGCCTCAACCCAAATTTAAAAAATATCTAAATTTTTAGTGTAAAAAAATTCGTGTGAATTTTTTTTCAAAAATATTCTTTGTGCCGGCCTAGTCCGGCCCAGTGCCCTGGCTCCGCACCTGCCCATAGCGTTGGCAACATAAATGCATCGTCCTTAGCTTGGGCCACAAGAAAATTCCAACGCGTATTCAAGCTTCAAATTTACGGACATGATTGATAGATGTGTGTATTATCACTATTTAGGGACAGTTTTTAAGGACTCGGTAATTAAATCACACAACACAAGCCGTTTTTCCATCAATATTATTTGGTCCAAAAGGTGGAATCTCCCGCCCCAGGAGCCCCTCACCCCGATCTGACAGGATGGTGGGGAGGTTAATCACGGTGACTCAGTCAGCAAAGCGGCGGTAGGCCTTATATACGTGCGCACTAGAGGTTCAGCCTTATTTCAGGTTCTGTAACCTCAACACGGCCGCTGCGGGTTTCGAACCTTGATCACTTGGTCCAATTTTCCCACAACTCGACCAACTGAGCTACCCGTGCGGGTTTCCATCAATATTATTAAAATGTGGATTCTGAACATTTTTTTTCTAAATTCTCAAACCAGTCATTAAATAAGTTCTAAAATTGGAAATTTAAAAATGAAGTTTACTAAACCATCCCTCCTAAGTGACACCCATCATGCAATTATAGCGTCCGTTCACTAACCACCAGGCTCCCGGGACTCAGAATAAAAAAAGTTTTTACTACTCCATCCGTCTCAACGGACTTTGCCAACTTTTTCTTTTTTGTTGTCACAAAAAACTTTGTCACTTTCCTATTAAAGTAACTAATATGTGATTATGTACATTTCTCTCTCCTCTGCACAAATCTCAACCACAAAATTTTTACTATTCTTATTTCTCACTTACTTTGTACTTAACAAAGTCCACCGGGACGAAGGTAGTACATGTTATCTCCGTTCCACATACATTTGGACATGAGAAGGCAGAGTAATTATTAAAAAAGTTAGTTTCATATGGTTTATATTGAATTGAATAAATAAGAATAAGGTTAAAATGATTTAAAATCATACTAGTATAAATTTTACCCTATTTTGTATGGTATAATCTTAGTAGGACCAGTGATGGACCTAGGCATCGGAGGTCAGTGTATGCACATATGTAATACTACATGTCTACACTCATCCCTAAAGGAAGTACCGACCACTATTATGTAGTCAAGTTAAACAGCTTTTAATATATTACGTTATGCATCTAACTTTTATCAAATTTGATGTTTTTTGCGATTATAGAACACTTTTAACGTAGTTTCTAAATATTTAAATTTATTGTTAGGAATATTTTATGGTGTCCAATATAATTAAATATCTTTGTATTTGTGTAGTTATTAATTAAACGTGTAATACGGGTCACAAATGTGTATCAGCCCGTGGGCTTCCTTGTAACCCGTAAGATAGCCAACTTCTCCTATAAAAGGAGGCTAACTTACGGGAACCCAACTGATCGATAGAGGCTGAGAGCGCAAGAGGCATAAAGATAGAGAGAAATTAGGGTTGCCGTTGCTCTCCTTCTCCAGGGAGAGCAGCGGACAGTTCATACGGTATACCTGATTGGGTTTTAATCTTGTCGATTTCTTCCTATCTGCTTCTTATTCTTCTTGTTATAGATTGTTCGATTGTTAGTATTTTGGGATTAACATTTATCTATTAAAATAATATTCTTATTCACATAGGTCGATTAAATTTATCGCGAGTCAAATATCGTAAATCAAAATGGAACCTTTTTAAGGGACAGATGGAGACTATTAAATACAAACATGTGTATAGTAAAACACTACTAGAAAAATGTCTTACAGTGACAGCAAATTAGTTTCATTACAAATTTCCGTGATACTTAAAAAGTGTCGACGAAAGTGGAGGCTAGTGATACATATGCGACATAACCTTTGAGTGACACTTTTACATCACATATTCTAGTGACATCATGGTATCACAGGTTTCTGTTTTCCGTTCATGGAACATGATATTTTAGTGACACTTCGGTATCACTTTGTTTTGTATTGTTTCAACATTTCAAACAAATTATATTTGTGAAATTCCAATTCAATGTCCATTAAACCCTTAAACGATAACAAAATCAATAAATCTCAAAACATAGATTCAACGTTTAAAGTAGAATATTCATTTCAAACTCAAAGCTACATTGTTGTTTAAGTTTGCATTCTAGCTAGGCATGGAAGCCAGAAAATATTCTGCTGGCCTTGACAAAACACGACAAAAAAATTCAGCCACATCCAACACCAAAGTGATCATTTTACAAGTAGCAAGCACTGGTTAATAGAATTCTAAGCAACTACAAAGTTTAGTCCCAAAAAGTGAGCTGCCTACACATCCTACATACATATAGCAAGATTAACCGGACAACGCGAATAACACTTTGTAAGTGCACATCGCTTTTACATCATCAAGTCTTCATAACAGCATCATTCACAACCACTGAAAAATGACTAATACACTCGATTAAAGATACAATTATAAAAACTAGTAATACAAACTCATGGCAATACTACTAATTTGATGCATAAGTACTTAATAAAAAAAATACTTAATGGGACAATCTGTTGATATACAAATAGATAAGTACTTATGTATTAATAAAAATACTTAATGGGACAGTACGTTGATCTACTAAAAGATCATCCTCATAAGTATATCATACTTATGTATTAGTAGATCAAACTTTGGTATGAAAAGGCTAAGTTTGATTTTCTCTCTTTTAGGAGTCTTGGTAGGAGATCAAACTCACCCTAAAGTGTTCCTATGTACTTATGCATCAAACTATTTTTTTAAGTTAAAAACTTTTGTTCAAATCAAACACAATAGTTGGACCAGAAACATAACCGAAAATAGAGAACACTAAGTGCAGAAATCTCTAATAATCCACAACATGCCTTACATCTCGGATATTGTTCAACTACTACTTAGCAAAGCACTTATGCATCAAACTAATAGCAGTACATAGTTTTAAAAAACTTCTACACCTAACTAACATCCATATATTATCAAATTTATGTTCTTCACTTTAATGCGAATATAAACTTACTTTTTATCAAAGTAGCTACATACGAAGCCCACTCCCCACGTATTTTCAAAATATCACCTTCACTGTACTCCTTTATTTTAGAGAACTTCAATAAAAACAATTACAAGTTATATTGGCACTTGTTTGAAAGTAAAGATGTAATAAAAAAACACAGATTTCAATTTGACTCACATTTTGCTTCAACAGTTTGACATCCGATACAATCTCTTTCATATACTTCATTAGAAAATAACCGCACTCCATTGCTCTTGCTTGCTTCGGGCACTGCACATATTAATCCAAACGTAAACGGGATCATCACATAAAATAATATGAAAGCAAATGCTTGGGGCACATCACATAAGATTTATCTATATTACCAATGCACCAACAATGTCAGCATGTTAACATTCACAAGGAAAATAATATGTTTATTCCTATCACTCATGTTAAAATCACTCATTTCAGCAATTTCAGCATGTCTTTATTACCATCACTGTAATATGTTTATTACAGTTACACAATTTTTTACACAGAACATATATGTAAATTGCATAAATGTGTAGCTTATGTTCTTTTTACTTCCAATATTTAAATTAAATGCACATACCATGACTCGCACCCATTTCAAATTCATCCTGTTCTTAGAAATTGAGGCATGATGAATCATCACTCCTCTGCAAACAAAAGAAGAGATGATGCAATTATTAAAAACAACTTTAAAGGGGCTATGAATAATCACAAGAAAGCACACATAACGTTTAACTCAACTGATTCACAATTCCTTCCAAATGTTCTGATGGAGTTCCTCCTATAGAATCAAGGTAATACATTGTTTGCATTGCCATATCAATTGCGGCCAACACCCAATGATTGCTACATATCACATTTTTGCAAATATTCAGATCATACAAAGTAAACGATAATCTGACATAAACAGGACAACTGTTCGCATATGGGACAATAATTTACCCATTATTGTATGGGATCAATGTGATCTGTCCAAGAAACGCATTGCTTAAAAGGTTGGCTCTATACTGGGACCTCCGTGTAACAGATTGTACTGATGGCTTCTTCGGTATGCGTATAGCAATAGAAGTACCAAATTGAACCAGGATCTCCCCTCCATCATTTGCCATTTCTCGTGCAAGTACCTAGTATTTGAATGAAATATTGAGTTACTACTGGTCCAGCTAGAACAAGTACAAACTACTAACAAACACTGTCAAATCACCACCCAATAGTTTTACATAATTTAAATATATTCAAACTTATTACCTTGCCCAAATCTCAACTATAGAGTTTGTAACTTCTTCAAAGTTGATGACCAACCGGCAAACATCCTTGTTAAAAATAGATTTAGTTTCGAACCCAAATACTTCAGCACCTTGAGTGGTTGTGCCCTCATCACCTAGACAGTTCACAACTAAAATGGCAAACATATGTAAGTTAGCGCTTTGACTTCTTTTCTTTTCGGCAACTGACATTGTCCTTCTTTGCAAATTTAGTGGGACTTTTGCTTTCATTTTTGCCCTCTTCTCTTTAATAACCACCACACCACACCTCTCCAGCTCTTTGCAGTTACCCTCGATCACTTCATTCTCCGTCTTTGTTGTTGTGTTATCTTCATCTTCAGAGGTTGCTCTACATCTTCATCCATATCCTATTTAACAGAGTATAAGTTAAAACATGTAATCAAATTGGTGATTAATACTACAAACTTTAATAAATTACAAACATCTAACTTAGGACATACAAATAAATATGAAAGTAAGAAAAACTATAAAGTTAGATGTTACTAAGTATTGACTTATTCAGTAGTAAATTTCCGTGAGGCTACTCTTATAAATTTGTTATAAGAGTAGAGCACATAGTATTATGTATTTATTTTGTGCACATATATTCACCATACTTGAAAGGAAACTTTCACCATACTTATAAATTTCCTCCATTCATCCATATATCCTATTTGACACAGTGTATAAGTCAAAACATGTAAATATTGACTTTTAGTAACTTGATATGTTACCTCCTTGAAACTTGGAAATTTTGAAAGAGAGTTTCTATCATTTTTGTCCTCCTCTCTTTCAAAACTTTAAACCCTTGGCAGAGGATGCTCCTCATCTTCATCCATATGCTATTTAAAACAGTATAAGTTGAAACATATAATCAAATTGGTGATTAATACTATGAACTTTAATGAATTAAATATCTAACTTATTACATACAAATAATGGTGAAAGTAGAAGAACTTATATATATTGAATTTATAGTAACTAGATATGTCACCTCCCAGAAACTTTTAAATTTTGAAAGGGGTTTTGTATCATCTTTGCCCCCTCTATGGATACTTTGAACCTCTGGAAAATGTTGCTCTTCATCTAAGAGTATAAGTTGAAACATGTAATCAACTTGGTGATTAATAGTATGAACTTTAATAAATTAAATATCTAACTCAATACATACAAATAAAAGTGAAAGTAAGACAACTTATATAAATTGAACTTTTAGTAACTAATTATGTCACCTCCTTGAAACAATGAAACTTTGAAAGGGGTTCTGTGTCATTTTTGCTCACCTTTCTGTGGAAACTTTGAACCCTTGACAAAGGCTTCTCTTCATCTTTATCCATATCCTATTTAACAAAGAGTATAATTTGAAATATGTAATCAAATTGGTTATTAATATTACGAATTGTACTAAATAAAAAAACATCTAACTTGTTACATACAAATATGAAAGTATGCAAACTTATAAATATTAATTTTTAAAGTATCTACATATGTCACCTCCTCGTCACACATGTCTCGTTCAGTCTCTGTTTTTATGTGCCAGGGCGATCTTTCAGGAACAGTTTCAAACAGCCTTTTCCGAGGAGTATACCTTGATTTCTTCATCACCACAGTACTCTATTTACAGAAGTTTATTAGATGAAATTTAATAAGTTTGTTGTAGATCACTAACGAAAGCTGAAAAATAATAAGTTTGTTAGATGAAATTCATGGTGGAGATAAAGAGTAGTTCTATACATTTTTGTTTCCTTCATTCTCTTCCTCAAGTTGTTGATTCTCATCATTCATATATGAACTCAGTCTGTTTTGACTTCAGTCTTCGAGATTTCCTAGGAGTAAGCATCGGCTGCTTTGACTTCAATCATGGAGATTTCCTAGGAGTAAGCATGGGCTGCTTTGACTTCAGTCTTGGAGATTTTCTAGGAGTAAGCATTGGCTGATCCACCTCTCCACCAGCCTTGGCATGGAAAATATACATTAGCGCAAATTATACATGTAAATAAGACGTGAAAGGATGTACTCAATGTGTGTTCATACCTTTCTCTTTTGAGACTTATTGGCAGCACTACAACTGCCAATTTCACTAAAACCGTTCGACATACAAGTTTTCATTTCATCGAACTTCTCCAACATAATTTCATATCTTCTATCGCATATTTTTTTCTCTGTTCTTCTGAGTAATCGTAACACTTGGCATGTGGAAGTACATTTTTGGGATTATGAAGTGCCCTACACCCTGTATTCGGCTACCATTGGGCTTTTTCTAAAGAGCAACTGAAAGCACATCATTGTCTTAATCCGGCGTAAATGACCTTTCAATTACTTTATTCTTCAGCTCCTTCTGCGAGGAGACATCAAAACACTATTTTGCATAGACATCTATCAAATCAAACTATATTTAAGCAGACACGATCGAAACAGACTAAAGGAACCAACCCAAAAAATGACATTTCAATTAAAATCCCTTACAAAATTATGTTTTCTAGTTTAAATTAATATAACCCAAACAAATTTAAAACATATTCTTCATTTAGATAGATAACTCAAATAGAAAAATATTTTCTTACATTTGGTCTTCTTTTATGTTTCCTATTAGCTGAAAAGTGCTAACCCGGTTTTCGCGGCATTGTAGTAAAACGGAGTCTAACCTTTCGGTTTTCCCCCGAGTATCATGTCTCTTGAGGAATGGCGGAGGAGTTTCTTGATTTTAAGTCCAGTCACAGGTTATCGCAAATTATTGGAAGCTTTCCAAATTAAAACTTTTGATTGATTTTCTAAACTACTTTTTGAAAAAGAAAGTAATTTAAATTATGCAAATACTAATGATGGCTCAAAAATAAACTAAATGAAAAATATAATATTAAACTCTAAATGGATTGATCAAAGAAGGGCAATGAATTGAATTATAAAATATGGGTATATCCTTTTAGCTTGGACCTAATAATTAGGAGTATTTATAACTAAAGATTGGACTAGTAATTTCTTTTCTCATTGACAAGATTTAAGTTACTTTCACTAATTTATCCTATTTCTAGGATTCATTAATGTGTTTAAAATGGTTGACCTAAATTATATTCCAATCTCATAGACAAGATAGATATAACTTTCCGCATTTTAGCTTACAAAATGGTCAACTTCATTAATTAATTAAATTTCTCATATTAAACAATTAAATTTATTCCTCATAGACAAAGATTAAATTCTATCCATTACTTATCCTATCTCTAGGATTCATTAATGTGCTCAATATGTTGGGTTTAAACTATTTATAATCTCATAGACAAGTTATAAATAATCTTCCAAAGTTTAATTAATGAAATGACCAAATCTATTAAGTAATCAAATTAATCATTTTAATCAAGTAGTCCATAACACTAGTTAAACTCCTAATTTTCCGTCAAACAAGGTCAACCCATATTCTTTAATTCAACTCATTTCCAAGAGTAAATTAACTATAACAACTCATTACTAGTTTTAACACTTTACATATAAAATAAGACATGATTATAAATCATAAGAACAAAATAAAATATTAAAGTGAATACTGCCAACATCTAAACTTTTGTTTCTGTCACAAATAAACATCATTTATACTAGGTATTGAGTTTATCTAAGTAGGAGATTAATATAACAACAAGAACTATTTTTCTTGAATAAATGCAGAGAATTTTTCACCAACATTTGGAAAATAAAAACAACATATTCAGAAACTACACGACGAGAAGATGATTTTTTATATAAAGAACTTACAAATTGGAGCTAAAAAGAGATAGATATGAAAGATTGAAGTTGAAGGTCCAACAATGGTGGAAATCCGAGCTTTGAGGAGGAAGAAGATGCCCTTTTTTATCTGAGTTGGGTGTGAAATGGTGTGTTTTGAGTTGGGGATGGAAAAGGGATTTTATAGCCGTAGAGTTGTGGCAGGCGGCCAGAAGGGAGTCCGCCCTCCGTCCATGGTCCGCAACCTTCCATCAAATCATCAACAAAGCTACGTGCACGCATCAAATCCGTCGCAGGTGCCCATGGAGGGCGGCCGCCCTTTTTGGCCGCCTCCTGTCTTCTCTCAGCGACCAGAAGCTCAAAAATCACATCCCTCCGCAGGCAGCCACGAGGGCAGCCGCCTTCCTTCCCCCGTCGGCAGCCTTCCATTATTTTGTCACCATTCAAAGTGTTGTGTGCTGAAACCGTCAAAAACTCGTAGGCTCCTAGAAAGACGGCCGCCTTATCGATAGCCTCACGTTAAATGGAAAAGTTGTCTTCACCAAAGTTGTAGATCGCTTTCTTTTCTAACTACTGGAATTTGAATTACATGCACTGGATCTGTAGTTTATGTGATATGACCGAAACGGTGAGCACATGTCACTTTCCATCGTAACTGCAAATGTCTGACTTCTTTGAGCAATATGTTCATTCTTTGATTGTTATTTTCTTCTGTGTTATTCAGAAGAGTTGTAGATCAAGAAGATTTCAATGTAATTCAACTGGTATCACAAACTTTGGGCAATCATGGGCCAAGTTATGATCAAAATACGAACATGTGTCTCTATGCATTGTCCATTTTCATCAAAAGTGGCAATATAGGCGACCCTTCTTGGCTTTTGAGCTTCCTTGCATGATTTCTTGATCTCTTGGACTCTTCTCATTGAACAATTGGTCAACATATCTTTCAAACTTCGGTAGCAATTCATTTGTTGGCAAAAAATGCCACTTTCTTCACGCAATTGACCTGAAATTTCGCCAAACATGTTATGAATGTGATTTTCACCTGATTTCATGAAACTTGAACCAAAATATATAAAAAAATACCTTGTTTTATATTTTCAATTTAAAAATCGCTTAAATTTGATAAGAAAAGTAAGTACAAAATTGGACTTATCAATCTCCTCACACTTCAGCGTTGTTTGTCCTCAAGCGACAAATCGGTTGCAGACACGCTAAAAATGTAAAACCTGACCGTATTACAATCGAGTTGCTATTAAAGAAATAGAAACAAAAACCTCTTCTTATTTTCAATTTTTAAACATTTTTTAAAAAATCTCCCAAATTACAAGAATTTAAAATTATTATCACTTTAAAAAAACTATTGATTATGTTAAACAACCAATCAATTCCTTATCCCAAGGTTTTCATTATTCTAATTTGGACATTCATTTTGTTCATTAATTTTTTTTTGCCTTTTTTTTCACTCTTGTTGGCGGTGTTATCCCATGGTAAATGCATACTTCATTCTCACAGACTATGATTAACGAATAAAATAGAACCCCTTTTCGGAGATGGAATTGTCCTATAACAATGAGTTTTGAAGAGTTTTATTAATAATAGCATCTTTGTTTTAATGAATTAAATGAATATCCAATTAAAACAAAATCAACCTTTTACATTCGCAACTAAAAAACCCATAACAATTTCAAGTTTTCTAAAAATAATAATAAAAGTAAATTCTTATAATAAGAGTGATTCTCTAAGTTATTACGGGATTGATAACAAATTGAGAAATTAATGTTTCATATCAAAAATAGTAAAGATTGTTCTAAAACAAGGTTTTAACTTTTGATTGTAAAACGCAACCTCCTCACACTTGAGCTGGACCTCACCCTCAAGTTCTCTTTTTAATGCACAAAGTTTTGAAATAAAGGCACTTTTTTTTTTGTTCTTTCCTTACACTTGAGTTTTGAAAAGACTTTGTGAAGGGAATGATGAAAACAGGAATAAAATTGTTTTAAAAATATCCTTACATCATCCATAGTCAGTTTTTTTGAAACCGGGTCAAAACGTTCAACTCACAATTTATTTATTGAAGCACAACCTGCAATCACACAAAACAAACAAACAAAGTTATGAAAAACATGAGTTGCCTCCCAAGAAGCGCTTCTTTAACGTCACTAGCTTGACGTTTGAGAGAGAACTCTCTGTAATGCAAATCAGTTGTGGAGCACTCATCACTAGTGCATCCACCTTATCCTCCAGGTATGCAGTCAGATGGCGTAGACCTTCGAACTCTCGTGACCACCAAAATGTGACATAATCTTCAAAGAACACGTCGTTCGAACAAGGAATTAGCACATATCCTGCATCACGCTCATTAGTAGAATCAACAAGTATTTTAGGATCAGGTGCCTCTGGTTTCTCAAACCGCTCGAATGGAGTCATCAAGGTAAAAGTAGCCTGACTAGAGATTTCATACTCCTCTTGATGGGTTTTCTCTTCTTCATCTATGTCCTCAACATGAAAATCACAAAGTTTAGACTCTGTGTCACTCTCTAAGAATGCATCCCAACTTCCTAACTCACTAACCCCACATATATCATCTAGGAAAACAGATCCTTTCCTAGCACAACAATGTTCGTCATCATTGAGTAAAGAGTCAAAGAAGGCGTCATCGGAGAATGTTTCCTCCAAATCACACGTGTCAATAACAACTTGATAGAGTATATAGACTCGGACCCCCGGGTCTCATGACTATTGGGCCCGGAAAGCGGCCCACACACATCTTACGGATATCATTTGTATCATTGTACTGCTTATATGTCATTTGTATGTAACTATGTACTAGATTAGTCTTTTATGTAGTTGGGCTACCGGGCCCATATTAGCAGCCCGACCCATTATTTCTTCTATATATACTCCCTTAGGGAGTTCTTGTAAACCTAATTTTCACAACTCTAATACACATCACTACTATTCATCTTCTTATCCATATTATTAAGCTCCAATCTCTCCATTTTATATATACTTGGATACCTATAATCCATCAATGGTGCTCTCGTTGAGAGATTAGAGCAAAATCAAGTGAGATTTCCTCCCAAAACATACAAAAAATTCATTCGAATCACAAGAAATCAACCAAAAATTGTTCTGGAAATTAAAGGTAAATTCAAGAAACAAAGAAAGCTGAAATTTCCAAATCTCGAGCATTCTTGGTGAGATTCGGACTCTAGCAGACCCGCCAACCGGAGCAGTCGCTGTGAAATGGAAGAATCAAGCAGACCTGAGACAGCCACGCAACCAGTAGCATGGATACGACATCTGTTTCTCCCCTTAGCCGCCGACTCCTCGACCTAGCTGGCCCATCCACCATGCCAGCAGCCGCTCAACGCTCCATCTCTCCATTAATGGTGACTCGAAATTCTTGAAACCCAGGTTTCGAAGCTAGGGCCGTCCTCTCCATCATCCCTTCCGTCAAGCCGCATGAGGGATTATTAGCACCAGGCCCCTCTTTCCTCAGACTAACAGCGACGGGAGGAGCTGTCTGCTCGTCGGAGGGATCTTCAGCGAGCTTCGCCGGCAGGTAGCGACGATGGACAAAGTCCGCTCCAGCGAGTCGGCCCTCCAGCCTAGATGTGAGTCGAGTGGAAGCCGGCGAAAGGTGGTACCCTCTCCAGCAGCAGAAGGCCGAAGGTCCTGCCCACGAGCAGAGACGACTGCTCTAAGGTGCCCTGTTTCCTCCCCGTTTTTCTTGTCGACACCGGATAGGGCCCGCCATCGTTGGCTCTCTCCTTGCCAGACCCCTGAGACGAAATTCTAGTGAAGATGGATGGTGTGAAGAGGAAAGACCTGCGCTAGGTCAAGGTTGTTGGCCTGCTACTCAATGAGTCAAAGGATCCTCTTCTGGTCTCTACACAGGCCCATTAATTATCTCAAACGGCCCAATTTCTTCATCAGCCCACAATGCTTCAGTCCATATATGAGCTAAGTGTCCAATACTCCTATTTATGCACTTAAACTATTTATTAAATGATAGTAGTATAATTATTACTATTATTAATTATATTATTTCCACCACCATTATGGCGGGTCAAAAACCCCCCGAGGTGGTGAAGACCATTATGAGGGATTAAAATTTCCCGAGGTCGCTAATGATGCATTATTATTGGCATTATTATTTTTATCATCACCAGTAGAGCGGGTTAAAAACCCCAGAGCGGTGAACCCGAGCTCTAGTCTACTGAACATCTTTATTTGATGATTTGAATTATATTTGGGTCATTCGACCTACCCTAGCCACCTTTATTTGGTGACTCGGGCATCTAAAAAAGAGAGCCGCTACCGGCCGCACATGGCATTATGCCCGAGAGCGGTAAACGGTACACCTCGTTCTCGGAGACGCTAATCGCGTCGCCCAAAAGCCGTTGCCATGAACAACGCACCTATTGTATTCCGCTTATTTTTTGGAAATGTAAATAGAAGATACCACGTGTCGTATCAGCAGCCTTCGAGCGAAAGGCTCAGGTCTGCTCCACTTTGTATTTTGTATCAGCGAAAGGCTCAGGCCCAGCTGAGAGAGCACATCGTCCTGGCCCCGTAAGCCTAGAGTGAAACGCTCTGGTATGGCCGACGATGTCCCCAGGACGAGGGGACCGCAAACGGCCCGCGTCTTGAAATGGGAAGTTCACCGCGTCGTCCACGCGCCAGATCGCAGGACGACAGGCCTGAAATCATGGCCAAGGTGGCAGAATCCCCCCACTCAGGGTTGGGCAACGGCAGCCGTTGGAAACCAACTGAAAGTCTAGCCCGCGTCATAAATAGGCGACGGGACCCCCCTGAGATCACGGACGTTATAAACGAAGTCCGAACCGGCCGAAAGACGAGCACACCCTTCGGCCGAAGCCTGAAAGAAGGATACTCCCCGAAATATGGAACGGAAACGGAAATAAAAAAAAAGAAAAGGAAAAAGAAAAAATAAAAGAGGGAAGCCGAGGACCGCGCGCACTCGCCGTCCTCGAGCAACAAAAAATGAAATCCCCACAACAATACTAAGTACATATCAAGCAAATACTACACATTATGGACGAAGCAAGACCATACATGCGGACTAGACGAGCGCCCAGCGCCGTCCCTCATCTTAGACGAGCGCCCAACGCCGTCCTCCATTTGTAGACGAGCGCCCAGCGTCGTCCTCCATTTGTAGACGAGCGCCCAACGCCGTAATCACTCTTATGAAAACAGGAATAAAATTGTTTTAAAAATATCCTTACATCATCCATAGTCAGTTTTTTTGAAACCGGGTCAAAACGTTCAACTCACAATTTATTTATTGAAGCACAACCTGCAATCACACAAAACAAACAAACAAAGTTATGAAAAACATGAGTTGCCTCCCAAGAAGCGCTTCTTTAACGTCACTAGCTTGACGTTTGAGAGAGAACTCTCTGTAATGCAAATCAGTTGTGGAGCACTCATCACTAGTGCATCCACCTTATCCTCCAGGTATGCAGTCAGATGGCGTAGACCTTCGAACTCTCGTGACCACCAAAATGTGACATAATCTTCAAAGAACACGTCGTTCGAACAAGGAATTAGCACATATCCTGCATCACGCTCATTAGTAGAATCAACAAGTATTTTAGGATCAGGTGCCTCTGGTTTCTCAAACCGCTCGAATGGAGTCATCAAGGTAAAAGTAGCCTGACTAGAGATTTCATACTCCTCTTGATGGGTTTTCTCTTCTTCATCTATGTCCTCAACATGAAAATCACAAAGTTTAGACTCTGTGTCACTCTCTAAGAATGCATCCCAACTTCCTAACTCACTAACCCCACACATATCATCTAGGAAAACAGATCCTTTCCTAGCACAACAATGTTCGTCATCATTGAGTAAAGAGTCAAAGAAGGCGTCATCGGAGAATGTTTCCTCCAAATCACACGTGTCAATAACAACTTGATAGAGTATATAGACTCGGACCCCCGGGTCTCATGACTATTGGGCCCGGAAAGCGGCCCACACACATCTTACGGATATCATTTGTATCATTGTACTGCTTATATGTCATTTGTATGTAACTATGTACTAGATTAGTCTTTTATGTAGTTGGGCTACCGGGCCCATATTAGCAGCCCGACCCATTATTTCTTCTATATATACTCCCTTAGGGAGTTCTTGTAAACCTAATTTTCACAACTCTAATACACATCACTACTATTCATCTTCTTATCCATATTATTAAGCTCCAATCTCTCCATTTTATATATACTTGGATACCTATAATCCATCAATGGTGCTCTCGTTGAGAGATTAGAGCAAAATCAAGTGAGATTTCCTCCCAAAACATACAAAAAATTCATTCGAATCACAAGAAATCAACCAAAAATTGTTCTGGAAATTAAAGGTAAATTCAAGAAACAAAGAAAGCTGAAATTTCCAAATCTCGAGCATTCTTGGTGAGATTCGGACTCTAGCAGACCCGCCAACCGGAGCAGTCGCTGTGAAATGGAAGAATCAAGCAGACCTGAGACAGCCACGCAACCAGTAGCATGGATACGACATCTGTTTCTCCCCTTAGCCGCCGACTCCTCGACCTAGCTGGCCCATCCACCATGCCAGCAGCCGCTCAACGCTCCATCTCTCCATTAATGGTGACTCGAAATTCTTGAAACCCAGGTTTCGAAGCTAGGGCCGTCCTCTCCATCATCCCTTCCGTCAAGCCGCATGAGGGATTATTAGCACCAGGCCCCTCTTTCCTCAGACTAACAGCGACGGGAGGAGCTGTCTGCTCGTCGGAGGGATCTTCAGCGAGCTTCGCCGGCAGGTAGCGACGATGGACAAAGTCCGCTCCAGCGAGTCGGCCCTCCAGCCTAGATGTGAGTCGAGTGGAAGCCGGCGAAAGGTGGTACCCTCTCCAGCAGCAGAAGGCCGAAGGTCCTGCCCACGAGCAGAGACGACTGCTCTAAGGTGCCCTGTTTCCTCCCCGTTTTTCTTGTCGACACCGGATAGGGCCCGCCATCGTTGGCTCTCTCCTTGCCAGACCCCTGAGACGAAATTCTAGTGAAGATGGATGGTGTGAAGAGGAAAGACCTGCGCTAGGTCAAGGTTGTTGGCCTGCTACTCAATGAGTCAAAGGATCCTCTTCTGGTCTCTACACAGGCCCATTAATTATCTCAAACGGCCCAATTTCTTCATCAGCCCACAATGCTTCAGTCCATATATGAGCTAAGTGTCCAATACTCCTATTTATGCACTTAAACTATTTATTAAATGATAGTAGTATAATTATTACTATTATTAATTATATTATTTCCACCACCATTATGGCGGGTCAAAAACCCCCCGAGGTGGTGAAGACCATTATGAGGGATTAAAATTTCCCGAGGTCGCTAATGATGCATTATTATTGGCATTATTATTTTTATCATCACCAGTAGAGCGGGTTAAAAACCCCAGAGCGGTGAACCCGAGCTCTAGTCTACTGAACATCTTTATTTGATGATTTGAATTATATTTGGGTCATTCGACCTACCCTAGCCACCTTTATTTGGTGACTCGGGCATCTAAAAAAGAGAGCCGCTACCGGCCGCACATGGCATTATGCCCGAGAGCGGTAAACGGTACACCTCGTTCTCGGAGACGCTAATCGCGTCGCCCAAAAGCCGTTGCCATGAACAACGCACCTATTGTATTCCGCTTATTTTTTGGAAATGTAAATAGAAGATACCACGTGTCGTATCAGCAGCCTTCGAGCGAAAGGCTCAGGTCTGCTCCACTTTGTATTTTGTATCAGCGAAAGGCTCAGGCCCAGCTGAGAGAGCACATCGTCCTGGCCCCGTAAGCCTAGAGTGAAACGCTCTGGTATGGCCGACGATGTCCCCAGGACGAGGGGACCGCAAACGGCCCGCGTCTTGAAATGGGAAGTTCACCGCGTCGTCCACGCGCCAGATCGCAGGACGACAGGCCTGAAATCATGGCCAAGGTGGCAGAATCCCCCCACTCAGGGTTGGGCAACGGCAGCCGTTGGAAACCAACTGAAAGTCTAGCCCGCGTCATAAATAGGCGACGGGACCCCCCTGAGATCACGGACGTTATAAACGAAGTCCGAACCGGCCGAAAGACGAGCACACCCTTCGGCCGAAGCCTGAAAGAAGGATACTCCCCGAAATATGGAACGGAAACGGAAATAAAAAAAAAGAAAAGGAAAAAGAAAAAATAAAAGAGGGAAGCCGAGGACCGCGCGCACTCGCCGTCCTCGAGCAACAAAAAATGAAATCCCCACAACAATACTAAGTACATATCAAGCAAATACTACACATTATGGACGAAGCAAGACCATACATGCGGACTAGACGAGCGCTCAGCGCCGTCCCTCATCTTAGACGAGCACCCAACGCCGTCCTCCATTTGTAGACGAGCGCCCAGCGTCGTCCTCCATTTGTAGACGAGCGCCCAACGCCGTAATCACTCTTATGAAAACAGGAATAAAATTGTTTTAAAAATATCCTTACATCATCCATAGTCAGTTTTTTTGAAACCGGGTCAAAACGTTCAACTCACAATTTATTTATTGAAGCACAACCTGCAATCACACAAAACAAACAAACAAAGTTATGAAAAACATGAGTTGCCTCCCAAGAAGCGCTTCTTTAACGTCACTAGCTTGACGTTTGAGAGAGAACTCTCTGTAATGCAAATCAGTTGTGGAGCACTCATCACTAGTGCATCCACCTTATCCTCCAGGTATGCAGTCAGATGGCGTAGACCTTCGAACTCTCGTGACCACCAAAATGTGACATAATCTTCAAAGAACACGTCGTTCGAACAAGGAATTAGCACATATCCTGCATCACGCTCATTAGTAGAATCAACAAGTATTTTAGGATCAGGTGCCTCTGGTTTCTCAAACCGCTCGAATGGAGTCATCAAGGTAAAAGTAGCCTGACTAGAGATTTCATACTCCTCTTGATGGGTTTTCTCTTCTTCATCTATGTCCTCAACATGAAAATCACAAAGTTTAGACTCTGTGTCACTCTCTAAGAATGCATCCCAACTTCCTAACTCACTAACCCCACACATATCATCTAGGAAAACAGATCCTTTCCTAGCACAACAATGTTCGTCATCATTGAGTAAAGAGTCAAAGAAGGCGTCATCGGAGAATGTTTCCTCCAAATCACACGTGTCAATAACAACTTGATAGAGTATATAGACTCGGACCCCCGGGTCTCATGACTATTGGGCCCGGAAAGCGGCCCACACACATCTTACGGATATCATTTGTATCATTGTACTGCTTATATGTCATTTGTATGTAACTATGTACTAGATTAGTCTTTTATGTAGTTGGGCTACCGGGCCCATATTAGCAGCCCGACCCATTATTTCTTCTATATATACTCCCTTAGGGAGTTCTTGTAAACCTAATTTTCACAACTCTAATACACATCACTACTATTCATCTTCTTATCCATATTATTAAGCTCCAATCTCTCCATTTTATATATACTTGGATACCTATAATCCATCAATGGTGCTCTCGTTGAGAGATTAGAGCAAAATCAAGTGAGATTTCCTCCCAAAACATACAAAAAATTCATTCGAATCACAAGAAATCAACCAAAAATTGTTCTGGAAATTAAAGGTAAATTCAAGAAACAAAGAAAGCTGAAATTTCCAAATCTCGAGCATTCTTGGTGAGATTCGGACTCTAGCAGACCCGCCAACCGGAGCAGTCGCTGTGAAATGGAAGAATCAAGCAGACCTGAGACAGCCACGCAACCAGTAGCATGGATACGACATCTGTTTCTCCCCTTAGCCGCCGACTCCTCGACCTAGCTGGCCCATCCACCATGCCAGCAGCCGCTCAACGCTCCATCTCTCCATTAATGGTGACTCGAAATTCTTGAAACCCAGGTTTCGAAGCTAGGGCCGTCCTCTCCATCATCCCTTCCGTCAAGCCGCATGAGGGATTATTAGCACCAGGCCCCTCTTTCCTCAGACTAACAGCGACGGGAGGAGCTGTCTGCTCGTCGGAGGGATCTTCAGCGAGCTTCGCCGGCAGGTAGCGACGATGGACAAAGTCCGCTCCAGCGAGTCGGCCCTCCAGCCTAGATGTGAGTCGAGTGGAAGCCGGCGAAAGGTGGTACCCTCTCCAGCAGCAGAAGGCCGAAGGTCCTGCCCACGAGCAGAGACGACTGCTCTAAGGTGCCCTGTTTCCTCCCCGTTTTTCTTGTCGACACCGGATAGGGCCCGCCATCGTTGGCTCTCTCCTTGCCAGACCCCTGAGACGAAATTCTAGTGAAGATGGATGGTGTGAAGAGGAAAGACCTGCGCTAGGTCAAGGTTGTTGGCCTGCTACTCAATGAGTCAAAGGATCCTCTTCTGGTCTCTACACAGGCCCATTAATTATCTCAAACGGCCCAATTTCTTCATCAGCCCACAATGCTTCAGTCCATATATGAGCTAAGTGTCCAATACTCCTATTTATGCACTTAAACTATTTATTAAATGATAGTAGTATAATTATTACTATTATTAATTATATTATTTCCACCACCATTATGGCGGGTCAAAAACCCCCCGAGGTGGTGAAGACCATTATGAGGGATTAAAATTTCCCGAGGTCGCTAATGATGCATTATTATTGGCATTATTATTTTTATCATCACCAGTAGAGCGGGTTAAAAACCCCAGAGCGGTGAACCCGAGCTCTAGTCTACTGAACATCTTTATTTGATGATTTGAATTATATTTGGGTCATTCGACCTACCCTAGCCACCTTTATTTGGTGACTCGGGCATCTAAAAAAGAGAGCCGCTACCGGCCGCACATGGCATTATGCCCGAGAGCGGTAAACGGTACACCTCGTTCTCGGAGACGCTAATCGCGTCGCCCAAAAGCCGTTGCCATGAACAACGCACCTATTGTATTCCGCTTATTTTTTGGAAATGTAAATAGAAGATACCACGTGTCGTATCAGCAGCCTTCGAGCGAAAGGCTCAGGTCTGCTCCACTTTGTATTTTGTATCAGCGAAAGGCTCAGGCCCAGCTGAGAGAGCACATCGTCCTGGCCCCGTAAGCCTAGAGTGAAACGCTCTGGTATGGCCGACGATGTCCCCAGGACGAGGGGACCGCAAACGGCCCGCGTCTTGAAATGGGAAGTTCACCGCGTCGTCCACGCGCCAGATCGCAGGACGACAGGCCTGAAATCATGGCCAAGGTGGCAGAATCCCCCCACTCAGGGTTGGGCAACGGCAGCCGTTGGAAACCAACTGAAAGTCTAGCCCGCGTCATAAATAGGCGACGGGACCCCCCTGAGATCACGGACGTTATAAACGAAGTCCGAACCGGCCGAAAGACGAGCACACCCTTCGGCCGAAGCCTGAAAGAAGGATACTCCCCGAAATATGGAACGGAAACAGAAATAAAAAAAAAGAAAAGGAAAAAGAAAAAATAAAAGAGGGAAGCCGAGGACCGCGCGCACTCGCCGTCCTCGAGCAACAAAAAATGAAATCCCCACAACAATACTAAGTACATATCAAGCAAATACTACACATTATGGACGAAGCAAGACCATACATGCGGACTAGACGAGCGCCCAGCGCCGTCCCTCATCTTAGACGAGCGCCCAACGCCGTCCTCCATTTGTAGACGAGCGCCCAGCGTCGTCCTCCATTTGTAGACGAGCGCCCAGCGCCGTCCTCCATTTGTAGACGAGCGCCCAGCGCCGTCCCTCATTTTCAGACGAGCGCCCAATGCCGTCCTTCATTCTTAGACGAGCGCCCAGCGTCGTCCCTCATTTTTTAGACGAGCGCCCAGCGCCGTCCATCATTTTCAGACGAGCGCCCAACGCCGTCCCTCATTTTCAGACGAGCGCCCAGCGCCGTAAATCATCTCAGACGAGCGCCCAGCGCCGTCCATCATCTCAGACGAGCGCCCAGCGCCGTCCATCATCTTAGACGAGCGCCCAGCGCCGCCCCTCATCTTAGACGAGCGCCCAGCGCCGTCCTTCATTCTTAGACGAGCGCCTAGTGCCGTCCTTCATTTTTTAGACAAGCGCCCAGCGCCGTCCCTCATTTTCAGACGAGCGCCCAGCGCCGTCCATCATCTTAGATGAGCGCCGAGCGCCGTCCATCATCTCAGACGAGCGCCCAGCGCCGTCCATCATTTCTCAGACGAGCACCCAACGCCGTCCCTAATTATAGGACCGGCTCCTCATCGCCGTTGTCCTCACATCACGACCGGCCCCTCGGCCTCGGCGTGATTATCTATCTCAAGACCGGCTTCCTCAGCGCCGCGAGTCTTGAGCTGGCGATCGGGCTCACCATCCCTTCCCGGATGGTGACCATCGCCTTTATATGACGATCGGCTTCACCATCGCCTCGTCATCATTGTTTGGACCGACTCCTCATCGTCGTCGTCCTCATATCACGACCGGCCCCTCGGCCTCGGCGTGATTATCTATCTCAAGACCGGCTTCCTCAGCGCCATGAGTCTTGAGCTAGCGATCGGGCTCACCATCCCTTCCCGGATGGTGACCATCTCCTTTATATGACGATCGGCTTCACCATCGCCTCGTCATCATTGTTTGGACCGACTCCTTATCGTCGTCGTCCGCATATCACGACCGGCCCCTCGGCCTCGGCGTGATTATCTATCTCAAGACCGGCTTCCTCAGCGTCGTGAGTCTTGAGCTAGCGATCGGGCTCACCATCCCTTCCTGGATGGTGACCATCGCCTTTATATGACGATCAGCTTCATCAGCGCCTCGTCATCATATTATAGGACCGACTCCTCATCGTCGTTGTCCTCACATCACGACCGACCCCTCGGCCTCAGCGTGATCATCTATCTCAAGACCGGCTTCCTCAGCGCCGCGAGTCTTGAGCCAGCGATCGGGCTCACCATCCCTTCCTGGATGGTGACCATCACCTTTATATGACGATCAGCTTCATCAGCGCCTCATCATCATATTATAGGACCGGCTCCTCATCGCCGTTGTCCTCACATCACGACCGGCCCCTCGGCCTCGGCGTGATCATCTATCTCAAGACCGGCTTCCTCAGCGCCGCGAGTCTTGAGCCAGCGATCGGGCTCGCCATCCCTTCCCGGATGGTGACCATCACCTCTATATGACGATCGGCTTCACTATCGCCTCGTCATCATTATTTGGACCGACTCCTCATCGTCGTCGTCCTCATATCACGATCGACCCCCTCGGCCTCGACGTGATTATTTATCTCGAGACCGGTCTTAGTCATTCCTTTACCGGATGACGACCGTTGCATGGATTTTCCGACCGGCCCCTCATCCCCGTCGTCCTCACATCATGCCCGGCCCCTCGGCCTCGGCGTGATTATCTATCTCAAGATCGGCTTCCTCAGCGCCGAGAGTCTTGAGCTGGCGATCGGGCTCACCATCCCTTCCTGGATGGTGACCGTCGCCTTTACATGACGATTGGCTCGTCTCGGCCTCGTCATCATTTATTGGAACGACTCATCATCGCCGTCACCCTCACATCGCGGCAAACCCCTCGGTCTCAACGCGATCTTGAGCTAGCGATTGGGCTCACCATCCCTTCCTGGATGGTGACCATCGCCTCTATATGACGGCCGGCTCATCATTGCCTCGTCATCATATTATCGGACCGGCTCATCATCTCCGTCCGCACATCACGATCGGCCCCTCGGCCTCGGCGTGATTATCTATCCCCAAGACCGGTCTCAGTCATTCCTTCATCGGATCGCGACCGCTGCTTAGACTTTTGGATCAGCCTCATAGTGCTGACGACCTCGCATCACGATCGACCCCTCGGCCACGACGCCACACCCTATCCCAACACCGGCTTCATCAGCGCCGAGTGTGTTGGGCTAGCGATCAGGCTCGCCATCCCCTCCTGGATGGTGACTATCGCCTTTCATATGACGCATGGCTTATCATCGCCTCGTCCCCATATTCGGACCGGCTCACCAGCGCCATCGTCCCCATATTCGGACCGGTTCGTCAGCGCTGTCATCCTCATATTCGGACCGACTCATCAGCGTCGTCATCCTCATATTCAGACAGGCGTCCACCGCCTCGTCCCCCTATTCAGATATAGCGAACATCTTGCGGTCTCCGGCCGAAAGGCTAAAGGAGCCCAGAGTTCAGCCGTATATCGCTCCGTCATCTTTATTCGTTGACGCGAAGCTCATTTGCAGGCCCATCGGCCATATATCGCTCTGTCATCTTTATTTGATGATGAAGAGCACATTTGTAGGCCCATCGGCCATATATCACTCTGTCATCTTTATTTAATGACGAAGAGCTCATCTACAGGACCATCAGCCATATATCGTTCTGTCATCTTTATTTGATGACGAGGAACTCATTTGTAGGCCTCTGAGCCACATCTTGCTCCGTCATCTTTATTTGATGATGTGAAGCTCAGTTGCAGGTCCATCGGGCACATATCGCCTCGTCATCTTTATTTAATGACGCGAAGCTCATTTACAGGCCCATCAGCCATATCTCGCTCTGTCATCTTTATTTGATGACATGGCGCTCGCATATAGGCCTCTGAGCCATACATCACCCCGTCATCTTTATTTGATGATGTGGGGCTCTCATGTAGGCCTCTCGGCCATACGTCGCCCCGTCGTCTTTATTTGACGACGTGGAGCTCTTATGCAGGCCCCTCGGCCGCACCATCGCCCCGTCGTCTTTATTTGACGACGTGGAGCTCTTATGCAGACCCCTCGGCCACACCATCGCCTCGTCGTCTTTATTTGACGACGTGGAGCTCTTATGCAGGCCCCTCGGCCGCACACATCGCCCAATCATCTTTATTTGACGACGTGGAGCTCTATGCAGGTCCCTCGGCCATACATCGCCTTGTTGTCCTTATGCGACAACGTGGAACTCTCGTACAGGCCTCTCGGCCCATCGGCCTTACGTTCTGGTCATCTTTATTTGATGAACCAGACATCATATTGTGGACGGTCGCTCGACCCATCCCTTAGTCATCTTTATTTGATGACTAGGACTACTGATCATGATGAGCTACCCACATCTAGAGATCGGCCTCGACCATCCAGCAGACGGGCACCACTGCAGCTCCATCTCCAGGCCGAAGGGCTCGCACCTTTTGTTTCATTTTGGGGGCATCCGGTGTACTCTTTTTCCCTCATTAGGATTTTTTCCCACAGGGTTTTTCCTAATGAGGTTTTTAACGAGGCATCTCCCCATCGTGGATCAAAAGGTGTCAACCCTCGGCCCCCTGTTGAAGACATCATCCGACACGCATTACTCTACTCCTCTTCACCTCATTGCACTCGCCTCAAGGAGTGGGGGACTGGAAGAGCGGGGGACTTAGCGCCTCCGTTAACCAAAGAAGCAGAAATTCAAATTTTTGTTAATGAAGTTTACTCACCAGACGGCGACAGATCAGCACACAGTTCTACTCTCTTTCGCCTCGAATACTCTCGACTCAGAGAGTGGGGGACTCCTGATAGAGTATATAGACTCGGACCCCCGGGTCTCATGACTATTGGAACCGGACAGCGGCCCACACACATCTTACGGATATCATTTGTATCATTGTACTGCTTATATGTCATTTGTATGTAACTATGTACTAGATTAGTCTTTTATGTAGTTGGGCTACCGGGCCCATATTAGCGGCCCGACCCATTATTTCTTCTATATATACTCCCTTAGGGAGTTCTTGTAAACCTAATTTTCACAACTCTAATACACATCACTACTATTCATCTTCTTCTCCATATTATTAAGCTCCAATCTCTCCATTTTATATATACTTGGATACCTATAATCCATCAATGGTGCTCTCGTTGAGAGATTAGAGCAAAATCAAGTGAGATTTCCTCCCAAAACATACAAAAAATTCATTCGAATCACAAGAAATCAACCAAAAATTGTTCTGGAAATTAAAGGTAAATTCAAGAAACAAAGAAAGCTGAAATTTCCAAATCTCGAGCATTCTTGGTGAGATTCGGACTCTAGCAGACCCGCCAATCGGAGCAGTCGCTGTGAAATGGAAGAATCAAGCAGACCTGAGACAGCCACGCAACCAGTAGCATGGATACGACATCTGTTTCTCCCCTTAGCCGCCGACTCCTCGACCTAGCTGGCCCATCCACCATGCCAGCAGCCGCTCAACGCTCCATCTCTCCATTAATGGTGACTCGAAATTCTTGAAACCCAGGTTTCGAAGCTAGGGCCGTCCTCTCCATCATCCCTTCCGTCAAGCCGCATGAGGGATTATTAGCACCAGGCCCCTCTTTCCTCAGACTAACAGCGACGGGAGGAGCTGTCTGCTCGTCGGAGGGATCTTCAGCGAGCTTCGCCGGCAGGTAGCGACGATGGACAAAGTCCACTCCAGCGAGTCGGCCATCCAGCCTAGATGTGAGTCGAGTGGAAGCCGGCGAAAGGTGGTACCCTCTCCAACAGCAGAAGGCCGAAGGTCCTGCCCACGAGCAGAGACGACTGCTCTAAGGTACCCTGTTTCCTCCCCGTTTTTCTTGTCGACACCGGATAGGGCCCGCCATCGTTGGCTCTCTCCTTGCCAAACCCCTGAGACGAAATTCTAGTGAAGATGGATGACGTGAAGAGGAAAGACCTGCGCTAGGTCAAGGTTGCTGGCCTGCTACTCAATGAGTCAAAGGATCCTATTCTGGTCTCTACACAGGCCCATTAATTATCTCAAACGGCCCAATTTCTTCATCAGCCCACAATGCTTCAGTCCATATATGAGCTAAGTGTCCAATACTCCTATTTATGCACTTAAACTATTTATTAAATGATAGTAGTATAATTATTACTATTATTAATTATATTATTTCCACCACCATTATGGCGGGTCAAAAACCCCCCGAGGTGGTGAAGACCATTATGAGGGATTAAAATTTCCCGAGGTCGCTAATGATGCATTATTATTGGCATTATTATTTTTATCATCACCAGTAGAGCGGGTTAAAAACCCCAGAGCGGTGAACCCGAGCTCTAGTCTACTGAACATCTTTATTTGATGATTTGAATTATATTTGGGTCATTCGACCTACCCTAGCCACCTTTATTTGGTGACTCGGGCATCTAAAAAAGAGAGCCGCTACCGGCCGCACATGGCATTATGCCCGAGAGCGGTAAACGGTACACCTCGTTCTCGGAGACGCTAATCGCGTCGCCCAAAAGCCGTTGCCATGAACAATGCACCTATTGTATTCCGCTTATTTTTTGGAAATGTAAATAGAAGATACCACGTGTCGTATCAGCAGCCTTCGAGCGAAAGGCTCAGGTCTGCTCCACTTTGTATTTTGTATCAGCGAAAGGCTCAGGCCCAGCTGAGAGAGCACATCGTCCTGGCCCCGTAAGCCTAGAGTGAAACGCTCAGGTATGGCCGACGATGTCCCCAGGACGAGGGGCCCGCAAACGGCCCGCGTCTTGAAATGGGAAGTTCACCACGTCGTCCACGCGCCAGATCGCGGGACGACAGGCCTGAAATCATGGCCGAGGTGGCAGAATCCCCCCACTCAGGGTTGGGCAACGGCAGCCGTTGGAAACCAACCGAAAGTCTAGCCCGCGTCATAAATAGGCGACGGGACCCCCCTGAGATCACGGACGTTATAAACGAAGTCCGAACCGACCGAAAGACGAGCACACCCTTCGGCCGAAGCCTGAAAGAAGGATACTCCCCGAAATAGGGAACGGAAACGGAAATAAAAAAAAAAGGAAAAAGAAAAAATAAAAGAGGGAAGCCGAGGACCGCGCGCACTCGCCGTCCTCGAGCAACAAAAAATGAAATCCCCACAACAATACTAAGTACATATCAGGCAAATACTACACATTATGGACGAAGCAAGACCATACATGCGGATTAGACGAGCGCCCAGCGCCGTCCCTCATCTTAGACGAGCGCCCAACGCCGTCCTCCATTTGTAGACGAGCGCCCAGCGCCGTCCTCCATTTGTAGATGAGCGCCCAGCGCCGTCCCTCATTTTCAGACGAGCGCCCAACGCCGTCCTTCATTCTTAGACGAGCGCACAACGTCGTCCCTCATTTTTTAGACGAGCGCCCAGCGCCGTCCATCATTTTCAGACGAGCGCCCAGCGCCGTCCCTCATTTTCAGACGAGCGCCCAACGCCGTCCATCATCTCAGACGAGCGCCCAGCGCCGTCCATCATCTCAGACGAGCGCCCAGCGCCTTCCATCATCTCAGACGAGCGCCCAGCGCCGTCCATCATCTTAGACGAGCGCCCAGCGCCGCCCCTCATCTTAGACGAGCGCCCAACGCCGTCCTTCATTCTTAGACGAGCGCCCAGTGCCGTCCTTCTTTTTTAGAAAAGCGCCCAGCGCCGTCCCTCATTTTCAGACGAGCGCCCAGTGCCGTCCATTATCTCAGATGAGCGCCCAGCGCCGTCCATCATCTCAGACGAGCGCCCAGCGCCGTCCATCATTTCTCAGACGAACGCCCAACGCCGTCCCTCATAATAGGACCGGCTCCTCATCGCCGTTGTCCTCACATCACGACCGGCCCCTCGGCCTCGGCGTGATTATCTATCTTAAGACCAGCTTCCTCAGCGCCGCGAGTCTTGAGCTAGCGATCGGGCTCACCATCCCTTCCCGGATGGTGACCAACGCCTTTATATGACGATCGGCTTCACCATCGCCTCGTCATCATTGTTTGGACCGACTCCTCATCGTCGTCGTCCTCATATCATGACCGGCCCCTCGGCCTCGGCGTGATTATTTATCTCAAGACCAGCTTCCTCAGCGCCGCGAGTCTTGAGCCAGTGATCGGGCTCGCCATCCCTTCTCGGATGGTGACCATCGCCTCTATATGACGATCGGCTTCACCATCGCCTCGTCATCATTATTTGGACCGACTCCTCATCGTCGTTGTCCTCACATCACGACCGGCCCCTCGGCCTCGGCGTGATCATCTATCTCAAGACCGGCTTCCTCAGCGCCGCGAGTCTTGAGCCAGCGATCGGGCTCGCCATCCCTTCCCGGATGGTGACCATCGCCTCTATATGACGATCGGCTTCACCATCGCCTCGTCATCATTGTTTGGACCGACTCCTCATCGTCGTCGTCCTCATATCACGACCGGCCCCTCGGCCTCGGCGTGATTATCTATCTCAGGACCGGCTTCCTCAGCGCCGTGAGTCTTGAGCTAGCGATCAGGCTCACCATCCCTTCCCGGATGGTGACCATCGCCTTTATATGACGATCGGCTTCACCATCGCCTCGTCATCATTGTTTGGACCGACTCCTCATCGCCGTCGTCCTCATATCACGACTGGCCCCTCGGCCTCGGCGTGATTATCTGTCTCAAGACCGGCTTCCTTAGCGTCGTGAGTCTTGAGCTAGCGATCGGGCTCACCATCCCTTCCTGGATGGTGACCATCGCCTTTATATGACGATCAGCTTCATCAGCGCCTCGTCATCATATTATAGGACCGGCTCCTCATCGCCGTTGTCCTCACATCACGACCGGCCCTTCGGCCTCAGCGTGATCATCTATCTCAAGACCGGCTTCCTCAGCGCCGCGAGTCTTGAGCCAGCGATCGGGCTCACCATCCCTTCCTGGATGGTGACCATCGCCTTTATATGACGATCAGCTTCATCAGCGCCTCATCAGACGGCGACAGATCAAATTCAAATAGAGCGGGGGGACTTAGCGCCTCCGTTAACCAAAGAAGCAGAAATTCAAATTTTTGTTAATGAAGTTTACTCACCAGACGGCGACAGATCAGCACACAGTTCTACTCTCTTTCGCCTCGAATACTCTCGACTCAGAGAGTGGGGGACTCCTGATAGAGTATATAGACTCGGACCCCCGGGTCTCATGACTATTGGGCCCGGACAGCGGCCCACACACATCTTACGGATATCATTTGTATCATTGTACTGCTTATATTTCATTTGTATGTAACTATGTACTAGATTAGTCTTTATGTAGTTGGGCTACCGGGCCCATATTAGCGGCCCGGCCCATTATTTCTTCTATATATACTCCCTTAGGGAGTTCTTGTAAACCTAATTTTCACAACTCTAATACACATCACTACTATTCATCTTCTTCTCCATATTATTAAGCTCCAATCTCTCCATTTTATATATACTTGGATACCTATAATCCATCACAACTGCAACAGGCATTTGGGCTTGTGTGCGATCAACATCTTCATCAATGCTATCTTTCAAGGACTTTTTAGGTGAGAGATCATCCATAGATGGTAGGGTGGGGCCGGTATCACAAAGTATCTCCTCATCTATGGTCTCTTCATCAACCTCAGTGGGCACTTCCAGATTGAGTTCTTCAGGACTAATTTGTACGAGGACAAGGTCTAGCTCAGTAGCAATGAGGGGCTCAAAAGAAATAGGGATGCAAAGAGTTTCAATCATCTCGCCCATAGTTATTGCAGCCTCCTCCTCGGATGGTGTTGCTTCCTGGTATGCCTCCTCTTGAACTTTGTGTCCATTGTCATAGATGATTTCTTAAAACAACTTTATGAGACCCTCGTCAAGAGATGCTAGTTTGATCCTAGTTTTTTTAAGTCTTCCACACAATCGAGTAAGGATGATTTTAAGTCTCCGAGCTCGTGTTGAGGATAAGGTGAAATTCCAGATTCAACCTCGTAAGAGTACTCGTTTGTGCCTGTGTAATGATTTTCTAACCTTTCGTGGTAATTTTCATGATAATTACCTTGATAGGAAAAATCATCAGAGCCTTCACAGTTTTGCCCTTGATGGAAATAATTATCTTGAAATTGGTAATCTTCATACCCCAAAGGTGGATTTTCGTACCATTGATTGTTATCCTCATAACCTTGCTCATAATATCCTTCATTTTGATTATTTTGGAAACCGCTTTGTTCATAGTATGGATAGTGATATGGTGGTTGAGAATGAAAGTGTTCACTTGAGTAATCTATGAGAAAATCTCAAGCAAACACGTGAGAACAAAACAAAAAAGAAATAGAAAGTCTTCCTAACTTGAATTCGCCCATGCTAAAATCAAAATCAAGATTTCACCGTGTCATTCCCCGGCAACGGCGCCATTTGATAACCCGCTTTTCGCGGCGTTGTAGTAAAACGGAGTCTAACCTTTCGATTTTCCCCCGAGTATCGTGTCTCTTGAGAAATGGCGGAGGAGTTCATAGTTGAGATTGATTTTCTAAACTACTTTTTGAAAAAGAAAGTAAATTAAATTATGCAAATACTAATGATGGCTCAAAAGTAAACTAAATGAAAAATATAATATTAAACTCTAAATGGATTGATCAAAGAAGGACAATGAATTGAATTATAAAATATGGGTACATCCTTTTAGCTTCGACCTAATAATTATGAGTATTTATAACTAAAGATTGGACTAGTAATTTCTTTTCTCATTGACAAGATTTAAGTTACTTTCACTAATTTATCCTATTTCTAGGCTTCATTAATGTGTTTAAAATGGTTGGCCTAAATTATATTCCAATCTCATAGACAAGATAGATATAACTTTCCACATTTTAGCTAACAAAATGGTCAACTTCATTAATTAAATAAATTTCTCATATTTAACAATTGAATTTATTCCTCATAGACAAAGATTAAATTATATCCATTAATTATCCTATCTCTAGGCTTCATTAATGTGCTCAATATGTTTGGCTTAAACTATTTATAATCTCATAGACAAGTTATAAATAATCTTCCAAAGTTTAATTAATGAAATGACCAAATCTATTCGGTAATCAAATTAATCATTTTAAACAACTTGTCCATAACATTAGTTAAACTCCTAATTTTCAGTCAAACAAGGTCAACCCATATTCTTTAATTCAACTCATTCCCAAGAGTAAATTAACTACAACAACTCATTACTAGTTTTAACATTTTACATATAAAATAAGACATGATCATAAATCATAAGAACAAAATAAAATACTAAAGTGAATACTCCCAACATCTAAACTTATGTTTCTATCACAAATAAACATCATTTATACTAGGTATTGAGTTCATCTAAGTAGGAGATTAATATAACAACAAGAACTATTTTTCTTGAATAAATATGGAAAATACGAAATTATTAAAATTAATGCAGAGAATTTTTCACCAACATTTGGAAAATAAAAACAATATATTCAGAATCTACACGACGAGAAGATGAATTTTTATATAAAGAACTTACAAATTGGAGCTAAAATGAGAAAGATATGAAAGATTGAAGTTGAAGGTCCAACAATGGTGGAAATCCGAGCTTTGAGGAGGAAGAAGACGCCCTTTTTTATCTGAGTTGGGTGGGAGATGGTGTCTTTTGAGTTGGGGATGGAAAAGGGATTTTATAGCCGGAGAATTGTGGCAGGCGGCCAGAAGGGTGGCCGCCCTCCGGCCATGGTCGGCAGCCTTCCATCAAATCACCGACCAAGCTACGTGCACGCAGGGGCAGAGCCAGAGCAGTGGGCCGGACTGAGCCGGTACAAAGAAAGCAACCCAAATGATCTCATCTTCCTGGAACGGTGGTGGTTCAGGAAGGGGGCGATCCGTCTCAATATCATCGCAGAAGAAAATCGTGTTTTTGATTGATGAAGAGATTAGTGCAAATCTCTTCTTATCACACAAGAACGCCCGACCGAAAGTGGCGAGGAATATGGATCTGCCAGACGATATTTCGCTACCGAAAATAATACCTCCAAACAATGTTGGGAAAGAAACACATGAATAAAACTGAAAACACTGATTAAGAATATGTTTTTCTATTATTAAAATCAAAGAAGATTGAAAGAAGAGAAGAAAACAAAAAGAAGAGGCGGCGACTAGGGTTTCCCCATGCCATTGCCGCTCCTCCTATTCTTGAGATTATTAAACATGATTTGGGGTATATGTCATGTGGTTTGCTGTAAGAACTTGTTGTTACTCTGGCCAATTTGCTATCCGATATTATTTTCTCGGATCCCAGCCACCAGTGGCGGATCTACAATTCAAGCTGTGGGTGTTCATTTTTTTCTAAAAATAAAATGTGAAAAGATAATAAATAACTAAACTAAATTTATACATGTATAATAACATATATTTCAAAATCCTAGGTGTTCATGTGAACACCCTTGAACTAATGTGGCTCCGCCACTGCCAGCCACCCTAGATCGGGATCGATGGACATCTCATTTTTTGAGAAATCGGACATATCCATGATTTGCTTCCTTTTTCAATTCAAAATTAATTTTAATGGAAAAGATGGATGCATATTCTGAGATGCGCACATAATCCTATGTTCATCCATGATTTGCTTCCTTTTTCAATTCAAAATTAATTTTAATGGAAAAGATGGATGCATATTCTGAGATGCGCACATAATCCTATGTTCAATAAACCGGATCGGACCAGGCGGATCGACCTGGAAACCGAAACCGGTGAACCGGTCCGATAATCTATTGACCCGGAAACCGAAACTGGTGAACCGGTCCTTTACCCGATCCGACCTGGAAAACCGACTCGGACCCGCGCCTAACCCGAACAGGAGGAAACGGGAAATCAGCTTATTCAAAATACTTGCCTCAGGTGGGAATTGAACCCCCAACACTTTAGATAGGTAGACCAATGCACTACACAACATTGTCGCACTACACATTGAAATATTAATAATGAATAGATAGTAAATGAAACGATATATAGTTATACATATTGTTTCTATTACGGAGTATTATACTACGATTGGGTGTATAAACATTCAAATATAGTCAACTCTTACAAAAAAATTAAACAAAAAAAGTTATATGTTTAAATATTTGATATAGAAAGAAAATCAATTGTAAATACTAGTACTTTATAGAAGTAAAAAAATACCAGTAGTAATCGTTATTCAATACTATAATTAAATATTCAAATAATTTAAAATTATACGATTATCAAATACTCCGTATAAAAATTACATTTTTGAAAATAACACAATTATTGTCTATAAATTATGTAGTATTATTCTTTATCATAGGGAAGAATAAATATTTTAATTTTTTAAATATGTAAATATATGTTTATTACAATAAAATTCTATATAATAGTTGACCGGATTTTGCAGCGTTGATCGAGTTGAGCCGCTGGATCCGGGTTGACCCATGACCCGATCATTCGTTCGGGTCGCTTCCCGGTCCAATTTTTACAACATAGACATAATCAAGTAATAGTTTAATACTCCGTACTTTAATTAGTATAAGGTGGGATAAGGAGAATACCACTGTGTGGAAACATGAAAGGACAGCTATGGGTTTTGGGCAGGATGGTACCTTGTAAGCAAGTCATGGAAGGGAAGGATATCATTCCAAAACCTCATGATGGGAAAGGATTGGGGACCCATTTCGCAAAACCACAAACAACCCTGTCTTTCAAAAGTGGAGTATATATAATTCCCATATGCCACTTACCTCTTTATTTAATTATTTGTCCATTTTGCCATCACAGTTATTTCCTTCCTGTCAAATTGATGGTCATATACTTTTTGAGTTCAAATATTAAGAAAGTAGGGTAGATTGACTCGTATAATTTTACTTTATTGTAATGTTCACTCCTTTACTTTTACTGTTCATAAAAAATAGGGGTATAAACGATAATCTACTTTAATTTCATTACCAAAAAAAGAAACACGGTCATCATTTTGGGACCGTCCAAAGAGGAAATACAGGATCATCATTTTGGAAGGGAGGGAGTATGTACTTAATTTTAGTCCGAAGGCAACTTATATATTTCATGATTATAAACTTGTTTAGTCATTAGCGATTAACGGTTAACTGTTAGCTTGATTATTATAGTAATTTGATAATGATGGGTTATTTTAGTTGACTGATTAAATTAACTTTTTATCAACCATTGTTTGATAAATTAATTGTTCAAAAATAACTGAATGTAAAAAGACGTATGAGAGCATGATTACATATGTATATTTTTTGTTATTGTCTAGAATACTCACTATGTTATTGTCTAGTATAAGGTGGGAGTAAGGAGAATACCACTTGTTTAACAATTAATCACATAGTTAATAATCAACTATGTTATTGTCTAGTATAAGGTGGGAGTAAGGAGAATACCACTTGAATAATTGAGCACACTACATATTTTAAATGAGCTTTTTGAATTTTCTGGTGCTCATTTTGTAATTTATGTGTGCTCATTTGAAATTGGTGTAATACTCATTTTAAAATGACATATTCATGTATCTTTCAAACATATTATACTACATTAGATTCACATTACAAATGAGTTTTATGTTAAACTCAAATGAGTAAAACGCCCAAAATGAATGCGCACACGCAAATGAGCTTTTAATATTTTTGATACTCATTTTGGAAGTTATGTGTACTCATTTGATACTACTTTATGCTCATTTTAAAAGGTTGCACATTTCAAAACAAATCATACTATATTGAAATTAATTGAAATCGATTATAGACATAACTTCACTTTTTAATAAACAAAAAAATAATAAACAGAAAGTGATATATATGGTATGAAGCAGAGATCGCTGATGCTCACCGTTAGCTCCTAATACTCAAAAGAACATGCTTGATGCTCATCAAAATTGCATATATGCTCATTTAAGAGAATCCATGATTTTCACAAAAATTACAAATTTGCCACTGGTTATACAGTGATCACTGCACAGCCGGCTGTACATTATACTGTTCCTTGATTAGACACCGAGTATATATATATATATATATATATATATATATATATATATATATATATACTCGGTGTCTAATCAAGGAACAGTATAATGTACAGCCGGCAGTTTTCTGTCCGAACGCCGTCCGAACACCGCTGTTCGGGGCGGTTCCCGGTGGAATTTTTTGATGAAATTTTTTGAGCATGTTCCTCATCAAGTCTAGTTTATCCATACAAAATTTTAGCTTAAAATTCGATCGGGAAGGCAGTCAAATAATTCGTTGAAGTTAACTGCGTTTTTCTATGTATAATTTTGCGCAGTTAACTTCATCAAAGGTTCTAACACTAATTTATCACGAATTGGCACTTTTTTGTCGATACCCTATGATAATTTTTCATGACAAATCGTTTTTACACAAATTTTTGGTCGAAATTGATAAGGATCTGCTAACCCGTGCAATTTTTTTGACAAAATTAATTACAATTAGTAAGAAAAATAATGAATGTATCTTGTCTACGAATTTTTATTCAAGATAAGAGTTTTCAATCCATAAAAGTCATCCCGCATATTAGAAGTTACTCTGTATGTGATATCTTTCACCTCTAACTTTGGATAAAGATAATTAGTACTTAGTAAACAGAATATCAATGTCATTTTTCAAAGAAAGTGTAGTGTCAACATCAATAACATGTATAATTGTATGGAATATCTACATGAGTCCATCACAACTTCGTGATCGTTTAAATTTCTCATGACAATTATCATAAGCCTTTTGACGGAATTATTACCTTATCTGATAATTATTTTCTTATGTAGGTAGTGGGGCACGAGTTTTGATACTAAATTTTGGAGTCGCAAGTGGGATACGTGCCCCTCTAGGCCCCCACCCCTCGGTCCTCCACCGATTTTGGTAACCTATGTGAAGCAAATAAATAAGACAAAAGCAATTCGTTCCTTATTAGTATGTTTTCTTTTGAAGTGAACTTTGCTAGTCTAGTCTGGTATGATCTGATTTGGTCTGGACTGTTTAAATCTGATCTAGGTTAGTCTGAACTTGTCTAGTCTGTTTTGATAGATCTGATCTTTGTTTATTTTATAATTATCCAAGTCTGATCTAACATATTTAAGTCTGTTCAGGTCTAATTTATTGAAATATGATCTGGTCTGGTTTGGATTGAAAACACCCTTATTATACTTGAATTTGTTTAGCATTGTGCTAACAAGCAACATAAATATCATAAGCAAAATCAAGCAATATGAATCAGCCTAAATTTCATGTCTTCGTGGTGGGTCGTGGTTGAACAGCCCCAGAAAACGAAATGGGGAAAGACGACGAGGCACAAAGTTGTTATCAATGAGGTGTGGCCGTCCGTATTTCAGTCGCCCATTACTTTCGTTTTCAACTCAACTCCACAAAAGTTTGAATTTCCTTCCATTTCCATATCATATCATTGTGCACCGTCAATTTTTGTGTGCCATAATTGTGCAATTTAAGATATACTCTCACCAGGCCGTGTCATCATCACGTAGGTGTGCATGGTCCAATGTTCATTTTTTGAAATTTCTCAACACAGGTTGTTCGTAATCATATGAAGGAATGTGTATTTTTTTTCTTCGACCACATGTGGCAAGATGCAAGTCCTACAAATATGGGCTGAAAGCCAACAAAAGATTGGGCAAGAGATGACAGAAAGTTATTTGGATACAACTACACATTCACGTCTTTTTCTAACCGGGGATGAGGGCAACTAGATCTAGGCAGGCATGGCAATGGGTCGAGGTGGGTACTGCAAGACCCAGACCCGCCCCGTGACTTGGTGGGACGGGTCCGCCCCGCCCCGTGACCTGCTCGGGTCCAAACTTGTTGACCCATAACCCGCTCCATTCGGGGCGGATCCGTCCGCCCCGACCCGCCGTAACCTAATTAGCTACTATGTATTTTTATTTGTGGGAAGATGTTACCAATCGAATCTACATAAAGTTTATCTCTAAATAATAATTAAAAATTAATATATTAAATCAAATTCATGATACGCTAAATACTTCCAAAATTAAGGAAAATTTGATCTATTTAACTATATTAATCATTGAATATATGTATGAAAATGCTATATAGGACATTGATAATCCTCTCATTCTAATATATATTAATATATTATAAGATCAAAGCATTTATGATTTATTGTATACACACATGTGTATGTTGAAGTATATTTGTAGTATAATTTAAGAAAAAATATGTATACTTATATATTGAACGGGTCGGGACAGGGCGGGGCGGCACGGGTCAATTTTAATACCCGGACCCGCCCCATTGTATAGGCAGGGTGGGGCGGACCCGCCCCATTTGCAAGACGGGGCAGGACAGACCCGCCCCAAATGTCTCAGGCCAGGGCGGGTCATTGCAGGTCGGGTTTTTTTGACATCCCTAACCAGATCACGCAATACTCGTCCAAAAAGTTAAAACAAAGTCTATATCACGAACTTCATCACTTCTGGAATGTTTTTACTTGGACAGTTGGACCGAAATTTTCTAGTCTAGTCTGGACTGCTCCGACATGGTAAATGTTTGATTTCTGTGTATTTTATAACTAACCAAGTCTTATCTGATCTAATCTGATCTAGTTTGATCTGATATAATCTAATTTGGGACTAAAAATAGTCCAAGTAAAAACATTCAAGTCACCTTCATAGATAAACAGACCAACCACAACAATAACATTATTCCAATGTTCCAACGACTCTCACCTACATTGAGGTAAGGGGATCAATTGTACGTAATCTTACACTATAGTAAAGCACGGAAAGATTATTTCCGAATGACCCTGACCTAGGGATGGACCCGGGCCGGTCCGGTTCCGGTTTCGGGCCGGGCCCAGGCGAGCTTTTTTTTGAAATTGTTGGGCCCGGAACCGGTCCAAGTTCATACCGGGTGTCCGGGTCCGGGTCAAGGTAATTTTTTTTTTTTTGCTTTCTAATTAACCCCCGACCCCCCCCCCCCCCTTCACCCCTGACCCCCCAAACCCCCCCCCCCCCCCCCCAAAACACCCAGCCCTAACCAAGAAAAACAAAAAAATTGAAAAAACCAAAAAAAAAACCGAGGCCCGGCCCGAACCGCCCGGGTCGGTTCAACAAATACAGGGCCCGAGCCCAGCCCGCCCAACCCTCCCCAACCGGGTAAAAGCCCGGACCCGATTAGCACCAACCGGACCGGACCGGGCCGAGCCCGCACAGTGGCGGGCCGGCCCGGGCCCGCACTGTGGCGGGCCGGCCCGGGCCCGCACTGTGGCGGGCCGGGCCCGTACAGTGGCGGGCCAAGCCGATTCCGGGCCAGGCCGAACCGGTTGGGTCCATCCCTACCCTGACCCATGATGTGATATATCAGAGTGTTCATAAAAAACGTTGTCATGTACTACCTCCGTCCCTAAATGTTCTTCCAATATAAAGTGGCACGCGGATTAAGAAGATGGGAATTGTGTGGTGGAAAGTTGTGCAGAGGAAAGAAATATTGTGAACCACAAAATCTTTGCCAAAAAGGGAAAGTGAAGTTCTTTTTGGGACGGACGAAAAAGGAAAGTTGGAAGTAAATTTAGAGACGGAGGGAGTATACAACAAAAGATATCAATTCTAACGAATGTAAGTTTTGTAGATAATTGGATATCTAATATTTATAGAAAATCATTAACATTCTTTTTTAGGAAAAAAAAGATCACATTACTAAGAGCATCTCTAATGCTACAATGTGCCCAGTGCACATGTGGCATGAGAGAGATAGACACAAAAGATTGATTTTATGACATTTCTCTCTCCGTCTTTCCACGGTCTTATGTGTTTTTGGTAAGTTTTTCCCTGCAATGTCAACCACAATGTCTACATCAAGACATTGTGCTTGACATTGTGAAGAAAACTTACCAAAATGATATAAGATCCTTCAAATAAGAAGAGAGATATTCTATTTATTGTTTTTTCATTGGCTATCTCTCATGCTACGTATGCACCCTTAACATTTTAGCATTGAAGATGCTCTAATATTCGGTAATACTTCCAGTGCTTGACATTTTTTAAATTCTTTTCTGGATTGCAAATCTAAAAGACAACTAGGAACTAGGAAGATAAAGAAAAAGAGAGTTTGGGACTTGAGGTCGCACCAAAAAGAAAAAAGATACCCCACACCTATAAAAGATACATACAAAGTGCTTAGTATTTTCCTCTTTAAAAAACGTGAATTAGAAGTCATGAACATCAATGCCTACTACAAATACATACATATACATACATACATATACATATATATATATATATATATATATATATATATATATATATATATGATGCCATAAAAACGTCACTTTGCACAGTTGAAGCCATGACAAACAGAGAGAACTATGATAAGGATCAATGCAATTATAATTCCCAGTACTATCAGCTTCACCTTCATGTTCTGCAACCACATTTTTCTCCGGATTTTTGTGCCAGTGTTCCTGAAATCTTGTGCCTGTCATAACACCAAATTATGCAACACTACTTAATATTAGTACCCTATCTGTACATGAGTTAGAACTTGTTCTCAGATAAGTGCAGCTAATAATATGGTAGTTTGGGGAATAATAATGTTGATATCATGTTATGAAGAGAGGATGTGTTATACTCCCTCCGTCCCAATTTACTTAGCCAAACTTGACTTTTCAAGTCAACGGCGTCTAACTTTGACCGATTATATGTTTATATAGAGAAAGTATTGATAATATGAAAATGATATGAAAATGTTCTTTGTTAAAAACACTATCATAAAAGTATAAAATTATTAAATTTTGCATAAATATATCAGTTAAAATAATTGGTCACAGTTAGACGTCATTGACTTGAAAAGACAAGTTTGGCTAAGTAAATTGGGACGGAGGTAGTATTTCATACATTGATTAATTAGATTTTGGAATCCATTTTCTTGGGGCATTGACATTACTTTGTTAATGATATTGTGTAGTTGTGTTACTTGTGTATAGGGGTGTGCACAAACGGGTTCAAACCGGAAAACCGGACCAGACGGGACCGAAAAAACCACCAAAAACGCTATCCAGTCCGGCTTTCGGTTATGAAAGATTATAATTCCGGTTTCCAGTCCAGTTCCGGTTAAAAACCAGATTATCCCGGGTTGAACTGGATTAAACCGGTTTTATTATACTTTAAAATATATTAATTGATACTTTAATATAAAATAGCTATAAATAATAAAAATAGTAATAATAACAATCTAAATAAAAATGGTTATAATATGTATTATTTTAAATGTTATATTCATCCATTTTTTATTGTCTTGATAATAGAAATATTTAACAGTCATTGTTTACACTCATATCACTCAAATCTTTGCACTTTAAAACTAATAGGAATAAGTAGATAAGTATAGTAAAAATATTAACATTATTAATATCAAATACTCCATATTGACTAAAATAATTTAGAAATCGGGTTTTCTGGTTTGGTTCCAGTTTTGAACTGATGCACTCCCCTACTTGTGTAGTTGTGTGCAAGTCCATTACCTCGGGTCCCCTCAGCCCCCCTCCCCTTGACCCCCCAGGGTTATAAAAAAAGTTCTGTAAGTCCATTACTTGACAAAAACTTAAAACTAAATCCAAAACATAAATATAAAACCAGCAAGTGATTTTGATTCACAATATAGCTCATGTGAAAAATAAGGTGCGTTCAATTTGCATATATAGCATAACAATATTGCTTTAAAAAAATGCTTTTATTAGATATTGTATTACCAATTTACCATAATTAGAAGTGTCAAATCATAATGACAACAAAAACAAAAAGAAGAGACAAAGTGATACTAAAAGAAGACACCAATGTTCACCAAAAAGTATAGGAAAGAAAAGGCTGAACCTGCTGATGAAGATTCTCAGTCTTGTTCACAAGAAGCTCTATCTTCTCCCCGCGGTCTAGAACCTTATATCAGGAAGCGGAAAAAAGAACATACACGTGATTTTTGTAATCTTAAAGTATAACTTCAAAAAAATGAAAATGCATGTCAATCGCATGTATTACCATTAAATAAGGAGATGCAAGCAGATATGGAGCACAGGAGTAGTTATTTAACAAAAGACTGACATAGCAAGAAAAAGAAACAAAGGTATCCCATGTTGTAAGCCTAAAAAACATTCAACCCTCTCAGTTTTTAAATTTTTGTGAATCATGAAGAAGAAGCTGGTTAACACTCTTTTAAAATTATTTTATTATTCCTATGTTACAGTCATTAAAATCCCATGAATTGTTTTATGCAAAATCTTGCACACACAAAAAACTTGCACAAAGGTATACACACTGTAGAGAAGAAATTGACCCAATTACACCTATGAGTGTGAGGGAGGGGTAAGTTGCACTTGGAGAGACGGATATACTAATGAAGATGCTGGAATATGTTGTTTTATTACAACAGCAAAACTAAATTGGCTAGCTATTATGTGGGTTCAGAGATTCAAATATTCAATAGCTTACAGCACATACTAGAAGTAAAACAGCAATAAGAAAGGAGCTGCATCTTCAAAAACTTTTAAGCAAAGTTCCTTGAAACCTTACCCTAAAAAGTGAAATGGAAAGGGGTTCAACTAGATGTAATTGGAGGCAAAGATGAAGAGGCATTGTTTAACTATGATGGAGAAGATGAAGAAGAATGTGCTTCACTTGAAGACAAAGAAGAAGATAATTATGTTGGCGTTGAGCAAAAACTCAAGAAGATTAAAAGGCTGCTAGTAGTGATTACGAAACATGCGCAGTACCACATTAGAAGTTTCTACAGTGATTCAGTGCCGCCTCGGTGGTTATGGACTTGATCACTACTATTTCTAAAAATGGTCTAAACCAATAACTCACTTGTGGTCTTTTGATAATTGCAGTAAGCTTCTGTTCCGTCCCATCTGCTTATCACCCAGGTCCTGAGGTGGGGGATGGCGACCGTATCGCGGATCTTGTCGTAAATCTCTGCGACCCGGAGGGTGAGCGGTGTGAAGTTCCTGGTGGGCAAGAAATCCATGCCCTTTCCCTTGGCGGCCTTGTGCTGGACGCTCGGACCCAGTTGGTCGGCCATCTTGACCTTGCGGTGCGTCGGAATCGGGCCGTCCCTCATCTGAATCTCCTTCTAGACTGGCGAATCTTTGTGCACGATCCAGAACCTCAGCATAGCTTTTTCCCGGGTTCAACTTTAACGCTCGGTAAAGGTCACCAGTTTGGAGGGCATATAAACATAAATTCCACGAATCACTGGTCGGGATCGATGTCCAGGTTCAATGAGCGATGACGGAATAAGGCAGCCAAAAATGCCTAGCAGTGGCAGTTGAAGCGTTCCGGTGAGGATGAGAGAAAGAATACACGAACCACCTGGAGTACCCTCCAAAAAAGGACATTGCCCTTAACTACCTTCAAAAGGATCAACAATCAACACATACCAGAGGTGGTCCGAATGGATATTCCAATCTTGAGGTGGCAAACAGTTACAAAACACAATCATAATGCATATTCAATTTTCATCACAACTTCTATACATGATCACACATTTCTAGAAACACTTAAAGACCACCAATACAGCAAGGTGACAGAGAAATGCAAAGTAAATCAACAAATAAACATTGGAAACAACACTTCTCGATGACATCAAACGCAACACAAGAAATACATGCCAATATGCAGAATATAAGAGTACGGTTACAAATACTTATTTCATTGTATATATATTTTTCACCTAGGAACACCACAAAGCAAGATGACACTGAACAATGGTTTGCAATAAAAGGCTCCTGATAAGAACTCCACAACCATACAAGATCACAATAGAATTGAATACAAACTACAGAAAACAGTAAACTTCCATTAACAAGGTACACAGTGTACAGAGTCCCAAAGAAGGAGATAATACTCCAACTTCCCAGTCCCAGACATCAACGTCTAAACAGCCTACCCACAATATTCAGCTTACTACTATTTATAGGAAGTATGTAACTCCTACTAACCGGAAACAGTTATTAGCTAACAACAACTTTAACTAATAACTAACGCTACTTCCTTCTAGAATATACTTTGCCAAAGTATTTATTTTCTCTCCTCGGTTTAGTTGAGTCTCTAACAATGCTCCCTCCCTAAACATCCACCTTGCCCTCAAGGTGGGTGGTAGGAGACAGTCGAGATCTTGTGTTTCCTCTTCATCCTTGCGCCTCTTCCTTCCCAATACATAACTAATTGCAGGAGCATGAACTTCATTGCCTGAAGAACGCACTGATGATTGGGATCTCTGTAATTGTTTTGTTCCTCATAACCAGATGGTGTTGTTTGACCTTTCCCTTCAATATCCTTCTCTGGATGTATTGGCTGCGAATTGATCACACTGCCAGTACTGATATTCATGAAAATATTGTGTCCATGTCTGGTTAAACACAGAGCAAATTCTTCCCTAAATTCATATGAGGTTCCATCTTCCGGGTTCACAGTATTTTGATGTACATTCAAAGATGCCTCGCAGCTTACAATTCCCACAACCAGTTTGGCATTGACAAGCAAAAAGAGAGCTGCACATTGATACCCAGCACCACTTGGGAAAAGAAAAACTTCAATGTTGGGTCCCTTGATTAAGTGTAATCTTGTTTTCTCAGGGATAGAGCTCAGCCTGTAATAGTAAATTTGGCCAGATTCTTTGCCATTAGCAGCACTCAAAGAATTAGTGATGGAGTCTATTTTCTTTAGATCTTCCACAATATAAACAGAAGAATGAATTCTTGATGCGTGTGTAAACAGTTTTCCAATCAGCCCATTAGAGAAGAATTTCTGAAACCTCTTTGCTTCCCTGACTGGGTTTGCATCCAACTTTATTAACCCAAGTGAGGAGAAAGAAGCCATAACTACTCTTCCCAGCAAATCTGGTTCCACTTCTATATTTCCAACATCTTCACCTATCTTGGTTTCCATTAAACGAACACTAGTGAAACATTTCACTTCTGAAACATTGGAACCTAAGACCATTTTGTAAGGTTGGAAATTTGCTTCAGGTTCCACTCCATTAACAGTAGCCTGAATAGTAGGATCCAGGACCACACTGATTTTATAAAATTGGTATTCAAGAGTAAACTCATCAGCCCATTTCAGTCCATAATTAGAGGAGTCCCAATTTGCATAAAGTATCAAACTGCCCCCCTTAACTGCTATCCTAGGTTTGACATATGAGAGAGTGAAGATTGAACCTTCACTTGCACTAATCTGTGGATCATTCTTCCCCAACTGTTTTGCTAAGGCACCCTGGAATGACACATCACCTTCACCCTTAATTTCTTGGTCCTGACCGTCAGCATCAATAACAGACTTCTCCATCATTCTTCTATAAGTAATTTTGTGAACCATGTTACACCTTTTCCAATGCTCACCTCTTTTCCAGAAAATCTTGCTCTCTGTACCAGCAATTGCCATATGAGACGGTATGTCACAACCTACACCTCCATCTAGCACAATAATACCCACTGTTGACAGCCCCCAAACTTTTTTAACTTCTGTTATTGCATCTGTGAAGACACCCGGAATGAGATCCTGGAAATTTTTGATGGGCTCGTACTTGAGAAAACGAGTAATTGCTCCAGCTTCATGTCCAAGGTTAACTAAAGATTTCTCATAGTGTTCCTATTCGCTATAGGTGTATGAATCTTCCGTGGACGATTGCTGCTGATTAACCAACTCCTGCTGTGATTCTGTGAACTCAGTTAGAGAGTTCGAACTGGGGTTTTCGGTTAAGTCGAAGCCAGAGAACTAGAAGAATTTGGCAACAGCAATGAACCTTTGCTTTTCGAATTCCTGCAGCGACGCACAGTCCTCGATCGTCCTCGCTGGTGACGTTGCTGCAGCTTGGTGCGCACTTCGTCCAACCCTGTCCTCGTTACCTTGCTCTTCGCACGCTTCTCCTTCTCCAGGTGTGAGCGCTTTTCCTTTTCTAGGGTTGAGTGCTTCTCTTTCTCCACTTTTCCGCGCTCAACCTTTTCTGCGAGCTTCCCCAATTTTCCGCGCGAATCCTCTCGCGAGTGCGAAACAGTTCGCGACTCCTTCTGCGACTTGGTGAGGGACTGCGATAGACTCGATTTATCAGAAGGACGATGATGCTTGGTGTTGCTCGATCGCTGCAATCTACGATTTAGACGCTCACAGTCGTGCAAGATACTTTTCAACTTAGCGTTCGTCTCCTTCATACATCGATCTATATTATCAAAACTCTTTTCCATTTGCGGTGTCATGTAGAAATCCTCCATGATTCCAATTCTCCGTGTCCAGGAAGTAACGTGCTCTGATACCAATAATAAGAACTCCACAACCATACAAGATCACAATAGAATTGAATACAAACTACAGAAAACAGTAAACTTCCATTAACAAGGTACACAGTGTACAGAGTCTCAAAGAAGGAGATAATGCTCCAACTTCCCAGTCCCAGACATCAACGTCTAAACAGCCTACCCACAATATTCAGCTTACTACTATTAATAGTAAGTATGTATCTCCTACTAACCGGAAACAGTTATTAGCTAACAACAACTTTAACTAATAACTAACTCTACTTCCTTCTAGAATATACTTTGCCAAAGTATTTATTTTCTCTCCTCGGTTTAGTAGAGTCTCTAACAGCTCCCTAAAGTCATAAGAGCATAAAAAAGTCGGACTGCACCATATTTCCTCGGCAAAGGATACCCAGAAAATATGATGCCATGATGCACCACCACATCATCTTTTCCAAAAGGTAAAAAAAGGAATGATCTTGGTCAGAGATCGGCTTTACCTGAAAATCTTATGACTCTCTAGCTCTAGGCATGCCTAAGTCATTTAAAACACCTCTAAGCATTTGTATACCATAAAATATAAATCGCTGGCACCAGAAAATTAGTCCGAAAAATGTGTTTGTGTGTAATATGCAGAAGATTCTTAAGCTTCAACATGCCAATATGTAAAATATAGGAGTGCGGTTACAAATATTTGTTTCATTACATATGCATAAATATTAATTGCCAATTAACATGGTTTTGAAAATCAGCTAAAGATGTCCCACCTAGCAACACCACAAAGCAAGATGACATTGAACAATGGTTTGCAATAAAAGGCTCCCTAAAGTCATAAGAGCACAAAAAAATCAGCCTACACCATATTTCCTCAGCAAAGGATACCAAGAAAATATGATGCCATGATGCACCATAGCACCACCACATTATCTTTTTCAAAAAGCAAAAAAGTGGAATGATCTTGGTCGGGGATTGGCTACCCAAAATCTTACGACTCTCTAGACCTCTAGGCATGTCTAAGTCATTTAAAACACCTCTAAGCATTTGTATACCAAAAAATATAAATCACTGATACAAGAAAATTAGTCTGAAAATGTGTTTGTGTGTGTAATTGTGTATAGTATGCAGAAGATACTTAAGCTTCAACCCTCCAGTATGTCATTAGTCATTACCTATCCTTTCATTAGCATCTATGTTGGAATATAAACTCCAACTAGTAGTCTTAGATCTCACAAAGATGGGTGAACAAAGTAAAAGAGACCAATGACTTCAATGCTCTCATTTGTGCTTTGAAATCGAGGAGAATAGCTGGTTGGCAGGTAGTCAATGTGGGCGGCTATCAGATAGTAGTGACATCTAAATGAGAAAGATATGAATCTTTAAAAGGGAAATGGTTGACAACATTGAATCAAGAATTGGAGCTGCTTTAGAGCTTTCATTAAGTTACAACTTAGTCCTTGAAACAATTTTCCTAAAATAAAGTGCTTCCTATTTTTATTTTGTACAGCACAGTGCTGTCAACCCGGCATACCAGAACGTAGCCCCCTACTTTGAAAACACTATAGCGCTACGACATATAGCAAGATGACCACTATTGAGACAAATCTTATGCAGAATACATATCATATGTATGCATATAATTACATACCATACACATATCAAATCCCAAAGACAATAAGTATAGCTCGAAGTCTCACACTCCATTGCATTAATAACTACTAATTGTTTAAACAATACCAATAAAAATGTCTCAAACCTGATGACCACTATTCCCACATCTCCACTTATTCCCACTGGTGCCTTTCGGCTTTGGTAAGTCCTCATGTGGTTGTTTTGCCACAAAAATATAGGCGACACTCTTCTTGTCTTTGAAATCTTTCAAGCTATGACACTCCTAAGTTGGCTCAAGATTTTCACCAAACAAGTCAGTCGAAGGGACTAGAGTGTATCCATTTTGAGTCTCCATATTAAAAAAGTGACTAAACTGTGAAAGGCTTGTAAAGAGGAGCAGAAGATTATCAAATCGTTGAGTCAACAAAGGGAAGTGAAACTGGGTTGTAAAGATCTTGATGACTGGTAGAAGGTTGTCAACATGTTGTCCAAGATGCTGAAGGTCATCATAACACACAGAAGGTCGTTGAGAGAACTGATTCTAAAAAGAGATTTTATGAGTCTGTGAGGTGGTTCTGATGTGTTCAGAAGTTTTTCATGGGGTAAATATTTACTCTTTATAGCTACACTGACCTTAAAAGTTAAAACAGCAAAAACAAAATTACCCCAAAGTCATGGCGCAGACAAGCAAAGTACATTATGGCGACGCTATAGTTACCAGTATTGCAGCTAATGTACCCGCTATAGTGCCTGATATTACCTAGAGCCAGCCACAGCACTACAAAGGAAGAGATTGTGTTGCCCCAAAGCTACTCCGCTACAGCTGCACTACTGAAATTGCTGTTACACAAGTGGCTCTAAATGCTTTAGGGAGGTTACATGAGTTGCTGAAAGACATTTATCTAAAATGCACACACTTGAATGGCTTGAAAACCACGTCAGCCATCCAAATCTAGAAACAGTGTTAATGACGGTCTAAATAGTTAAATGGTTATTAAGTAGTTGGCCACTGGCAGGATAGTGATGTAGATGTTAGGGACCTCACCAGTCCAGAACAATTACAGTAGCTTAACAAGAAAACCAAACTGAATTCTTATTTGATGAAGAAGATCGGTTACACAGAGAAGCAGTAACAAAGGCCGAAGCCTCCCAAAAGAGAAGAGAATAACTCTCTAATCTTTCCCAATCCTAGTCCAAAAGTCCCCAAAAGCCCCCTTACTAACTCCTCTTATTCTCTATTTATACTACCATACTGCATACCCTTATTACAACTATTATTATGATTCTTTCTATTATTAATCTAATAGGTAGGTCCCTATCAATACTCCCACTTTGAGAATCCACCTTGCCCTCAAGGTGGGAAGATAGGAACCAAGTCTGGAATTTCCGCTTCCTCCTGGTGCCTCTTCCCTCCCAGTACCTCGCTGATGGTGGTATAAGAAGTTCCCAGACTTCTAGTCCTCTAGATGAGAAGCTCTTGACCATGCTCAGCATTGCATGTCTCTCAGGCTCCATCCTCTCTCTTGAGTGAAACTCCTCACTGAATAGCTCATACAGAATTTCATCCACACACATGTCATAAGAAAGATAATGAAAACTTGTGTCATACTGTGTTCCTCTTTTTGAATTTAAGACTTCTACAATCTCCAATGGTATTCCCCCATCATGAAACAGAAGTAGCATTTGTCCCATTACACTGCATAACAAGATGTCTTCTTTAAGAACATGCATATTTTCCTTGAGTAATGCACCCATCAGCTGATTACCATAGAGTATTTCTAAAAAATTTGGTGCAACAACTTCGCCTAGAGCTTGCTGATAACTCTTAAGAGCCATCTTCTGTAACACTCTTGTTAAGATGTCAAAAACATCAGTAAGTGATAAGCTAAGAACAGTCTTTGCAGTGATGTCTCCCAATTTTAGATATCCTCCTAATGTTTTCAATGGATTATGTAAGCCAAGCTTGTGGTAGTTTATCATGCTATCAACAATATGCTGCAATTCTGCTTCTTTTAATCCTGATAAGTCTTTAACAATTACTGTTGTGAGTTGCAGGGAACTTCTATCAAAGTGCTGGAAATGGTTAGACTTCTCATCATCTTCAGGAAAAGGTTTACGGTTTCCAAACATAATAGCAATTTCTCCTAAAAAAAGATCCACATGATCCTCCTGAGCCTCTGGCCCAGATTTCCTTTTATCAATGCCTGAATATTCTGAAAACATTTCCCTGGGTTGTCTAGGTTCTTGACTTTTGATCCGAACAGCTTTGTCATCTGAAACGTTCTTGATTTTAAGTGCTCCAATTTCATAAGCAGTTAAGACTCTACTTCCAAAGAAACATGGGTGGATAAGCAGGTCAGCAATAGAAACTCGACTGGGAGTTAAATCCATAGCAATTTCAATATTAGGAAAAGCATAATCTGGCGTTTGTTTAACCGGAAGAACCGTTTTCGACTTTAAGACACCTACAACTGTAGTTTGCTCCTCGATTTCGTCCTCTTTATTCGTTTTCTTGATTCCAGATTCAATTGGTTCCCTCTCAATCTCCTCTATGGGCGGTAGAATTTCTTGCTCAGGGACAAAACCATCTTGCGATAAAACTGGCGAACACAGAGAAACGACTTGAGAAGAGGAAGGGAAATAGTGAAAATCGATTGGTGACTTTCTTGGACACGAACTGAGGTCCGGAGAGGAATTCTGCGAATGGCGAGAAACAGTGCGCGACTTTGTTTGCGAGCTTTTGAGCAATGGCGACCTACCTCTTTTCTGCGATTCAGTCTGCGAACTTCCGCGCTCCCTCTTTTCCGCGATATCCCCCATTTTTCCGCGCGACGCCTTCTGTGAGTGCGAAACAGAATGAACAGTTCGCGACTCCATATGCGAACTGGTGAGCGATTGCGACGGACTCTGCTTGTCACAGAGACGATGATGCCTGGTGTTGCTCGATCGATCTCCATGTACCTTTCGAAGCTTCGGTTCTTGATGCGACGTATCAGAAGTGTGCGATTGATTCATCGATCGACTTTGAAGTCTGTTTTGTATTTCCGCAATGCTAGCTTGCATAGCTACCATCGTCTTCGCCATATCAGCTTGCCTAGCTGCTGTCTCTCTCAGATTTCTTTCTATTTCCGTCACACGTCCTTCCATCTTCCCAAGATAGACGTGCTCTGATACCAATGTTAGGGACCTCACCAGTCCAGAACAATTACAACAATTACAGTAGCTTAACAAGAAAACCAAACTGAATTCTTATTTGATGAAGAAGATCGGTTACACAGAGAAGCAGTAACAAAGGCCGAAGCCTCCCAAAAGAGAAGAGAATAACTCTCTAATCTTTCCCAATCCTAGTCCAAAAGTCCCCAAAAGCCCCCTTACTAACTCCTCTTATTCTCTATTTATACTACCATACTGCATACCCTTATTACAACTATTATTATGATTCTTTCTATTATTAATCTAATAGGTAGGTCCCTATCAGTGGACTAATACCAGGGAGTGACTGATGATTAAGTAGGCCCATTAATAGTAAATTCTTAACAAATATGCCACACATTTCTAAAGAGGGAAGAAACAATACGCGTAAACAATCCCATACGCATATGGGACTTATATAAGCCTTGTATTGTATACTTACACATCACCAAACGCATATTATGTAGTATTATATTACAAATAAGAGTTACAATTTTCTACAGTTTACTCATAGCAAAAATAGAAAGCTGTGTACCTTGTCAATATTTTCCATCATGACACCTTTGACTTCAGAAACCTGTGCTTTAACCTTGGCAATTTTGCTTATCTCATCGGAATGGTCAACGCAGTATATCATATGCTCCTTCAACTTTGACCTACATCAAACAGTTCAATCCAATAAGATGAGAAAATGGAAAATCTTCCACACACACAAAACCACAACTTATGTACCCAAATTCCTTGTTAAGACTATTATGGGTAGCAGTGTTAGCCTTTCCACCACCATATTTTCCAACAAAATCATCCTTAATACGCTCCAGATATGCCATAGGGATCTGTCGTCCAACTGATTCTTCAGCAACAACACAATAAGCTGCAAAACCACAAATTTGTCATCCTACAAAAATCTAAAGAAAACTGTAAGTTTTAGGAATAAAACTTCCTTGATTGAATGAGCCATTCGGCCAGAGTATAAATACAGTTTGTACAGATAACTACAAGCTGGTACAGATCCTAAAAATTAGGATCTAGATAACTATGAGCTTATCTACAACTAACTAAGTCTATCCGACCCACTTATGTACATCAATCTAATCAGGAAAAATAATGTAACATTTTTCTAATAATGTAACATTTTTCTACACTCCCCCTCAAGTTGGTGAATATATATCATACATTCCCAACTTGCTTATAAGTAGCTCAAATATAGGTCTAAATAACCCTTTGGTAAAGATATCAGCTGTTTGATCTTTAGTGGATACAAATGGTGTGCAAATGATTCCAGCTTCAATCTTCTCCTTAATGAAATGTCTGTCCACTTCAATATGCTTAGTTCTATCATGTAGCACAGGGTTATGAGCAATGCTTATAGCAGCTTTATTATCACAATATAACTTCATAGGCAGCTCAATCTCCATCTTTAGTTCTGTGATTACTCGTTTGATCCAGAGTAACTCACATATTCCATTAGCCATAGCTCTGAATTCTGATTCTGCACTACTTCTAGCAACCACATTTTGTTTCTTACTTCTCCAGGTTACTAGATTTCCCCATACATAGGTGCAGTATCCAGAGGTAGATCTCCTATCAGATATTGAGCCAGCATAATCTGCATCAGTAAAAGCTTCAATTGTCCTATTGTTTCCCTTTTTGAAAAACAATCTTTTCCCTGTACAGCTCTTCAGGTATCTCAGAATCCTGTAAGTAGCATCAAGATGTTCTTGGAGAGGATGATGCATAAACTGACTTACCATGCTTACTGCAAATGCAATATCTGGTCTTGTGTGTGCCAGATATATTAATTTTCCTACCAATCTTTGATATCGGTGAATATCAACTGGATTTCCCTCCTTGATATCTCCCAATTTCTGACTTGGGTCAATTGGAGTGTCTGCTGGTTTGCAGGCACTCATTCCAGTTTCCTGTAGAAGATCTAAAACATATTTCCTTTGTGAGACAACAATACCCTTCTTTGATCTAGCTATCTCCATTCCTAGGAAAAATTTTAAATTTCCTAGGTCTTTAATCTCAAATTCATGAGCAAGTTTGTCTTTCAATCTTTTAGTCTCTGTGTGATAATTTCCTGTGAGGATAATATCATCTACATAGACAATTAAGATTGCAATCTCCCCCTTACCTGAAAACTTCATGAATAAAGTATGGTCAGCTTGAGCTTGATTAAATCCTTGCTTCTTTATGAACTTTGTGAATCTGTCAAACCAGGCTCTTGGAGACTGTTTAAGTCCATATAAAGCTTTCTCTAATCTGCAAACTTTTAACCCAAACTTATTTTCAAACCCAGGAGGAGGTTCCATGTACATTTCTTCTTCAAGTTTCCCATTTAAAAAAGCATTCTTTACATCCAGTTGTTGTAATGGCCAGTCTAAATTGGCAGCAAGAGATAAAAGAATTCTTACGGTGTTCAACTTTGCAACTGGTGCAAAAGTTTCTTTGTAATCCATTCCATAGGTCTGTGTGTACCCCTTGGCAACTAGTCTTGCCTTATACCTCTCCAAACTTCCATCTGCCTTAAACTTGGGGGTGAAAATCCACCTGCAACCAACTGTAGGTTTATTTTTAGGTAACTCTACAAGCTTCCATGTCTGATTCTTTTCAAGAGCCTCCATCTTCTCCAAAACAGCTTTCTTCCACTCAGCTTTAGATAGAGCATCCTGTATGGTTGGAGGAATAGAAATAGAAGAGATATTGGAGGTAAAGGCTGCAAAGTCAGATGTCAATTTAGAATAAGAAACATAGTTTGAGATGGGGTATTTAACACATGTTCTTCTCTCTTTTCTGAGAGCAATAGGAAGGTCAAAGTTGCTAGAAGTATTACCTTTTTCACTTCCTGACATTGAGGCAGAATCATGGACAGTTGTAGGTTCTTGGACTTCCTCTATTCTTTGATTTCTAACCCTTCTCTCATAAGTTTTTTCAAAGAACTGACTTGTCTGTTGATCCTTTTCAATTGGTTCAGTTGGATTTACTTCATTATTTTTTATTCCTTGATCATTTTCAGGTGTACGGATATTTCTAAGGAAATTATCATCCAGATTAATATCAAGAAAATTAAGATTTTCATGAATATTTGGCATTATTGGAACATCTTCACTTAATTTCTCCCCCCTGAAGATGAGAATCAAAAAAAGGTTGTTCTTCCATAAAAAAAATATCCATAGTAACAACCATTGTTTTGGTTGTAGAATCAAAACATTTATACCCTTTTTTAGTGGCAGAAACACCTAGAAAAACACATTTTTTTCCTCTAGGATCAAACTTACTTGCAGATCTATCTGGATTTTTGATAAACACTGTGCAAGCAAAAAATTTTAAAGGAAGGGTGTTTACCAATCTATTTGTAGGAAAGAAGTGTTGTAGTGAACTAATAGGACTTTTAAATCCTAAAGTTTTGGATGGCATGCGATTAATTAAATAATTTGCATGTAACACTGTTTCTCCCCACAAATATTTTGGTATGTTTGTTGAAAACATGATTGCACGAGTGACTTCAAGCAAATGTCTATTTTTCCTTTCTGCAATTCCATTTTGAGCTGGTGTATTGACACAAGAGCTTTGATGAATAATGCCTTTTTCGGTAAAAAAGTTGTTTAAAGTTTGAGAAAAATATTCACGGCCATTATCACTTCTTACCATTTTAATTTTGGTATTGAATTGAGTTTGGACCATAGCATAAAATGTTCTAAATATTTTCTCAACTTCAAATTTTTCTTTGATTAAAAATACCCATGTGACACGAGTATGATCATCAATAATAGTTACAAATCATCTCTTTCCCTTTAAAGTTGGTATTCTAGATGGACCCCAAATGTCACTATGTACCGAGGTAAAAGGGCTAGTAGGTTTATAACTGTGGGGTAAATAAGTGTTTCTGTGATGTTTTGCAAGTGCACACATATCACAATTAAAAAAAGAAGCATCTTTATTCAGAAATAATTGAGGAAACATCTTTTTTAAATAATAGAAACTAGGATGTCCTAGTCTATAATGAAGTAAATACAACTCTTTATTATTTGAAAAAGAAACAGTTTGCAAACAAGCATTTCTTGGACCTCTTTTATTAGAGTGAGTTTCTCCATCAAAGATATAGAGTCCATCCTCCTCCTTAGCACTGCCAATCATCTTCCCCGATGCCAGGTCCTGAAAAATGCAATAAGAAGGATAAAAAATGACACAACATTGTAGATCTTTAGTTATTTTACTAACTGAAGTAAGATTGCAGGATAGATTAGGGACATGAAGAACTTTGGATAGATTCAGTGATGAGGAAATACTAATATTTCCCATCCCTGCAATGGCTGATAGAGAACCATCTGCAACTTTAACCTTTTTATCTCCTGCACTAGGTTTATATGAAGAAAAAAGATTTGAAATAGAAGTCATGTGATCAGTAGCCCCTGAGTCAATAATCCAGGTATTTTTAGATTTCCCAGAACAAAAAAAATGATGAATAGGTACCATTTTGGGCATAAGAACAATAGGAAGATTCTGGGTTGGATTCTTTCTGGGAATTTTGGGTTTTCTGGGAATTAAGGAAGTTAAGAAGTTGCCCTATCTGCTCCTGAGTGAATGAAAGCTGATTGAACTTGACTTGTGGTTCTTGTTGAGTCTCAGTCACAGTTGTTTGTAGGGCCTTCTCAGTTTTTTTCTTTCCTGTCCCTGGTGGTTTGCCATGAATTTTCCAACAAGTCTCCCTAATGTGCCATAATTTCTTGCAATGATCACACCAGGGTTTTTTCTTGTCATCACTCTTAGCCACCATTGCTGAAGAGCCCAGATTCCTCATTATGTACTGGAATGTTGTACATAACCTTCTTCCTGCTATCCTCCATCCTGATTTCAGAAAATACCTCCCTGATAGAGGGTAGAGGTTTTTTTCCAAGTATCCTCCCCTTAACTTCATCTAGATCTCTATTAATTCCTGCTAGGAACATGTAGACCCTATCATTTCCTCCCTTTTTTGTGTCTTGCTAGATCCTTGGCACTCTCCCACTTCTCATCATCATGGCACTGATCCAACTCTTGCCATAGGGATACCATCTCATTGTAGTAAGAGATGATATCTCTATTGCCTTGTTTGGACTGCCACAACTTTGTTTTTTAATTCAAAAATCTGAGAAGAGTTCTCATTTGAGTAAGTTTCCTTAATGGAATTCCATACCTCCTTTGAAGTTTTCATGAACATGTGAGGTTTGGCAATTGATGCATCCATTGAACTTAGAAGCCATGTTGTCACCAAGGAATTTTTTGACCTCCAGACACTGTAGCCATCATCACCAGTTTTTTTCTCCTCTATTTCACCAGTTATGTACCCTAGCTTGCCCCTTCCATCAATAGCCAGCTTGACAGACTATGACCATTCGAGATAATTTGTGTCATTCAATCTATAGCCAGTAATGAGCATAGATGAATGAACTGAGGTCTGGTAGTTTGTCATTGGGCTATTTGGGGAGTTAGGGTTATGGGTTTGTGAGTGGGGAGAAGAGTCAGATTGCTCGGTTTCCACCATTGTGGTGTTTAAACAACCTGCTCTGATACCATGTAAGTTTTAGGAATAAAACTTCCTTGATTGAATGAGCCATTCGGCCAGAGTATAAATACAGTTTGTACAGATAACTACAAGCTGGTACAGATCCTAAAAATTAGGATCTAGATAACTATGAGCTTATCTACAACTAACTAAGTCTATCCGACCCACTTATGTACATCAATCTAATCAGGAAAAATAATGTAACATTTTTCTAATAATGTAACATTTTTCTACAAAAACCATTGGAGGCAGAGGCAGAATCAGAACGAATTTGGGGGGGGGGCTAAATATATGTCAAAAATTTAAACACTTCAATTGTAATAAAAGCATGAAAAAACATAAAATGGCAAAAATACTTACAGTAGGCTACTATTAGTTGTTAGAAGAAGTAATAAATTAAAACAATACATGTATGTGTTGAAAACGTTACAAAATTGCATCATTTTCGATACAAAATCATATTCTAACAAACAAATTACAAGATTATTAACATACACATCAACTCCATTTACAAATGATTAATATCATACACAATAATTCTATTTCAATTAAGTCAGTTATTAAACATATTAACTAAGTCCATCTATACAGGCATACACTCATTATTACTCATATAGAAGTTATGTATACCTATTACAAATAATTTGTATGTCTCATGGTCAAATATAGAAGTTAGTAGACGGATTTGAAAAATTATTACAAAAATATACTTAAACTATTAAATATATTTGAAAAAATCATCAAATATATAATGGTCAAATTTTTGAAAAATTATTACAAAAATATTACAAAAATATTTAGAGTCTGTTTAATAACACTGGAATTGGCTCAATCTGCTGAAACGACTAAATTAGTTGAACTTGCTTTATTAAAAAAACATATTTATAAACATATCTTATTAATAAAACAAAGAAAATAGGAAAAGGGTCAAATAAACCCTTTTATAATTGTAAATCCATCACATAGACCCATGTACTAAAAAAGCATCACATAAACATCTTTACTCTAAAAAAAGAATCAAATCTCTCAAATTACCGGAAGATGACTAATTTTAGCCGGCAACTGTGATTTTTTTTCTTTTCCCATTTTTTTCTTTACTTTTTTTTCCTCTTTCCTCCTTGACTGATCGTCCATATATCTCCCTTGCTCCTCCATTCGATCTCTTCTTGAGTTCGTATTTTTTTGTTGTTATTTTTTTATCTTGAGGGAAGGATGAACCGATGAACATGTACATTGAAGAAACTGTCCAAGTGGTTGTCACTCCGGTCCGGCTACCTTCTGCGGCGGAGCAAGTGAGCAACAACGTCGTAGCCTCCCAGAACCACTCAACCAAGCACCGTCAAGAATAACAAAACTACATTTGTATCTCAGATCACGTCACTGAGTTTCTCCTTAACAAAGTTTCTGTGTAAATCAAATATAGACTCTGGTTGAAAGATTTTAATTTAAAGCTAAAAAACTACATTTGTATATCATATCACTTTGTTTGTATATATATACTCTGGTTGTTTCGTTTAATCGGAAATAGTGTATATATATTTTTATTGTACAAATATTACGTATGTATCGGAGTATATATTTATATAATAGAATTATTAGAGGCTTAGTATTGTACTTTACATTAAACTCTCTTTATTATAAATATATCTGTCAGGGCTCCTCAGGGAGTAACCTTTTCCATTATTCTCACATGGTATCAGAGCACGTTAAAAAAAATTGATCCTCTCTTACTAAACCCTAGCGCCGCCAGCCACTGCAGCATGTCGACCCCCGCTTCAGCAGCCTTCAGCACGTCGGCAACCATGGCCCAGCCCACCTCCACTGCAGCGGTCACTTCCGTCACCACCACCGGCGCTCCTCCATCCTTTGGATCGCTGCCGGCAATCACTTCAGTCTCTTCCGATGTGACGTTCTCCTCCAACTTTGCATCACCAAGCCAGGTTTCTATGTCATATTCTTTGTTTCATAATATACCACCAGTGTTCCCATGGTCGGCTCCCATTCCCGTGCAGGCTGTCCCTCTAGAGCCGCCGCCGTTCTCGGCCGGCTCCTCCTTTGCCGGCATCACGTTTGTCGGGTCAGCTGGTGTCTCCTCCGTTTTGCTTCCGTCGCGCACACCTACAGGCAGCCCGGCCGGATCTCTCCTCATGGACCTTGCTCAAACCATCTCTCATGTGGCCACCAATGTCACAAATATTGTGACTACCAAACTTTTAGCGGTGGAAGACTACACTACTTGGAGGACACAGTTTGAAACGTTTATGGTCTCCCAAACTCTCCTTGGCATGGTTGATGGCTCCATTCAGGTACCACCTACTTACTCCAAAGATGCTCTTAACCGTCAAACTCCCAATCCGGAATTTTCTACTTGAATCACATTATATGCATTTCTCCCGGTTGTATATGATATATTGGGTAGAACTGCTAGCTAAACTTTTCATCTGCGCAGGTTTTAGAGAAGTAAACCAAGCAGCTTCAGCCTTCAGATTATTGATGAATGGTAAGGTTGCATGTCACAAAATTTATAGTACGTAGCTTCTACGTGAAAATATATGGTTGAGTATTATATTCAAAGAAAGGAACAAGTGTAGGCACCGTCAACTCCGCCGGTGGCGTTAGAAGAGTGGCCAATAATAAAGAGAAGGATCTCCTTCAAAGATGAGAACGAAGATCCACCGCCGGAGAAAGATCACCGTTGTGGTGGATTCCTTGACACCCCAGGGTTACTTTCGCCGCTAGCTGCCTCGAGGTCTTCCAGGGGTCACAAGAGTGGAGGTCGGGTATTGTTTCAAGTACTTACGAATGATTCCATAAGAGAAAAAGAAAGAACAAAAAAGAGAGAAGGAGCAGATTAGCGGAAGAGTTGGGAGCATGAAGAACTAGCTTAGCAAGAGAGAGAAAGAAAGTATAGAAAAAAAAAAAGAAAAAAAAATAATATTACCCATACAATACAGGCAAAAAAGAGGTCACCTCCCGGTATATGACTGATCTGATTCCTTTTTTAAAATAAAGATGTTAATGTGATGCATGTTTTAGTACATGGATCTACATGATGGAATCAAAATTGTAGAAGGGCTTATATGATTCTTTTTTCAAGAAAATATTATATGAAAAATAACTAAAATAGTCGTCTTCAACAAATTCATCCAATTCAACCAGAAAAGTAACTATAATCTTACTAATTTTGAGTATTACACAATTGAGCATGAAAATTAAAAGTTATGCTTTTAATACAAAATTGACAACAACAACAACAACCAAGCCTTATTCCCAAAAGATTTTAGGGTCGGCTAACATGAATTGATCCATAATGTCGGAGCAAAAAAGAGAAGAAAGATAAGAAAAATAAAAAGAAAAGGTAAGATAAAATGGATAAGATAAAAGTAACATAAAAACATAAGATAGATAAAAGATAAAACAAATTAAGGACATAAGAAAAAAAGATTAAAATAAAATATGAACATAAGAACATAGAATGATAAATATAATAAAATAAAAGATAAAAGAAAGAGAAAAGGAAGAAAAGAGATCAACCGTCCACACGTATATGTGCTCTCCACTTTGCTCTATCCAAAGTCATACTTTCATTCAACCCAAGAAGAAGCATATTAATTCTGATTTCTCTAATCCGAATCTGTTTGGGTCTTCCCCTCCCCCTTCTACCCGCCTGTTCTCCCCAGTTCTCAACTCGTCTAACAGGTGCATCATTCGGTCTTCTACGCACATGACCAAACCACCGCAATCGAGACTCTTGCATCTTATCTTCTATAGGTGTTACTCCAACCTTTTGGCTTATTCTCATTTTTCAAGCGGTCTTTTCTGATATGTACACACATACAACGTAATATTACCTAATATACACATCTCTGTCACACTCATCTTTTGAATATGACATTGTTTTACCGCCCAACACTATACACCATACAACATTGACTAATAAAATAAAATTGATGAAGTGTAGGATATTTGGAACAGATACAAGTCAACTACTCAAGACGTCAGGTAGAAGCTACACTCATAAATGTCCTCAAGGCTTCAAGCCCAATTCAAAAAACTAAGCAAGCGTGAATAGACCCGATACTTCGTACTACGTGTAGTTTTACTCTGTATTTGTTTCGTCACTTCAACAAAATGATATAGTTAGGTTAGGTATTTTCTTTTAAAAATTATACCAGCATCGATTGAGCAGAGGGACATCGAAGCTCGGAGGCGCGGTCAAATTACTACCTATACCTACCTCCTAATGTCCGGCGAGGGGGTGGCACCAGCTCGCCCCTCCCTTGTTCCACCCCTGATTGGAGGAAAGGAAGCCTTTACGACAATCAGAAGGGGAGGATGCATTTGTGTTGAATCGTAAGAAATAATGAAGGACTAGAAATTGGAAAATAAGCACCAGATACATGTTCAACTGTTCTTTTCGTGTTGAATTGTTGATTTAGCTATGAGACACAACATTCAGATGTGGTACATCATTGAGCACTACATAGAAAAACTAATCCCTTAAGGAGTCTAAATTTTCAATAGATAGACTCATAGCAAAGGCAGAAAGTGATTCTCATTTCCTAACTAAATAAAACGTGCAGCTGTCTTTTCAGTAAAAAATAAAAGTCTAAGCTGTGTGAAAACTTCAGGATGAATTGCTGGAATCCTATGCAATCTTAGAAGTGACCTTTCCAACCCATTTGAAAATCCAGGACCATTTAATAACCTGGATGTGAGTAATTATTACACTCCTAACCAGAATAAACAACATCGACTTTCTTACACGATGAAAATACACAAGTAAAAAAACTAAAAATTAAAATATTAAGCACACATAAAGAGAAGATAATTATCATCATCTAATGAAAAGAAGTTGAGATCCATGCATCGAATTCACTAGCTAATCATTCCAAAATTAGTGAGTGATGTCCACTCATAGTAATCCGAATGCATAAATCCTTTTTTATCCCTTTGAAATACGGATTGGCTAACACCATTAATCGAATCTCCCTTCAGCCCACCTAAATCCACTAGAAAGAAACTGATCTTAAGAACGGTTGGCTCAAATAGAAAAATTACCTTAGGTACTTGGGTTAAACTACGATAGATAGACATTTTAACTATTTCCTTTCAAATAAATTGTGACATAAAAGCAGGGGATGCTTACTGAAGCCGTTATCCACAAGGTAGTTGAAGGTGTGGCCATCGCAGTTATAGGTGAACTTGTTGTTGGATGCCGGAAGCTTCTGGAGGCATTGAAGAGCTATGGCGTTGAAGTTACCGCTGAAGTCGGTGTGTTCGGCCAGTATCACGCTCCCACGCGCCACGAACGCGTAGATCAACGCCGTCTGCTTCCCCATTTCCCGATGGGTTCTCTCTATGCGGCGGCGTGTAGGGTAAATCGAATCGCTTGGCAAACTTAAAAGCTGAAGGAATAGAGGTGAGAGAATGTCGTAGAAGAAGGCTCTTTCTTACCAGACTTGTCTTGAAATTCAAGGAAGTGTGAGGTTGTCGTAAGGTAAGATAAAGAAGATGGAGAGGTTTAAAAGACGGGTTTTAAGTTAATTTTGAAGGTTTTGCCAAAAACAAAATTAATTGAAGGTAAGTCAAATTTGAGTACAAGTAGAGATTACAGAATGTTTGTCCAATTGTCCCGCATAGATTATAGAAAAAATGGCGGAAAAGAGTCTCCTGAGTTGACTTTCTTGAGAACAAAACTAAGGGTGTGTTTGACATACAAAAAATACTTTTATAAGCTTTTTATTAATTGTTAGTTTTTAGTGACTGAAAATATCTTAAAAGAAAAAGGTAGCAGTTGTTTGATAAAAAGCCGACTGTTTGATTTAGCTCTGTTTGATATACAAGCTGTTATGACTAATTAATGCTAGAAGCTACAGACTTGTCTGAGATGCTACTCATTGTAGCATCTGAAAAAAGATCTTTTATTTTTGTAAAAAATCTTAAAAATTGGCATGCCAAACATACAACTAGAAGCTTCTAAGGACTTTTTAAATAGTACAAAAGCTACAAGACCAAACATAGCCTAAGACTTAATTTAGAGTTCGTTTCGTAATACCAAAATCGGCTCATTCTGTTGAAATTTATGAAATTTTGGTTGAATCGACTGATTGTGTTGATTTATGATAAAATTATATTAATATATATTTTATTAATAAAATAAATAAAAAATATATGTAAAAGTAGTTAAAATGATTATTTACGGTAACTTCAGTCAATACAGTCAGAAAAGTAATTTCAGCGTTACTTTTTTTTATTATTATACAATCCAGCCCGTGAAATCAAAAGTTACGTGTTTAGTGAAAAAGTTGGCTGATAAACCTGATAAATCGAAAAGCAGGGTTACCAAAGGGCTCTTAATTTGGAGTGAACATAAATTAGGTATTACGGAGTATTGTTTTTTATTAATATTAATATTTTTTCACTATAATGACTGAAGTGAATTTTCATAAAATGTGATATTATATAATGGCTTACTAATTACTATCATAATTTTTGGCATACATTAGGTATTATTTATTTTTATTAATATTAATATTGTATCATTCAATTACTTTTTTCAATTCTAGTTTTTCGTAATTGGTAAATCTGTATTTGTTACATTTAGGACTCGATAAATCTTTTTTTGAGGAGAAGTATAAAAGTATGATGTTCTTGAATAACGTTTGTTGGGATATTGGGCCGGGCCCAATACCCGGATCCAAGGCCCAAGATATCCAGCCCGATAGACGGGCCCATAATCCAAAAGATGAACAGGCTCATGGAGAAATATGGATCGAACGGGGTTCGGAGCAAACAACGTACTTGGGCCATATCAATGATAACTCTAGATCAATATACCGAACGAGGTTCGGTCAAATCAACGGACTTGGGCCAGCAGGATCCATTACCCGTTCGGGCATCGGGTAGCCAACAAGTGGCAGGGAGCATTTATTGCTAAAGTATGACGGCAGCTAGTGGGAGTATGGGTTTCCAAGTGGCTGGATGAAGCAACCAATCAACATGAAGTACCCTACACCCCCCATTAGTATAAATAGAAGGATTAGTTTCATTGTAAAGGGTTGGCATTTTGATACTTAAGCCTAGAATAGATTTATCTCTGTAGTTCTTGTATTAGCCATATTCCGACGTACCGATCGGGAGATTTCTGTGTAATCACCAGGTTAATTAATACACGTGGGCTTTTGAGTATTTGATCATTCATATTTTATATTTTCTCTTTACAAGTGATTCTTGATCTATTTTCCTAATATATCCAAAGTTCGTGTTGGGCTTTCGGATCTGCGGGATTAAAACTCAACATTGGCGCCGTCTGTGGGAAACTAGAACAAAAAGTTTCACACCAATCAATTATCCAAAACAAACTACTTACAAAATGGTTAGAATCACTTCTCATTACACCGGAGAAACCTCATAAAGACGTGGGGAAAGCCGGACCCCCCAAGGCCAATCCAGTCGGGGATCTTACCCGCACTTTGATGGGGATTTCTTCATCCCCGAAGCATTGAGAAGAAACCCCCACGCCATGCGAGATTTGGCTCAGGTCATGCAACACCTGGCGGATGAGTAGGATGGAGGACGATCCAGCTACACGGGGGAAACAAGATATACAACCCCTTCATTTGATGATGATACCACCGATGCACAAACAACCACGGCATCGAACCATTCACGAGCCCACCGGGGAGAGCGCGGAAGGACTAAGGCGGCCAGGGGCAGGCATCACACTCCTAGTGACCGCACCCCGACCGGGTCCCGAGCCAGAGGAGATACGCCGTTTGGTCGCCATTTTTGTTCTGGAGAGCGTGACAATACGCGATTCAGTCAGAGACGTCAGAATCAGAGAATGACTCCGCCAGAAAGAAATCGGGAGTTTGTCAACTTGGGAACTCCACCACCACCTCCCCTAACGACCCAGGAGGAAGAAATGGCCGAGATGAGGAGGCAGATGAACGAAATGAGGGAGAAAATGAACAGGACCCCTCTCCAACCTACCCCAGTGCGGGTCGGGATTACTCCCCCCTTCACCCGGGAAATTATGCAGGCGGAGATCCACAGGGATGCCAAACCGCCGACCGGACAGATATATGACGAGGCGGGAGATCCCCACGGACACCTGAGGAGTTACCAAGGGGGGCTCATGCTATTGGGAGCCTCGGAGGTGGCCATTTGTCGTCTTTTCTTCAGCACGCTCAGGGGGGCTACCCAAGAATGGTTCGGAACCCTGCAGCCCGGATCGATCGGCAGCTTTGCCGAATTATCGTCTTTATTCCTGGCCCAGTTCGCCTCCAGTGTCACCCCAAAACGGCATTTCAGTCACCTGACCAGTATCAGGCAGGGTCCAAAGGAAACCCTAAACCAATTCTTGAAAAGATGGAGGGACGAAACCCTGAAAGTCGGGAGCATGACAGATGATACAACCATCACTCTGTTTACTAACGCTCTCCGAACGGGTGAACTGTATAAGGATCTAAAGAAGAATCCAGACACAATGTATTCTGAAGTGTTGGAAAGATCCAGGAAGCATGCGGCTCTGGAGGAAGAAATCATGATCACGGATAAGGTAGTTGCACCCCCTACCCCAATAAAACTGGCCGATCGGTTGGGGCCTATCCCAGCGGCCGCTCCTCCTCCAAGAGTAGGGCGATTCACCCCTTTGGTCCTGTCTATTGCAACCATCTATCAGAATGAGAGGGACAACATCCCCCCCCCCCCCCGACTGACTCCAAAAATTATATGGGGGTTGATGAGAATGCTTTTTGCAAGTACCACAACAGGAACAGTCACTCCACCCTTCCTGTCGGGCACTACAAATAGCGATTGAGAAATTGATCCAGAGTGGTCATCTGGGTAAATATGTAAATACAGACCCAAACGCTACAGGCATTCTAAAGCTGGTTAAAAGACCGAACAGCTGGAGACGGGATGCTCAGCGTGATGCTCACCCCAGAAATGATGTGTATAAACCTCCCAGAGATGAACTAGAAGGTTCGGGGAACCCGGGTAAAAACCCAGAATGGAGGTGAAGGTTATATTTGGGGGCGGGGAAACAGGGGACTCGAACGCCGAACGAAAAAGATTCGAGCGGAGCCTCTATGTGGGGTCCATTTCCACCCCCCTCAAAAGAAAGGAAGGATGGAGCCTATCACGTTCGGGCCTGTAGATTTGCCAAACTCACCAAGTCCGCACATGGACAAATTGGTTGTAAGCATGTGCATAGACAATGCCTTAATTCGCCGGGTGTTGGTTGACATAGGAAGCAGTGTGAACGTGTTGTACCTACAATCGTTCGAGAAAATGGGTCTCCAGATAAGTCTGCTGACCCACCTGAGGACACCACTGACAAGATTCACCGGGAATTGCATCGAGGCAGAAGGGATCATCCAATTGATGGTTGAAATCGGAGATGCAACGCACAAGGCATCGGTCTGAATGATGTTCGGGGTGGTAAATATCAAATGTACCCACAACGCCATTCTGGGCCGACCGGGATTGGAATATCTGGAGGCGATAGCCTCTGTCCGCCACTCATGCATCAAATTCCCCACGGACACTGGGGTTGGGGTGGCCAAAACTGATCCAACTACTGCCCGGACCTGTTATCGGGAGGCCCTGAAAAATATGAATACCCGTGGGATGCGGGTAAACAGCATCGATGCGAAAACACGCCGAACGGAGTTCGAGGCACATCCTGAGCCTGCCACCCTCCTCGAACAAATTGACCTGGATTCTCCCCCCAACCGAAAGGTGGCCATCAGGGTGGATCTGGAGGCTGAAATTCGATAAGGTATAATTACAGTACTGGAGAAGTTTCAAGTATTGTTTGCCCGAGGGCCAGAAGACATGTCGGGCATTGACTCGGATATAATTTGCCACAAGCTAGCCGTTCGACCTGGTGCAAAGCCTGTTCACCAAAAGAAAAGATACCAGGCGACCGAACGGCGTGATTTTACAAAACAGGAAGTGGCCACCTTGCTGAGGATAAAACACATCTGTCCGGTGATCCATGTTGAATGGTTATCCAATGTAGTGTTTGCACCAAAACAATCAACTTGGAGGATGTGTGTGGATTATTCTGATTTGAATAAAGCTTGTCCAATGGACCCATATCCGGTACCGAGGATCGATCTGTTAGTGGATGAGACAGCGGGATGTGAGTTGTTGAGCTTCATGGATGCATTCCGTGGGTATCATCAAATTTTCATGCACCCGGATGATGCAGAAAAAATCGCGTTCGTAACTTCGGACGGCGTATTTTGCTATATTGTCATGTCGTTCGGGTTAAAGAACACAATGGCTACCTTCCAAAGGATGATTAGAATGCTCTTCAAAGAAGTATTGGGAGTCACAATGGAAGCTTATGTTGATGACATCCTGATCAGGAGGTGGAACAAGCAGAATCATGTCCTGGACATAGAGAAAGTGTTTGGGACAATGCAGAAAGCAAACATGAGGTTGAACCCCAAAAAATGTGCCTTTGCCGTTAAGGGGGGCAAATTTTTGGGATACGTGATGAGTGAGAGGGGTATTGAGCCTAATCCTGTGAAGGTAAAGGCGATCATGAATATGGAAGCTCCCATAAACCTGAAAGATGTACAGCGATTAACCGGTCGGTTGGCAGCCCTGAGCAGATTCTTATCCAAGCTTGCCGATTGAGAAATTCCATTTTTCCAGATCATGAAAAAAGCAAACCCTTTCGAATGGACCGCCGAATGCCAAACGGCCTTCGAGGAATTCAAGACATATCTATCCTCTCCCTTGGTATTGACAAATCTTGATCTAGGGAAACACTTGTACATGTACCTTGCTGTAGTCGATCTGGCTGTAAGCACAGTATTGTTGAAAGAGGAGGATGACATCCAGCGGCCAATTTATTTCGTAAGTAAAGCCTTGAATGGTCCGGAAACTGGGTACACCTTGCTGGAGAAAATGGTACTGGCCCTGATAGCTGCCATCAAATGACTGACACCTTATTTTAAGGCTCATCCGGTGACAATGTACACTACTCAACCACTCGCCACCATCTTGAGAAACCCAATGGCTAGTGGGCGTATTACAAAATGGAGCCTCCTGGTCGGGCAATATGAGGTGGATTTTAGACCTCGACCTACTATCAAAGGACAGGCCCTGGCAGATTTCATAGCAGAGTGTACCGCTCGGCCTTCGGAGACCAATTCGGAAGAAGGCGTACTGGACAATTGGTGGGAAATGTATGTAGATGGTGCATCAAGTGCCAAGGGTTGTGATGTCGGGACCGTAATCACATCACCCGAAGGGTTTAAAGCGTACTACTCCATTCATTTTGATTTTAAAGTAACCAACAATGAGGCCGAATATGAGGCCCTTATTGCAGGTTTAAAGTACGCAAGGGCCCTGGGTGCTGATCGGTTAAAAATCCGCTCAGATAGCAAACTGGTGGTCAACCAGGTCAACGGAACTGCAGAGGTCAAAGAAGAAAGAATGAAAGCTTATAAGGAGTTAGTCGAGGAGCAAATAAACAAATTTGAACATGTGACGCTCGACCAGATCTTCAGAATAGAAAATACTGAGGCCGATATCTTATCCAAATTGGAAAATGCAGCACTTGACGATCGGGTACAGGAAATTCCAGCTCACGTCCAACGGTTTGCCCATCGGGAAACCCTGCCAACACCAGCAATCATGGTCCTTCAGGTGGAGGCTATATCTTATGTCGTTCCTAGTTGGGTCATAGACATGACCAACTACTTGAGGGACAGGACCCTCCCACAGGATAAGAATTCTATTTATCAAATGAAATGCATTCAGAGAAGGGCTTCTATGTTTGAACTAGTGGATGGACAGTTGTATGAAAAGACATTTGGGGGACCTTACCTAAAATGCCTGCCTCCCAAACTGACAGCAGCTGTAATGGAGGAAATTCATGAGGGAATCTGTTCAAGCCATCAAGGGCCCAAAACACTGTCAAGGAAGATCATCCTACATGGATATTACTGACCAACTGTTCAACAGGATTGCTTTGCACATACAAGAAAGTGTAAAGTCTGTCAGCTATATGCACCGGTCCCCGGACGGCCAGCTACCTTTTACACCCCAATGACCATTGCTCTTCCGTTTGTTAGGTGGGGGATCGACTTGATAGGGCCCCTACCCAACGCCCCTGGAGGATGAAAATACATCATCGTCGGGATAGATTACTTCACCAAATGGGTGGAGGCCGAACCATTGACTAGCATCACAGATGTCAAATGCCAAAAATTTGTCTGGTAAAACATTATTTGCCGCTTCGGCCTCCCTGAACAGGTCATAACAGATAATGGAAGGCAGTTTGTGAGCAAGAGTTTTGAGAATTATCTGATTAAATGGGGGATCAAGCATTCCAGAGCACCCGTAGCATACCCCCAGGCAAACGGCCAAGTAGAAAACATGAATCGTACCATCATGGACGGTATGAAGAAAAAACTTGAAGAATACTCATCATCATGGCCGGATCAATTGAATTACATCTTATGGACATATAGGACCACACCCCGAACGGCCACATGAGAGACTCCGTTTGCCCTTGCTTACGGCTTCCAGGCCAAAGTACCAACAGAGGTCATAGTCCCCACACATCGAACGGTGCATTACAACCCGGAACGAAATGAGGATAATCTACGAGCCGAACTGCATTTCATTGAAGAAAAGAAAGATCTGGCAGCGAAACGAATGGAGGAATATCACAGGGCAACAAGAAGATACTTCGACAAACAAGTAAAAATCCGATCAATCGAAGTAGGAGACTTGGTCCTAAAAAAGCGGGAGAAGAGCAAACCTCTCGAAGGAGGAAAGATGACACAAAACTGGGAAGGCCCTTACCAGGTCTGCAGAAAATATGCTTCAGAAACGTTCGGTCTACAAAATATCGAAGGCCGACCGGCAGGGATATGGAATTTAGAGCATTTGAGGAAATTATATCAATAAAAACGGTTGTTGCCACCTCTTCAAAAAATGTGTATAGGAGAGGGAGACATAACTTCCAAAGAGTCTCATCTCAGCTTTTAACACGTAGAATCATTCCGGATGACCGAATGATGAACGGGTTAATAGTTTGGAGGGAGACATCATCTCAGCTAACTGAATTTGACTCGATCAAAACGGCTTGGAGACGGTGTAAGTTTTAAGGAACGACGAGCCGAGCGACGTTCGGTAACATGGATTGTCGTCCGGGGGATCGGAACTTTCAGAGAGTCTCATCTCAGCTTTTAACACGTAGAATCATTCCGGATGACCGAATGATGAACGGGTTAACAGTTTGGAGGGAGCCATCATCTCAGCTAACTGAATTTGACTCGATCAAAACGGCTTGGAGATGGTGTAAGTTATAAGGATCGACGAACCGAGCGACGTTCGGTAACATGGATTGTCGTCCGGGGGATCGGAACTTTCAGAGAGTCTCATCTCAGCTTTTAACACGTAGAATCATTCCAGATGACTGAATGATGAACGTGTTAACAGTTTGGAGGGAGCCATCATCTCAGCTAACTGAATTTGACTCGATCAAAACGGCTTGGAGATGGTGTAAGTTATAAGGATCGACGAGCCGAGCGACGTTCAGTAACATGGATTGTCGTCCGGGGGGATCGGAACTTTCAGAGAGTCTCATCTCAGCTTTTAACACGTAGAATCATTCCGGATGACTGATGATGAACGGGTTAACGGTTTGGAGGGAGCCATCATCTCAGCTAACTAAATTTGTCTCGATCAAAACGGCTTGGAGATGATGTCAAAACTATGAGTATGGACAAATCGAGCCACGCTCGGTAACCCTAAAATGAGGAAACCAGGAGTTCGGGTTTGGAAGATATTAAAAGGCAATGAATTGACACAATTATGGAGAGAATCAAATTTTTATTCTTCGGCACTGCTGACCGGAAGATACAAAGAAATCAAGAATAAAGCTACAAAGGCAAAAAGCTATTCTAATGGATGATTGCCGTTCGGGGAAGATTGAGGTTGAGAGCTACCGGCTTGTGCTGCATCATCAGAAATTGCTTTCTGTCTCATCTCCATGACCCGATCGTAAGTATTCCCGAACAGGTCATCAAACCCCAACTCATCAGGGTCGAATGGTTTGGGGAAATGCTCCAAGATCATGTCAAGATTCCTGTCTAGAAGCAGATCTTGACTTTGCTTCACAGTCATCTTCGTCAGGACATCCAAGAAAGACTTCCCTTCGGGTGTACTATCTAGGAACTCGATCCCTGACCTGATCGGATCCTCGCTCTCACGCAGGAACTGGCCAAGATGGGGCCCTAAGAATTGTCGGGCGGTGTTCTGCAAAGCGACATCCAGTCCTTTTCCTCGTTGATAATCAATCACCGCCTGAGTAGTGATCTTCGAGGTATCGGCAATGTAAGGAACGGGAGGATTTTCTCCCTGGACTCTCTCAAACACCATACCAGCAGTTTCGGCCATTTTCACCTTGGCCCTGAGATCTTTCAGCTCCCGATCACGACACTGAATCCTCTCTTCCATCTCGGCCAGCTCGGTCATCGCCCTCTCACCCTTTTTAAGGCGATCCTGCATATCAGTGATCAGTTTTCGGGCGGCAGATAGAAGCATCTGAGCATCATCCCGATCACTGGCTATGCATTTCATCTCCTGCTCGGCAGCCAGGAAAGCCCGATGATAGTATACTCCGGCCTATCAACAAGGGCAAACAAAATCAGATAAGGTCAACCTAAAAATATGTAAACAAAAGGAAAGTTTGAAGGATCTATACCTTAAGAGTCTCCAGATGACCTGCCACGACCAAGTCAGACCAATGAGTCAGAGTAGAAAAACTGGGAGGAACCTTCAAGGAGGTGCTGCACCACATAGAGCATCTATCCGAACAGATACATTCCCTCTGCTCGGGGTCCCAAATTTGAAAACTCCACGAACATCCGATCATCGACCGGTGTGATGTTAAGAACTGGAGTCTGGGGCTGAACAGGGATGACATATTTCTTCAGCTCATTATCCGGACCGGTCAGATCAACCACATGGTCGATCGGGATGAGCGGGCTACTATCATTCCCTCTGTGTCTCTTACGGGCTTGATCAGTGTTCGACTGGCCTTCGGAAACCACCTTTTCCTTGCCTTTCCCAGCGGAGGCAGATGGGGTCATGACAGAAATAGAACGCCGAACGGGAATAGGGGATATCACACCTACAAAGGAGAAAATAAGAGATAAGGAACAAAGTTGAAAGAAGGCCGGTCGGGTTAAAAATAAAAGAACTTACCGATCCCAGTAGCTAACATCTTGGAGGGAGTAATAAGACCCCAAAGACTCCGAGTTCCTCCTAGACGCAGAGATTCAGCTTGAGAATGCAGAACGGCATCTAATCTGGGCTCATAATCCCGGACACGATAGGCATTCCACCGATCAGGGAATGGGAGTGAGTCACCCACACGTACGAAGAGGAACCGTTCTTCACAATCTGCCGGCAGTGTAGGGTTATCCGTGAACAACTGACGGTCAGCCCGGGCCACCAACTTCAGATACTCAGTGGTACAATAGGGCTGATAACAGTAATGATAGTCTATGTTTCTATTACAGCAATATGAATAACAATATAACAAGAAGAAGATTAATAGTAAAGATGAACACAGATGAATCGATGTAAACCCTTCTTGATATACCGTGAACTCGTACAGAGAAGTATTTGCGCTAAGGCTATTATGAGCGAGTACGAAAGTTAACCTAGACCTGAATCCTCGGCTCCCTTTTATAGGCGAGGTTCAGGTATGCGAATAAGGCTTTTAGCCTTTTGTATGGGCCTAACATTTGGCCCATATTCAATCTAATAAATGCACATATTTAATACAAGGAATAATAATAAAGCTAATCTATTACAAGATAGATGGCAAACTTGATTCACAATTAAATGATCTTCAACAATCTCCCCCTTTGTGATCAAGTGCCACCTTGTTATTGCTTCTGTGATTTGAAATAGTGCTTCCTCATATTCAGTGCATGCTCATATTGCCTTAGCATGTTTCTCTTGTCTAGGCGATCGTCTATGGCTTTTAGAATGGTCTCCACTGTTGAGTGTTCCTTTTGAATGTATGACGATGCCTCCTCAAGATTTTGCTCTAGCTGTTCCTTCATCTTCAGCAGCTGTTCTTTGATTATCTTCAGCGTTCCATCACAATATTTCTCAACTTCGCTAACCACCATCAGGCGTTTTTCATTCTTGTGGTTGAGGTATGTGACTGCTGGCGGTGTGAAGAAGATGTGATATGATGGGAAGTCTTCGAGCTTTGGACCATACAGTCTTGGCTTTGTAAGATTTGTTTTTGTCAAATTGCACTCAATAGCCATCTGTAGGTCGTGAGATGAGTGCACTCTGATTTGTCTGAGCATGAATCTTTTGATTGCTGCGAGGCCTTCGTTGTATGTTTTGCTTTGTCTGACTGGAAGGTATCGATATGCCATAAACATTTGATAGATGTCGTCTGGTTTAAGCATGATGAAATCATTTTCTTGGCATGTAAATTCACTCCCATCGGTGCATTGAAGCTTGTAAGAATAGAATCTCACTCCGTGATAATCCTCGGCCTTAACCTGTAGGATTTGATGAATAGGGAGAATGTTGGATTTCAAATCCTGTTCCATCAACTCTCTTTGAGTACCGGTTGACATTTGCAACAACATATGTAGATGACCTCCTGCCTGCTTTCCTTTGAGATGGGTGAGACCTCGCAGCTTTAGTTCATTCAGAGGTTTGACTTTGTCTGGTCTACGCCATATACGCTCTCTGATTTCCTCTTGGAAGGGGGCTTTGATTCGTACATTATCCCAAGGTTTCTCTGTCCTGGGAAGTCGTCCCGCCGATTGTCTGACGACAGATTCAAGTACTTTCTGAGATTCCTTGTAGTTCTCCCCTTCCTTTCGTTCATTGTCCTCAAGCCTGATTATATCTTCTGCACATTTGTTAATGAGTTCTCGTAGGAACCAGTTCCTTTGTATATCTTCACATTCTTCATCCTGCATGATTTGATCCATCTCCGTCCACTGTCTGGGCCATTTGTCGTGAATGATGATATCTTCTAGTTGATCATGCATTTCATCTGACGACAGAACGGTAGTGGCTGGTTGATCTTTTGGAGACAAAGACCTGTTAACTGGAACACCGGGTTCACTGGGATTTCCCGTTGTCATCAGCTTTGAACGAGGTTCTAACTGATGGCCTGACGTAAAAGATGTACTAGTGGTAGCATCATCAGGACTTCCATCCCCTCCTCGGTTGGTATCTCTAGGAGATACGCCTCAGGATGTTTCATCTAGCTCGACCAGGCTAGAGAGTTCGGTTGCGGGTGGTGGCTGTTGGTTGGTAGAGGTTTCTGGTTGAACGGGTTATGGAGTGTGGCTAGTTAAAGCAGTTTGCTCAAGTGGTCGTGGCCGCTTGTTCTCCCCCTCAACTGGAGCATTCAGTAGGATGCCTTTCACGATGAATGACACTTGGGAGGAGAACTTTGAAAACTCCCCCTTAAAATCCGCATCCTTGAGAGAATAACAGTATAACAAGAAGAAGATTAACAGTAAAGATGAACACAGATGAATCGATGTAAACCCTTCTTGATATACCGTGAACTCGTACAGAGAAGTATTTGCGCTAAGGCTATTATGAGCGAGTACGAAAGTTAACCTAGACCTGAATCCTCGGCTCCCTTTTATAGGCGAGGTTCAGGTATGCGAATAAGGCTTTTAGCCTTTTGTATGGGCCTAACATTTGGCCCATATTCAATCTAATAAATGCACATATTTAATACAAGGAATAATAATAAAGCTAATCTATTACAAGATAGATGGCAAACTTGATTCACAATTAAATGATCTTCGACAATCTCCCCCTTTGTGATCAAGTGCCACCTTGTTATTGCTTCTGTGATTTGAAATAGTGCTTCCTCATATTCAGTGCATGCTCATATTGCCTTAGCATGTTTCTCTTGTCTAAGCGATCGTCGATGGCATTTAGAATGGTCTCCACTGTTGAGTGTTCCTTTTGAATGTATGACGATGCCTCCTCAAGATTTTGCTCTAGCTGTTCCTTCATCTTCAGCAGCTGTTCTTTGATTATCTTCAGCGTTCCATCACAATATTTATCAACTTCGCTAACCACCATCAGGCGTTTTTCATTCTTGTGGTTGAGGTATGTGACTGCTGGCGGTGTGAAGAAGATGTGATATGCTGGGAAGTCTTCGAGCTCTGGACCATACAGTCTTGGCTTTGTAAGATTTGTTTTTGTCAAATTGCACTCAATAGCCATCTGTAGGTCGTGAGATGAGTGCACTCTGATTTGTCTGAGCATGAATCTTTTGATTGCTGCGAGGCCTTCGCTGTATGTGTTTGCTTTGTCTGACTGGAAGGTATCGATATGCCATAAACATTTGATAGATGTCGTCTGGTTTAAGCATGATGAAATCATTTTCTTGGCATGTAAATTCACTCCCATCGGTGCGTTGAAGCTTGTAAGAATAGAAATTCACTCCTGTTCCATCAACTCTCTTTGAGTACCGGTTGACATTTGCAACAGCATATGTAGATGACCTCCTGCCTGCTTTCCTTTGAGATGGGTGAGACCTCGCAGCTTTAGTTCATTCAGAGGTTTGACTTTGTCTGGTCTACGCCATATACGCTCTCTGATTTCCTCTTGAAAGGGGGCTTTGATTCGTACATTGTCCCAAGGTTTCTCTATCCTAGGAAGTCGTCCCGCCGATTGTCTGACGACAGATTCAAGTACTTTCTGAGATTTCTTGTAGTTCTCCCCTTCCTTTCGTTCATCGTCCTCAAGCCTAATTAAATCTTCTGCACATTTGTTAATGAGCTCTCGTAGGAACCTGTTCCTTTGCATATCTTCACATTCTTCATCCTGCATGATTTGATCCGTCTCCGTCCACTGTCTGGGCCATTTGTCGTGAATGATGATATCTTCTAGTTGATCATGCATTTCATCTGACGACAGAACGGTAGTGGCTGGTTGATCTTTTGGAGACGGAGACCTGTTAACTGGAACACCGGGTTCACTGGGATTTCCCGTTGTCATCAGCTTTGAACGAGGTTCTAACTGATGGCCTGACGTAAAAGATGTACTAGTGGTAGCATCATCAGGACTTCCATCCCCTCCTCGGTTGGTATCTCTAGGAGATACGCCTCGGGATGTTTCATCTAGCTCGACCAGGCTAGAGAGTTTGGTTGCGGGTGGTGGCTGTTGGTTGGTAGAGGTTTCTGGTTGAACGAGCTGTGGAGTGTGGCTAGCTAAAGCAGTTTGCTCAAGTGGTCGTGGCCGCTTGTTCTCCCCCTCATGAGGATCTGAATCGTCGGGGTCCTCATGGGAACGTTTGCGACCACGAGGACTGTCCTTGCATTTGCTTTTGGTTTTAGGGGAAGAGAGGAGGGCTTCGAGGATGGCTTGCTGGTGGAGGGTAAGGTTGGCTTCTAGGATATTTAGGAGATGGTCCAGCAAAGCCGATGCCAAGGTTTCGAAAGGTAGTGAGGAGAGATCGATGGAAGGTGTGGTCGGGCGTGGGGAGAATACTGGTTCTGTATCTTGGGTTCCCCGAGAAGGTGAAGGAATGGGTATTTGGTTAATTGAGTGGTGAGATAGAGCGGTGGAAGATATTGGTTGTGTATGGGAGATGAAGGGTTCAGGTGAAGGTTGGGGTGGGGGTTGTTCAGACTGAACCGCTTGGGTGGTCCTAAATTCCTGTGCAAGAGCGGTCATTGCTTCTTGCACCCATGGTTTGATGGTGGAATCCAGGAAGCGATTTAGCAGAACGTTGACGTCTTCAAAGGTTGGGTGTCCAGTTACGGGGGTTGTAACTGTTGTTACAGCATCAGTGAAGATAGTTGATGTGTGGCCTGCGTGCAGTGATGGCATAGCAGGACTTCCAACCGTCATAGCTTGCGCTCTGGTTGTTGCGTTCAGGGTGTGTGCACCTGTATGTGCTGTGAATAGTGTAGGTGTCCTAGAAAATGAAGAAAACGTTGGAAATGTGACACCTAGACTCGATGTGTTCGAAGGAGGGGTTTTGACCTCGGGCGATTGGTCAATAGTACACTCAACTGATTCGGAAGGAACCAACGAGGGGGTTGTGTCCCGTGTTGTTGAAACGATAGCCTGTTGGGAGGCTATCGAGTGACTGGGTGAGGGATGTGTTTGCGCAGTTGAGCCAGATGCTGCGACTTCTACTCGGGAACCGAAAAGATCGGCTCCTGTACTTAGGGATTCGGCTCGGCTTATCTGGATAAACTGATCACAGCCGGCGAATATGTGCTCGTCAGCCTTATCTATGAGGCTCTTTCTGACGCGAGGCTGAGGCTTTGACTTAGCAGATTTGTCATTCTTGATCTTAGCCTGTTTCTCTCGGATAATGGCATTTTTTGAGTTCTTGATGGCATGAGCTGCTTCATCATAGTCAGCCTTGGAGCTGTTGGTTTCTCTGTGAACGTTATTGGATTTTTGCAGCTCCTTGATGGTGAAGACCTTTGGTCTGCCTGCAATTATTGGTGATGCGTCTTCAGCAGTTATCTTCTTTGGAGATTCGACAGGCAACTTTCTTTTTCTGATTAAAGCATAGGTGTGCTCAACGTCGTCGCTGTCATCATCATCATCATCAGAGTCGGACTCCTCGCCATCAGTACCCACTCTCTCGGATGCCTCATCGTCAGTGTTAGTTTGGGCATCACTGGACGATTCATCAGCAGATTCCTCAGCGTCTGTTTCGGTGCCCTCAGCCGTCTGACTCGTCTCGAGAGAGTCGTCAGACTTTCCTTCATGGGGCAAACCGGCCACTGGTTTCTGTGGCTTCTGGACTTGCTTAGGACCCTTACTTGCACCCGGCTTTGTCCCTGGGGTAGGTCCAGCTGGGTTTTGCTGAACCATAGGGACAGTTCTCTCAATGCGCTCGCGGTATTGTTGGACTGCCGAATTGGATGGATTGACGAGTTGGAGCAGGAACCCAGGAATTCGCAGACCGGTGACAGGATTTTTGTCTACTTTGAAGTATTGCAGCTTTGGGGCGCTGTAGTGTGGATCAGCACTGCGTCTGGGAATGGAGGTGTGCTCTGCCATGCAATCATGGATGATCAGCCCCAGCCACCTCGCGTATGGGATGGTACGTGGCCTGTTTTTCTCCTTTGCTTTTACCAGGTCCATGAGCTCTGAGAAGAAGAGCTGTGCCAAGTCGTATTTTTGTTGTATGCAATGCCGTGAAAGATGAGTAGGATCTGCTTGTTGCACTTGTCAAACCCGGCATGCTTCGGTGACAGGCATTTATTCACCAGCCCGAACAGGCTCTTCCACGGGTGATGGAGATAGGCTCCATTGAAGTTTGATAGCTGCGGTAGAAGTGAGGTGTAGGCGAGAGCTGCCACGTCTTTGAGGAGATCAGGAATGGATGGAAGCGCATCATACGTGTCGTGAACTGGCAGCGCTTGTGTAGATCTCAGTGTAGATGGCGTCAGGATTACGCGCATACCATTCAGTTTTGTCTTGATTTTGGAGCGATCCTTTGCTGATTCTGTATGCATGTGGCCCCAAAATTGTTGTAGGTATATCTCTGGCACTGGTTTGGCGTTGTGAAGTGCAGGCCAGAGATAGTGACCTTTCATTATGGCCGGAATGATCGGGTTCTGGCATTTGAAGACGGTGAGGTCTAGCTGGAAGTTGTTATCGAGCACCTTGATCCACTTGCCCTTAGGGTAGATGGCGTCGTCATTCTGGATTTGAGGTGTTCCTGCCATTATGAACTGTAAAAGCAGGGGGTCAGCATATTAATTCAATGGTTGATTGCTCTGAGATTTGATTGAAAGAGTTTTGGTGTTTGCAAGTTTCAGACAATGGGTGCAGGTGGATTTTTGAAAAACATTGTAAGTCAAAATCTCGAGATCCAAATCTCGAGATCTTGATTTCGAGCTTCAAATCTCGAGATCAAGATGTCGAGATTCAAATCTCGAGATCAAGATGTCGAGATTCAAATCTCGAGATCAAGATTTCGAGATTCAAATCTCGAGATCAAGATGTCGAGATTCAAATCTCGAGATCTCTCTCGAAGACGAATCGACGAACTCGAGATCTGGAGAACTGAATCTCGAGATCATAAATCTCGAAACGACGATTCCACATGCAAATACATGAATATTATAAACGAAAAATCGATAGAAAAGCGATTTCGACCTCCAATTTAGTCGAAGAAAAACCTTTGTTCAGTCGTTTTGAGTTTTTACGAACGTTTCGAGAAAATGTTTTTTGATTTCGGCTTCGAACGATGTAGATGGAGAAGAAGGAGAATCGTTAAACTACTTTTGGAAGTGAGAATCGAATAAACAAAAGGAAGATGGAGAAAAGACGAGAAGGAGATGAAGGGTTTTTGAGGAGCTCTGATTTGCGAAAACAGTTTCGTGCCTCTGGTTTGCGAAAATACAGTGAGAAAGGGAGGATGGGTTTTGCGAGGGTTTATATATGCAGGAAGGTTGGGCCTTAACTGTTGAGCCCGAATTTATGGGCTAGCAAAGAATTTCTTTTAGAAAGATTTTTGAGGCCCAAGCTCAGTAAAAATTAGAACTCCCCCTCAAACAGTGAAAATTATTTCCCTTTTCTCCCCCCCCCCCCCCCCCAAATGCAACACACTATGTACAGATGCAACGCACGCACACTATTTTTTTGTTCTTTTTCAGATTTGCTCCCCCTCAACACATGCAACACACGCACACTATTTTTTGTTCTTTTTCAGATTTTCTCCCCCTCAACACATGCAACGCACACACACTATTTACAGATCACACTCACACACACTTTTTACAAGTCCCACACACACACTTTTCAGACCAGTGGAGACGAAACTTAAACAGGCTCGAGGTTCAACATGCCCAACTTGGAGACCAGGAACTGGAATCTTTTTTCATCCAATGCCTTAGTAAACAAGTCAGCCAGTTGAAGCTCTGAGCTTACAAAGTACATATCAATGTCTCCTTTCTCCACGTGATCCTTGATGAAATGATAGCGCATATCAATGTGTTTGGTGCGGGAGTGGTGAACAGGATTGCTGGTGATGGCGCTTTGAGAGTCACTGTAGATCGAGATATGACGGAATGTGTAACCGTAGTCTTTGAGCTGAGTCTTCATCCATAATATTTGTGAACAACAACTAGCAGCCGCGACGTATTCGGCCTCAGCTGTAGATGTTGGCACACAATTCTGCTTTTTGGAAGACCAGCAGACTAACTTCTCGCCCAAGAATTGGACGGCTCCCGATGTACTTTTGCGGTCCATCCGGTAACCTGCAAAATCAGCGTCCGAGTATCCGACTAGATCAAAGCCTGAATGATTGGGATACCAAAGGCCTAGATTCACCGTGCCTTTGAGGTATCTTAAAATTCGACGTACAACGGTCAGATGAGATTCCTTCGGATTGACTTGAAACCGAGCACATAAGGATGTGGAGAAGACAATGTCAGGCCTGCTCGACGTGAGATACAGCAAAGATCCAATGATGGCCCTGTAATTCGTAGCATCAACTGGCTTCCCGGAGGGGTCTGAGTCCAATTTATTGTTTGGGGACATAAGGGTCGTCATGGAAGATTTGCCTTCAATGTTGAATCTCTTTAGCATATCCAAAATGTATTTTGACTGGTTGATGAAAATGCCATCAGAGAGTTGTCTTACTTGCAGGCCTAAGAAGAAGTTAAGTTCACCCATTGTTGGTCCCGGTTATACTGGACACAGTCTAGAGGGGGGGGGGGGTGAATAGACTGTATTGATTTTTAGCTTTTTAGACTAAGTACCAGATTTACAGAATAGCTTGTTCTGTTGAAAGAACAGACTGGCAGCGGATGGGGTTCTGGTAGGGAGTTCTGTTAGCCTCAGAGAAGCAATAGGCAGTAGGCCTTCTGTTAACTCGTAGAACAAGTTCTGCTGAACACAGATACCAAGTCCAAGGAGTTATACAGTTCTAACTAAGTGCAAGTATTAAAAGCAGTAAGTAAACGACACCAGGGATTTTTATAGTGGTTCAAGGAACAACTCGTTCCTCTAGTCCACTGTTCCACTAAGCTGTAAAAACTGCCGTTTACAAAGCCTTAGTCCTAGTACTTAAGAAGCACTCCACGTCTTCTTCAAGCCTAGATGTGTCCTGGGATGCACTGCCTGGCTTCCTTTAACACTGGTCCTTTCACTGAGTTTCCTTGAAGTATCACCACTTCACTACTCCAGTTATTTGGACGTCCTTCTTGTAGCAAGAAGAGTTTCTGTTGAAACCGGGGTTCCTCCAACTAGCTTCGTTACAAAAGATTTGTATGTGATGAGCTTGAAGAGTTGAAGAACACTTGGAACTTTGCTTGAGTTGGAAAGAGTATTTTTCCAACTTCTGCCTTCTCTTGTGGAGGATAATGAGTTTGAATCTCAGGAGGCTTTTTGCTTTTCAGAGTTTGAATATCTTGCTTGTGGTTAGCAAAAGTTGCAATGTAATCTTGGCAAAGTTATAGCAAAGTTATCCGGTTGTTCTTCGTAGTGTATCTTTTATACTGAGGTTGTCTTCCCGTTGGAGGGGTAGGAGGACAACTGTATTTAATGCGCGATCAGTTGACTTGACTAGTAGAGCCCGATAAAGTTGGCGGGTTACTATTTTGGGATAAAGTATTCCTGACATTGCGGCCAATCATCTGCAATTACTCTGCGTAGCATGGGGTGCATTAAATGAGCATTTAATGCATGCACTGTAGCTTTTCCGTTTCATACTCCTAGCCGTTGAAGGAATCTTTTAGTTGACTTCCCGGTTCTTTGAAAATCTTCTAAGTGTCAGACCTTCTGGTGTCTTTGTCTGAGAGTAGAACAGAGGAGGCCTGGAGCACTTCTGTCAGAGTCAAGACTAACAGAGATCCTGAGGACTTCTGTTCTGAAGCAGAGAACCAAAGGTCCTCTGTTTCAATAATGTCTTAAGAGGCACTTCTGCTCTTGAAGTCCTTCTACTCTTGAAGGTCTTCTGCTCTTGAAGATCTTCTGCTCTTGAAGGTCTTCTGTCAAGTCGAATACATCTAAGAACTTTACAAAGGAAAATTCTAATACATAATTTCTAAAGGGGTACTCTAAAATCCTAATTAATCTAGCATCATTAAAATCTAATTACAATTATTCCTTACAATTTCCCCCTTTTTGATGATGCCAAAACCTTTTAACTATTTCCAGAGAAGTGCCTTCACCATGAAAAAATATTAAGTTTAAAACTTCCATTAAAATCTTGGTGGGCAACTTGGCATAGGAAAATAGTAAGAGAACGATACATTCAGATAGCAGAAAATAACAGAAATAAACAAACACAAGCAGAAGGCAAAAAAGACAAGAATTTGAGGAAAAGCACTTCAAAGTAAGAAGGCAGAGATGTGATTTTATTAGATGGGTTTTACAGAGTTTAAACCTTACACATTCTCCAGATTAGCTGCCTGTAGAGCTTCTTCCTCTAGTCTTTGAAGCCTGAGCAGTTCTTCGTTTATTTCAGCTCTGATTTTGAACAGATTGCCAGACCTTTGATAAGATGCCCATATTGGAGAAAGCTTACAGTCCAAATAGTTGAGGACACCTTCATGTATGGTCTTTTCTGGGACAATGTTCTTCTTGTACCATTCTTCTGCTTCTTCAAGTGATCCTCCATACCTAACTCTGACAACGCCATCTTTGTCCAGATAGAGGTGCTGTTGTTGGGTAGGAGTCATTTTAGCCTTCATCTCTTCAAATTGAGCTCTGTCAATGTTCTGAGAGCCACCCAATCTCCACTCAGTGAAGTTGAAAACTTTCTTCTTCTTGGTGCTCTTCTTTATTGGAGATGGGGTCTAGGTATGCCTGCTGCTCTCTTCTTTTGTAGGGCAGCTTCAAAATAGGGAGCCGGATCTACTGCAGGCTCACCAGAGGAGGGTGCTCTGGTAGAAGTTCTGTGAGACCTAGGCCTGGTCTGTTGAGGGTCCTCTTCCCCTTTTTGGCATCATTCAGATCTTCAATCATGAGACTGATCTTCTGGAATTCTGAGGCCTGGGTTGAGGCTATCTGCTCCAGGGCCTCTGGTAGTGTCTAGGTGACAGATGTAAGGCCTTCAATCAGACCCTGCTGCTTCTGTATTGCAGAGAAGATGTCCTTGTTATTGGCTTCAAGGAGCACCATCTTCTGATAACGATCTCTGTCAGTGGACAGAAGTGCATGAGCCTGTTCTTGATGCACTCTGCACATTGCCTCAATGGAGGTCAAGTGCCTCTCTGTCCTGGCATCAGATTCCTTCAGAGCTTCAAGATGCTCTGAGATATTGCGAATAGCATGACCTTGACTCAAGAGAGTCTGTTGAAAGATAGAAAGAGTGTTGTGGATGCCTACCACTTCTGTTGTCAGGGCATCAGTTCTGGCAGTTGATGAGGCTATGAAGTTGTTGAGAGTTCCTGTGAGGTTCTCAAAACGATCAGAGATAAACTGCATACCTGAGTTGAGATTGTCATTCACATGAGCAAGGTGCCCATAGTGTTTGTCATTGACCTCAATCAGTTTGTTCAAGCCTTGGAGGATCTGTCCTCCAAATTCTTCAGCAGATTCAACAAATCTGTTGAAGGGAACGTTGTTCTGTTTTCCATCTGGGTTAGGCATCTCCAGACCTCTTCCCTTAGGCAAAGGATGATGCTCTTGGACAGATGAAAGAGATTGGACAGCCTGTTCATGTTCCAGTTGAGTCAGAGGAGGGGTCTTCTGTCTCTTGGATGTGGCTTGATAAGACTTGTTGACCATGAATCCATCCATGTCAGATGAGTCTTCATAAGAGGAGTATATGGGTATGGTGTTCCTGATGACCTTTTCTTCTTTCTGAAGGAGGGATTGGGGGCAGTAGAATGCCTAGAATTCCCTTGAGGTGCAGAGATGGGGGAGACAGTTGTAGGGTCAGAATCCCTGAGAAACCATACAGGTTTAAGGTTTTCTGCAGGTTGTTGTGGGGGTGAAGATTCTGGAGGAGGAGATTGATGATCAGATTCAGAGGATGAGGAGGAGTTTTGTTGGGGAGAGGGGTTCTGGTGCTGGGGTGAAGAGTGAACAGGTGAGGCATTCTGTTGAGGGGGGGAAGGTGGAGGTGAGGGTGAACGGTTTCTGAAGGGAACAATTGCTCTGCAGGGAGATGCAATTTTCTGTTTGGGTGAATGAGAAGGGGTGGGGGTTCTCTGTTTAGGAGAAAAAGGTTCTCTTTTTGTACTGGGGAATTGGTAGAGTTAGGTACTTGGGAAGAAGATCCCTCAGCTTTGTTAACAACCGGAGTTTTTCCTCTACGAATAAGCGGCATTTCTTCAGATTCCGAGCTAAAGGAGAAAAACATAAAAGAGCACTGATAATTCAAGGAAGCCTGAGAATTCTAGAGAGAGAAAGCTTAGAGAGACGCAAGAAGAAATTAAGGAAGCAACCGAAAAATGAAAAAGAAGCACCTCTATTTATAAGCGAAGATGCCGCCCAAAACCCTAACCCGTGAAGAAAACGTGGCAAAATGTGGTTGCGCGAAATTATGGCACATTTATGGTAATCCAGTATGTTCTCCGAACGATTAATGGGTAATTCATGAAGAACGGGTTAACAGTTTTGGGGAAGCCATTTTAAAGACACCGAACGATGAACGTATTAAGGGACATCCCGGACCAAGGTCGACATAAGCCGTATGTTTGGAACAAGTATCTTTAGATAGCCCGAACGGGTAGTATTTGAAGAACAACAGATAAAGATCAGCGGGATGGGGAAAGTTCAGAATCCGGGCGACAATCAGAAGATATGGGCAGCAAACAAACCGAACAGGGGTTTTACTAATAGTTATGTGGGATATATAGAAAACCAGAAATAAAAAAATCAGAAAACGACTAAGTCCTACAGAACTATCTGAAGCCCGAACGGCGATATAAAGAATGATAAAAAAATATTCAGAAAACGACTAAGTCCTACAGAACTACCTGAAACCCGAACGACAATCCAAATGGTGATAAACACAAAAGAGGGGCCAAGTCCTGGTGAATTGTCGAAAGCCCGGACGACGACACAGAGAGATGATCAATAAATGAGGTCAGAAAAAACTGTTAAGTCCTATAAAGCGAACTGCTTCCCGAATGATAAAGCAAAAAATCAACAAAGGAAGAAAGACAACAAGTAAAGCATTGAGCAAAAAAGATGTCATATATATTCATCGACTCTACTGGCCGGGAAGTACAAAGGTCATTGGCAAAAAATCTACTGAAGGGGGGGAATTACAATTATTGAACTTTTTAGATCTAATCTACTGGTCAGGGGCCTTTTTGTTTCCTTCCTCTTCATCATCATCATCATCCAAATCAGTAGGGGGTTCAGGATCCCTCCTTGCTTTTTGATCGACATCCCGTTGCATATCTCGCTGGTACTTCTCAAACTCGGCTTCAACAATAGCAGCCGAGGGAAGATCAGACATCTCCACCGGCCTCCCCAACATTTCTTGGAGTTTGCCCACAAAGGGGATAAGGACATGCTGGCAGCCCATAACGTAGAGCGATCGAGCCAGGGAATCATTGAATTTCTTGCCCCTAGGATCCCGGTCGAGCAGCTTCACCCCTTCTCAGCGGCAAGCATCACCCTTGGGGAATTGGTCGAGATAAGCACCAAAAGTGACCAGGAGCTCCTGCTGCGCATAATCCCTTTTTAGGGCTGTAAACTCCTCAGAAGATTTGAAGGCATCCCGAACGGCTGACAGATCAACGTTCACCTCAACGGGACCGTCTGGGATACGAGGAGCGGTCTCTTCAAACTTCACCAAAGCAGTTTCGGCGGCATAAACTTTGGCTTGGGAAGCCCCGAGCTGGACCCTAAGCTCACCGAGCTCAGACTCGAGCCGTTGTTTTTCCTCTGCAGAGGTTTTTCGTCCGGCATCCAAAGCGGCAAGAGCAGCAGCCGCATTTTGCTCCGCAGAGGTCTGAGCGACGATCAGGTCCCGCTCTTTAGCCAGTCGGGCTTCCCTCAGTTGCAGGTTGTAGATCCCAACCTACGGAATGTCATTCGAAAAGTGAGATAGTGTAGAACAGAATTTAACATATGAGAAATTATGGGGAAAGAATGAGATACCTTTAAAGCTGCTAAGGCCAGGCATTCTTCAGACTGCTCAACCGACAGCTTAGGAACATCAAAATTGTTAAACCACGAAGAAGTGGACCAGATTTGGCTCGTGGGGGAACCAGCTTTCTCCAACATTTCATGAACGGGATGTCACGCCCCGGGCTGCCCGGACACGCTAACAACCGCCGCACAATCCAATTAAGGCAACCGCAGTCTACCTCTCTCGAACCATGCAAGGCGTACATGAATACCATTCACACAAGTACATCCATAAACAATCATAAATAAAGCATTTCAAAATACGCAGCGGAAAACAAATACATTTTCAAAGTCAAAGGCCATACAGGGCAAACATGAGCACGCAGGCTCCCAATCATTTATAGTTTAAAATAGTTTCCATGAGCATCATTTTATTTATATCAAAATAGGATTGGAAGAAGCACGAACCACGTCTTCTCTCCATAGATCACCCGAGCAACGGGAACAGGAAGCAAGCTCTAGCTTCTACCTGAAAACTGTGAGGTGGCCTCCCCCGTGAAGGGGAGGTCAAAAATTTGAAGCATTTGAAAAGTACAATGACAACTATACGGCATATAATCCATGTTTCAAACACAAGACCCTCAACATAGGGTGATACTATATTACGGGCATAACCTATAGCTACCCCATTTCAAATCACTTGTGTAGTATATATATATATATACAATTCAAATAGCCTGCCCGTAAGCCCATTTGTATTTCAAAACAATTCCCTTTAAATAGCCCTTGGCCTACACTTGCATATAGCAACTTCGAGAGGTTACATTACCCCTAGTCTATACCCAATTCCATTGAAAGAGTTACATGTTTTATTCTTTGTACTCGTCCATATTGGACCTACACACCCAACGGTTGTATTCCTTCCCTTTTGGGCTTACGCACCCAATATAATATCTTTGATTCATTTAGGGCTTACACACCCCGTATACGTTTCATTCATTTAGGGCTTACACACCCCGTATAATACTTATTCATTTAGTGCTTACACGCCCCGCGTAATACTTATTCGTTTAGGGCTTACACACCCCGTATATGCTTCATCGTTTAGGGCTTACACACCCCGTATAATACTCAATCATTTAGGGCTTACACACCCCGCGTGATACTTATTCGTTTAGGGCTTACACACCCTGTATAATCTTTATTCATGTAGGGCTTACACACCCCGTGTAATATCTTTTATTCGTGTAGGGTTTACACACCCCGTATAATCTTTATTCGACTACGGCTTACACACTCCGAATATAATCTTAATTTGCCTATGGCTTACACACCCCGAATATCACATAGCTCATATATCTTTGCTTAGTCGTGGCTTCAACCTCGACAACACTTGTTGTATTCGAGCAATCATAATCTATCAACCTCGGGCTAGTCTCCATCAAGACTCCCCAGGCTGCCGTCATATAGTTCTAGGTAGGTAGACATCACCTTTCCCTTTGAGCATGACCGTAGTCCGTCACTCCTTCTAAGACCATGTCTATCTTATACAATATCCTAGATAGGTCACAATTTATCCCTGAGGACTCATATCAATTTAGTCATGACAATGACTCAAGGATTCTTTACTTCACATTTAATCACTTTGTCTATCAACATAGGTGTCCATATATTCCTTCCCAATTCATATGGAAATCACACATTTATCAACATTCGTTTACATCATTTTAATCCTTCAATATCAATTCAATGATTAATGTATTTCAAGGATTTCTTCCCTCATGCATAGTCTCTTTTGATTATTCATCTTTCTATAATCATTTCTCAATTACCATGACCACATAGCAATCACACATTTTTCACATTCAACTATATCATTTAATATCATCAAAATCATATTTCGATTACTTAGGTAATCTCATGCTCAACTCACGAATTATAAACAATATAGTCAGCCATCCTCACCTTAAATATGTCCAACAAGCCTTCCTATTGAAGCCCCATCGTTAAACCTTCGATCGGGAATGATCTGAAATGGACTTGGCTGGCAGAGGGCAAAAGCCGCCCGGCTTTTGCAAAATCTGCCCGGCTTTCGGGCCCTGCAGCACGAAAACAGCTCCTAGCAATGTCGGTTTCCGGCGATTTGGATTCCTATCGATTCCACAACTCTTCTAAGTTAAATACCACTACTATATATCATTTTTCTACACTTTTAAACGAGTATAACATCCCCTAGAATCCATCATATGATTTCCATATAATCATATACGAAAATTTAACTATAAATGAAGAACTAACGGGAATACGTATATTCTACCTCCTTGTCCTGCTTTTCTTCTCCGGATTGACCTCCCCGTTCTTCCCTTTCTCCTAGCTCATGTGAGGCTTTATGTTGAGCTCCCTAGCTCTCTCTATTCTTACGCATGAGGTAAACAAATGGGAGGAGGAGAGTCTTCCCACCCCTTATCCTTTCTATTATAAGAAGGTTGGACTAAGTGGGTTGGGTTGTACTCATGGGCTGACCGTTTCTTATTTATTCCGGCCTGAAGCAATACTTTGGCCACACAAGAATTAAGTTTGGGCTATACTTTGTATGGGCTACCCTCAATCAAAGTGTAGGAATTCCTTCAACCTTATACGTGCTATTTCCGGTAACTTGGATTCGAATGCCACTTCGGTTATTCAATCTATCTTGATCCGGCCCAAACGACTTTTATTCATTTATTTATATTATTCTAGGCTAGTAGACCTTGATAGGTCGATCTTGAAATGTTTCAGGCTTAAACCCCTTTACATTTCTATTATTAGAAAGTGAGCTCGAAAAGTCTCTTGTATTAATACTTTACCTTTTATTCGGCCCATACATTTGTATACAACTTATTTCCTTATCCTTGGGCTTTTAATTAATTTAACAAGATCCAAGAATATACTAGTCAGTCCCTCCCCATTTTTAGGGTCTGACACACAATATAATTAATCGGCATTAATTTAATCAATTAATCATTTCTCATATGATTAATATTTTTGTAACTAGTTTTCAAAATCAATAAATATTCACGAACTCAACTAGGCATCCTCATCGACATTGGTATTTTTACCTTCAATTAAATTTTAATATTAATGGATTAATTAATCCAAGTTCAAATTGGGAGCGGTGTCACACGGGATCTGTTAGAGAGATCCGTTCAACCCGACCAGATAGATGAACAGCATGGGTTTCACCCACATCTATACTGGCATCCTGAGCTGCCTGAAAATGCTCGGAAAAATGGTGCAACTGATCGGACCCAAACCGATCGTCGATCAACATATCTTCAAACCGTTCCTGAGGGGTAACCTGCTGAATGGGTTGTGGCTCCTGAACAGGTTGAGAAGAGCCTGCCTCTTGAGTACTAACGGTGGAAGGGATGGCCTTGGGTTTTTTTTTGGCCTTCTTCCTTTTCCCCACACCACCGGCTGCTAGCACATGGCTGTTGTCAATTGGAGCGTCTGGATTGGGAGCTGAAAAATAACAAAGGAAAACATTAGTACCGATCGGTCTTATCACGTGGGAAACAAAGAAAACATAACGTTTCTCGCACGGGAAGGACCGTCCGCCTCATGGTACTTGGTTCTTAAACAAGTAGACCCAAGAGAGCGGGCATTACCTATCCCGGCCTTGATTAGTCGATCGGGGGTCAGATATCCCATGATATCACAAGATTTGTCCTTCTATATTGCGAAGACATCCTTGCAAATTTGTTCGGTAAGAAGCGGATCGGGGGTTTTTCGAGGAAATGCATTCCTCTTGTTCGGGATCAGGTCGTCCGGGACAGAGACGAAAAAGAACCGGTCCTTCCACCCCTTGATCGAGGTAGGATTACCCTTAAATAAAATATGATCCGTTCGGGCAGTTGCAGCCAGGTAACCGTGTGTTTGCTGGGGAGCCACCTTAAAAAAATGATGGAACAGCTCTAGTGTGAGAGTAACATCGGCATCTTTACAACGGCAAATGAAGCCCGCTATCACCCGATAAGAGTTCGGCATAACTTGGGCCGGTACTATCTCATAAAAATTGAGGAAAGAGACAAAGAAAGGGTGTAGGGGAAACCTAAGCCCAGCTTTTACTGAGTCTAGATGGACCACCACCATCCCAGGAAGGTGGCACATCGGATGAAGCCCAGCCCGAAGGTGGAAATTAACTGGATCAGGGATTAGGGTTGGGATTTGGGCCCTATTATGAGAGGTCAATTTTTGCCTCCTTTCCCTAATCAGCCTCAAGTCCACCTTATGATGGGGGACATCGCTCGGGAGGCCGGCCACCATTAAAGCGAGTTCATCACCGGAGTTCGTATCGTCGGAATCGTCATCACTAGAAGTGCCAACGGAAGAGTCCTCCACCACCGCCCTAGTCTCCGCCGTCGCTTCATTTGAACCACCAGCAAACGGGACAGTTATGACGTCCACGACGGCGACATCATGGTCATCCCCTTGGGAAGCCATTTCTGAATCAGAGGAACGCGATTGAGGACTCATACTGACCAGACTGAAGAAAAAGAGGGCTAATTCGAAGGGATGAAAAATACCTAAACAAGAAAAGCTTGAAGAAAGTTTGGGAGGAGGGTAGAGCTAAAGCGAAGGATTGATAATTCGAAACCCATAAATGGAAAACTAAAGGCTAATTTATAGGCTGACAAACGCCGTATCGATGACCAACCAAAAGAAGGCACGTCACCTAGACTATTTGAAAGGACACGTGTCACACAGGAGATCAAGGGCCGGTAATCATGACGATTATGGGAAAAATCAAACGATAGCCGCAAGAAAGGTGCTAATCATGGCATGGGGAACCAACGAACTCTGGATCCCGATCGCCATTCGGCAGGTAACTTCTACTTCCCAATGCACTCACTACGGTTTGAGACATCGGAAGTGGGGGACTCGTGTTGGAATATTGGACCGCGAGCCCAATACCCGGATCCAAGGCCCAAGATATCCAGCCCGATAGACGGACCCATAATCCAGAAGATGAACAGGCTCATGGAGAAATATGGACCGAACGGGGTTCGGAGCAAACAACGTACTTGGGCCAGATCAATGATAACTCCAGATCAATATACCGAACGAGGTTCGGTCAAATCAACGGACTTGGGCCAGCATGGTCCATTACCTGTTCAGGCAGCGGGTGGCCAACAAGTGGTAGGGAGCATTTATTGCTAAAGTATGACGACAGCTAGTGGGAGTATGGGTTTCCAAGTGGCTGGATAAAGCAACCAATCAACATGAAGTACCCTACACCCCCCATTAGTATAAATAGAAGGATTAGTTTCATTATAAAGGGTTAGCATTTTGATACTCAAGCCTAGAATAGATTTATCTCTGTAGTTCTTGTATTAGCCATATTCTGACGTGCCGATCGGAAGATTTCTATGTAATCACCGGGTTAATTAATACACGTGGGCTTTTGAGTATTTGATCATTCATATTTTATATTTTCTCTTTACAAGTGATTTTTTATCCATTTTCCTAATATATCCAAAGTTCGTGTTGGGCTTTCGGATCTGCGGGATTAAAACTCAACAACGTTATTTAAAAATAGTTTTAGGAAAATTACAATAAATGATAACAAATCAAAACGCCTTTTCACGCCAATGTCCCGCCTAAGCCCGCCTAGGCTTCAAAGGCTTAAGGCTTGTGTATGCCACCTCAACACGCCTTACACCTTTAAGAACATTGCCTCCAGACAATTATTATTACATATTGAATCGTAAGCCTCCGGAATATACTTAGATTCGGCCACCCCATACAAAGCAACTTGACTCGCTAGACACAAAACCAATAATTTTAAGCACGATCAAACCTGAAACACTGCTAACAAAAGTATTCCAGATATTCAAACCAAAACTACTCGAACTAAAATGAACACAAATACTACCAAAGCAAATTAAAGATAATACTGAAATAAACTCTTTTAACAAAACTCTTCTTGACACGTAGGTGGTTCCGGAGGAGGACGAGCTGGTGCAATATGGGTGTAAACTAATTCTTCTTTTCTCTTCATTTCAGATAGACATGGAAACAGGTGGAGTCAACGACAACCTTTATGCATCTACCATTTTCTACGTTGCCTAAAAGAAGATAGACAGAAAGCCATGACTAGCATAATCGTCAGGGACACCAAAGCAACTCCCCACATCGAGGGATACAAAACACCACGGAGCGTCAATGCCTGTGAAAGAACCACCATAGAATTGAACAAACACAACAATAAAAAAAACAATTAATCATACACCTGCAAAAAGTACTCCAAGAAGGGGTGACAGGGATGTCACCGTTCTCCGGTAAAGGAGCACTTAGACGGAACAACAGTCTTTGCCAGAATGCTTCCGCGATCCACTCAAAGGCAGTGTCAGCGAGACGGTGACACTAATCAGCAATAGCTAGTCAGGAAGGTCACATGCGATAGAGCAGGAGATGGCAGCAGCCTTCACACCCTGGAGAGAGCAAATACGGTTTTCGGTAACCACTCCTTAAAGCTTTTAGGTAGTTCTATTTCCGGAAGATTACTACCCTCTACTCTTCTAGTGTTTGAAGTATTTTAAAAAAAGTAAGAGCTCTAAGGATGTTTTTACTTGGACTGTAATTTGCTGGTCTGGTCTTGTCTAGTCTGGTCTGTTTTAGTCTGGTCTGGTCTGGTCTATTTTGGTTTGGTCTGAAATTTCATTTTTTATATTTTTTGCATAAAGATTTTATTATATATATATATATATTATAATCCATAAATAATTATATTTTATTCATTTATAATTAAAAATAATAATAGTAATAATAGTAATAATGGTAATAATACTAACAATAACAATGATGATGATGATGATCACGACGATGATGATGATGATGTTGATGATGATGATAATAATTATAATAATAATAATAATAATAATAATAATAATAATAAAATATGGTCTGGTCTGGTGTGGTCTGAAATTTTATTTTTTATATTTTTTGCATAAATATTTTATTTTTTATATATATTATAATCCATAAATAATTATATTTTATTCATTTATAATTAAAAATAATAATAGTAATAATAGTAATAATACTAATAATAATAACAATAACGATGATAATGATGATGATGATGATGATGATGACGACGATGATGATGATGATGATGATGATGACGACGATGATGATGATGATGATGATGATGATGATGATGATGATGATGATAAAATATGGTTTGGTTTGGTCTTGTCTGGTCTATTTTAGTCTGGTCTGGTCTGGTCTATTTTGGTTTGGTATGGTCTGGTCTGATCTGGGACGAATTACAGCCCAAGTAAAAACAACCTAATTGTATGTTGACCCAACAATTGTATGTTGACCTAACTATTTTATGAGCTCTTCAAAGAAAGTATGCATTTTCAATATTAATTACTAACAACAATTGTCATACTAAAAAGAACTAAATAAAGAATTACTACCTTCATCCCGTTCAAAAGCTCTCATTGTAAAAATGAAACGATTATTTAGACAATAATTATATACGGTAATTCGAGTATATTTTAAGTAATGGTTTTGAAACTTATATAATATAATTGGGTCATTGATGATAACTATGATCAAGGGTGGATCTGACTTGGGGCCAAAAGAGCCCAAGACCATCCTAAAAAAATTACTAGTATTATATAGTGTTATAAAGAAAGTGTATAATAAGAAAGAATTTCAAAATGTAAACACTTGCCATATGGGAGAGATGAACTACACATGTGCCTCATCTCAAACGTACTGTGTTCAAATCTCACGGCACTAGTGCAAAATATACATTCTATAACTACGATTTAATATGGGTTAATGTTTAACTGTTTTGATACAGTAGAATGGGGTTGAATTTGTAAAATATAAAATTAATCCATAACGGTTGTTTTGAATAACCCATGTGAAAAGTAAAAATGGGGTCATATTTATAATATTCATAAAAGTACATCAGGTTCGGGGTCATTATTCTAATTATAAGAAGTATGTTTTGATGTCAGTTCTAATTCTAACCCTTATCGATTGTTCATTCTAAAATGTTTTAACCGGATAGAAAAGCTCTATTCTCGTTCTTCTCAAAATTCTCAACATCGACTTTGGAAGCAGAAGAGAAATCGAAGCCCGATCGACTGGCGCCCTAGCCGCTCACTCCTCCGGCCAACGCCGCTCACTCCTCCGGCCAGCACCGCTCACTCCTCCACCTCTGGCCAACGTCGCTCATTCCTCCACCTTTGACCAGCGCCGCAAGTCACCGCCAGGCCCGCCAACCTCCCACCTCAGCTCTGGAGTCCTAGAGGCAACGCTTCCGATCGCTCGAGCCCAACGGCTAAGGTGCCAAACCCGCTGAGTATTGACATCTCTCTCACTATATCAGTCTCTCCTTTGTTAGAAGGCGAATTGAAGTAGAAGGTTCTTCATTCTTTGCTTAATTGATCAGGCTGTGGGGGTATCTTCTCATTAATGGTTGTTTATTTTCTTAAGTTTTAACCTAATTTTTCAAACTTAGCCTGAAATTTACGTTGTTGTTTGCTTGACTTGTATGATTGTAGCCATTTTATGAGGGCTTTTATGTTTGTTTGCGGTTGTTTCTTTCTAAAAACGCATGTTAGGTACTAATAGAAAAAATTCCTCATTATTAAAAAGATTTTAAGCTAGGGGAAGATTTATTTATTCAGAGTCAATTGCTATGTTTTGTACTAATAGAAAAACCTTAACAAGAAGATTTTATTGCACTGGTATATATTAACATTCTGCTAGCATCTTTATCCCAAGTTGTACTTATGTACTATATGTACAGACAGAATATGAGGCAACATGTGAAATGAAGGCATGCTCTATATCTCACAGAAATGGTGATTACACAATGCCTGAGATGTATATACTGCTGCTGCAAAAGTAATACAGTGTATTGCTTTTTTGAAACAATGATATGCATGGTTTGTTGATTTTAGCCCTATTAAAAATTTAATATATCTTATATATGGATAATTATTTTAGAAACCTATGTACGAAGCAGCATGAGAATGTTTTTCCTTGAACAATTGGCTTATTTGCAAAGCAGCATAAGAAAGTCTTGGTGATTGCAGAGGACCATGTGACTTTGTCTAAGGTCAATGAAAGGTGGCCTGGCCATGTTGTGTTACTCTCTCCTGCCGTGGAGTCTCAAAGTGCTCACAGGTTTGGCTCTCAAGTGCTCTTTACCTGTAAGAGCAATGTTCAATTTTTTGGAATCTACTTATTTAGCTAAGTTTCTCTCTCTTTAAAGGTTTTTATCTCTATAAGTAAACATGAAACTTGAAACAATAATTATTTGTTCATTATTTTTTTGTTAATTATTGTGTTGGTACAAAAGATGAAATCTGTTTGGTAGATGCTTATAATATCTGTTGACTTTAATGATTATTTTTAAATCATTTTATTTTTTACATTATTTGTACTTTGTAACATAAATTTGTATAAAAGTGAGGCTCATGATCCTGCAACTAGTTTGTACAGCCTCGATGGATGGGTTAAGCCATACACCTGTTCTTTTACTAACCGTTCTTTCTATTCCAAATTAGTAGGCTCGTGGAGCATCAGTAGCAGTTAGTTATTCCATTTTATTTCCTATAAATAATGATGTATTCTCATTGATTGAAGTATCCTGATTTATCGATTATAAAAGTTAGTCTTGATTCCAAAAGTTAGCAGAGCATCTGTTTGATTTCTTTTCATGATTTCATCCACATAGAAGCAAGTCTCTTGTTTATAAACCAACAACTTTATGGTTCTAAAAGGAGATACTAGCTTTAATTTGTGGATACATCAAGCTTTTCAAACACACATAGATAATGAAATATGATGTATGCTCCTTATTTTCTTCAAAAAGCAGATTGCATAGCACGACTTGTCAATATGAATGACCTTAGCCACTAAAATATTATTTTGATTCTAAATACTTTTTGCTGCAGGTCTTTGACTTGTTGATGCTATTGATTTGTTGTTGTTTTCTTCTTTCTGTTTGTTGCTTTGGCCAATCAATTGTGATATGACCAGATTGTACCATTCTGGTCAGTACTAGGGGCTAAGTTTCTTATGAAGTTATAATAATATGCATTTCTTTTAACAATGAGTTGGTTGTTTAAGCATTTATCACAATGAGTAATAATATGCATTTCTTTTAACAATGAGTTGGTTGTTTAAGCATTTATCACACTGCTTAATTTATTGGTACAGGAGCATTCTATTTATATGTAATGTGCTGTGTACCTTGACTTGTGTGTATTTTGGTTGTAAGGGAATGATCAGATTTGGTATTGCACTTGTAAGTGACTTGTGTGTAATAAAATTTTAACCTTATTTATTTGTAGTCCCGAATGCAAAAAGGTGGTCATGAGTATGACTACTATGTTATGAGACATATGGCTATTGTTGTTTCTGCTAGTATTGTTGATTCTTGGATGAAGGTGAAGTTTTAGCTTATTTGTTCTCATATAATTTTTGACGCGTCTTGTGAACTCATAGTTTTAATTAACTAAAAGTTAGTTTTTGATGAATGCTGTGAACTCATACCTAGTTTTTGCCGAATATTTTTGGATCAAAACAATGTGAATGTGGAATGTTATTAGTTACGAGCAATGATATGTGTTTACTTTGTTGCGATAAATGTTCCTATGATGATATGTGTAAATTTTGATATTTAGAAATAGATGTGTATGAATTAAATGTTAGGAAGAGATTTCATATGGGTTGATTAATCCTATATTTAAAATCTTTAATAACGGTTAATGTATAACCGCTATTGAATATTTCAATAACGGTTCTGTAATAATCCTTATTAAATGTGTCAGACTTTTAATATGTGCCGCAACAATGTCGGCATGTACCCGTTATTAAAAGCCCAATTGAACCGTCATTAAAAAACTTTTCGTAACGGTTCCCGAACCCATATTAAAAGTACCGGATTTTTAATAGGTGCTGCAACAATAACGGTTCTGAACCGTTATTAAAAGTTCATTATAACCATTATTAAATCCATATTTTCCACTAGTACGGAGAGCAGCAAGTATTTTTAAACTTTTTAGGTTTAAAATTTTCGTTTCCCCCCACAAAATCTCTTTTCCCACTCCGAAAGAAGAGAATGATTCTTCATTTCAAACATTTACCATTTCAATTCTATCCCCATCAATTTGTACAAGTTTAACACCAATCCCAATGAATTAATTAGTTCAATTATTTTACATAGAGTATAGATTATAAGTAAAAAGAAAATTGATTTTAATTTACTAGAAATTGAACTGAAAATCGGTACCAAACATAGGACTTTAATGATTTTATTGTTTTAAGCCTTTAATGATTTTGTTCTTAATACTTTCATTTTATAGCTTTTAAGCTTTCAACTTTGTGCCTTTATATATAAAATTCTAAATTTATATGCATGTTTACATCTAATTTGACAACATCAACCAATGAGAATCTCTAAAGAATAGTTGTAAATTCGAGGTGTTTTTTCTATTTGACTTTCACAATTTTTTAATCTTTTAATATTTATTTTTTTCTTTGACATTTTTGTTGCAACAAATGTTATTTTAAACCTGGAAATGAATTTTGTTAAATACACATGTAGTATTATTTTACTGCATTTTGATTTTTTTGCAATATACGCTATTTAATTATTTTTTGGCCCCCTGAATGTCAATGCTTGTTCTGCTCCTGACTGTGATGTTAAAGATATACTACTCCGTATTATTTTTAATACTTGATGATTTTATCATTTATGAGTATTAATTGTTTCCTAAAATAGAAATGAGAACTCTTAAATAAGACGTCCCAAAAAAGAAAGTGAGAACCTTATAATGGGACCGAGATAGTAGCTTTTATCAAATATCAAAAACTAAAAGATACTCCATCTGTTCTTTATTATCTATCCCGCTAGCCTTGGGCACGGGTTTTAGTAGAAAAATAGTAGGGTAAATGTAGAGGACAAATGATAAAGTAGGAAAGAGAGTATATTAAAAAGAGTAAAGTGATGATAAAGTAGGGAAAAAGTATATTAAGTAGAGTAAAAGTATATTAAGTAGAATAAAGTAGGAAAAAAAGTATATTAAGTAGAGGGTAAATGACAAAGTAGAAAAGAGAGTATATTAAAAAGAGTAAAGTGATGATAAAGTAGGGGAAAAAGTATATTAAGTAGAGAAAAGTATATAAAGTAGGAAAGAGAAAGTAGGTTGTAAGAAGTAAGAGGGGTAAAAGTAATAAAAGTAGGGATGTTTTATCAAAAACTTTCCTAAAATAGAAAGAGTTAAATGTTTTAAAATATATTTTATTAATACAATAAAGAAAATATTATATGAAAAAATAGTTAAATGATTCTCTACAGTAACTTCAGTCAATACAACCATAAAAGTAATTTCAACCTTACTCTTTCTTATTATTACAAAATTCAATGCGCGAAATCAAAAAGTTACGTGTTTTGGTGAAAAATTGACTGATAAGTCTCATAAGACAAAAAACACGGTCACCAACCAAGCTCTTAATTGTATAGATCTACCCGCTTGGGTAGCTCAGTTGGTCGAGTGATGGGAGATTTGGATCAATGGACCAAGGATCGAATCCCCGCAGCGACCGAATGGAGGTCACATAACCTGAAATAAGGCTGGACCTCTGGTGCACACGGGTGTATGGGCCTACTGCCACTTGCTGACTGAGTCACCGTGACTAACCTCCCCACCATCCTGTCGGGTCGAGGTGGGGGACTCCTGGGGTGGGAGATTCCACCTTTTGGATCAATTGTATAGATTTATAGGTGATGGAGTTTAATCCAACAACAAGAGCTAAATCTACGGAAGCAGATGATAATTTGGCAGCGTAAGGCAGTGTTTTATTGATCAAGGTCTCTCCCCCTTTTGGAGGTTTACAAGTTGTATTTATAGGCTAAGGAACTAGTGTTACAAAAGGAAACTGATACAATAAATGCTATTAGTGATGCATTAGCTCGAATAGGACTCTTGTAACGTCTCGGTCGTTGTGCAATGATTGTTCCTTTATCCCACGTTCCAGCCGTTTAACTTCTGCCAGCTGTCGTTTCCACTGATAGCGTGCCACGTCAGCCCTAGGAATATCCCAGCCTCACTAGAACTCCGCCCAGGCTCGAGGCATGCTTTCCAGCCTGGCCTGGTTGTGGGTTCTTTTCGCGGGTTTGGTTCCTAGTTAGGTCCAGTGGTTATCTATCATTAATCTCATTAAAGGTTAATCTCGTTCATGGGCCGGACTCACACAATTGGGCCATGGTCGGGTCCCATGGTACCATCAATAGGTAATAATTGTTTGAGTGGTGGGAAAATTGGACCAAGTGACCAAGGTTCGAAACCCGCAGCAGCCGTGTGGAGGTTACCGAACCTAAAATAAGGCTGGACCTCTGGTGCGAACGTGTGTAAGGCCTACCGCCGCTTTGCTGACTGAGTCACCGTGATTAACCTCCCCACCATCCCGTTGGGTCGGGGTGGGGGGCTCCTGGGGTGGGAGATTCCACCTTTGGACCAAGTAATAATTGTTTAATGTACGCAATACTCCGTAAAACACAATGCAAATCATGACCAAACATTAAACCAATTGTAAAGTAGAACACTGTAGGTGGGGAGAACAATAGAGACGGCCGAGGGTTTTGACGGCTGAGGGTTTTGACGAATGACTGCGGCAGTTCCTATGGATGGGGCGCCGCCTCCCCATCCACTGATGACTAAGGCGTGGGGAGCTAAATCCTTTGTTTAAGTTCTAATGAATTCCTCAGATCAGAAACCCTTATCAAGATTCTGGCTGAGCAGCACAATAGAGCACTAGTGGGTTACTTCTTTAACGGTAGGCCTATGGATGGACTAAATCGAGCCGGGTCGGGCCAGAACCGGCCCGACCCGACCCAGAACCGGCCGGCCCGTTACTGTTTGGGCCCGGCCCGGACCAGGAGCGGTTGTCCGGTTCCGGGCTTTTAGCCCGTTTGGGCGAGTCGGGCGGGCCGGGCTCGGGCCCAACTTTTGGTGAACCGGCCTGGGCGGTTCGGGCCGGGCCGGTTCAATTTTTTTTTTATATTTTTTTTTTGCTTTCTAGGTTAGGGTTGGGTGTTTTGGGGGGATTTGGGGGGTGGGGGTGAAGGGGGGGGGGGTCGGGTGTTATTTAGAAACAAAAAAAAAATGAACTTGACCCGGGCTGTGTGTTTTCAAATAGGATTGTGTGTTTCACTTTTAACAAAGTCAGTCATTTGTTTAAACTCCGTTATCACAGGAGGGTCTTGACTCCTGACGACTAACACCGTTAAAATTGCCATAAAAACACTGAATAGTAACTACGATTTTAAAAAATGCCCGAAAAATTTAAAAAAAAATACTGGAAGATGTGTCTCGTCAAGATGACCTCCAAACCATCTTCGTCATTGGATTTTTGGGATTTATTTAGGTTACTTTTTTTAAAATGAATTCGCTAATATCACTTTTCCACTGAACTTCCGGTGACAAGGGTGGCTTGAATAAAAAAAAGAAAGACAAAGTAGAGGTCGTCTTATTAAGGCGCACCTCTCAATTTGTTTTTTAATTTCTCGGGCACTTTTGAAAACCGGAGTTACTGTTCATCGTCTTCCTCCGGCGAGTTTTAATGGCGTCAAATGTCAAGACCCTCTTGTGATAACAGAGTATAAACACATAATCCACTTTGTTAAAAAATGAAACACATGACCTTATATAAAAATGGGCACAATCACATGTACCTTTTCCATGCTTTTCCCAAAATTCAATTAAGTCATCAACCTTAAAAAATAAGCAAGGTTATGAACTTTAGAAAAGTCGTCTAATTCATAATATAGCAGGTTGATTCCTGATTAGTCAGTTACTTGCTTATGTGATCTACACAACTTATTTTACGGGGTGTATTTCTATATGGTATCGGAGACTAGGGTTCCCTCACACTCCAAATAACTATGGCCGGCCTTCCACCATTCCCTGCCGCCGTCACCGGCCCTCCTCCGACGCCTGCAAATACACCGCAGCCGCAGCCGCGGATCACCATGCCTCTCACCGGTGTTCCGCCATACCAGACAGATGCGCATGACAGTTTCAGCAGTACCACACGTCCCATGCAGCGTCCATCGTCATCTGATGCCTTCATCCGATCGCCGCTTCCCCAGTCTCTATCTCAGCGCCTCGGACCAATACCTCCGTTGGATTCCTTTCGGTTATACACCATGCCAGATCCATTTACTTGGACGCCTTCTACATCGACTTTGCCACCCCCTCCGGTACTCCACAACATCGGTGGTTCCTCGACTCCTTTTTCCGGACCGACCTTCTCTGGCCATCACGGGGTTGCTCCTATACATCAGGTCAACCATTCTCAATTACCAGGTTTTCCAGAACCTCAAAGTTTTTTATCCTCCCTGGCATCTCAACTTGCTTTTTTCACACCTAATGTTAATAATATTGTTACTACTCGTTTATCTGCGGTGGAGGACTATCTACCTTGGCGGACTCATTTTGAATCTTTTCTGGTATCCCACAGTCTATTAGGGATATTAGACGGCTCCATTCCGACTCCGCCGCCTACTGTTATGGATTCAACTCACAGGTAGTCTCCTAATCCGGATTATCATCATTGGTTGAAAATTGACCAAACTGTGCGTTCATGGCTTTTTGCAACCCTTGCTCGAGATACATTGATGGCAGTTTATGATCTTAAGCACTCTCATCTTATTTGGGAACGTTTACAACAACGTTATATGTCTGCTTGTTTTTCACGCTCCATAGAACTCAAAAATTCTTTATCTCATATTAAAAAGAAATCCTCACAGACTATGGACAATATTTGTTGAAAATTAAACTGTTAGCAGATGGTTTAACTGCTATTAATTCTCCGGTGACTGACAAGGACTTGGTTGAGTATGCTATTATCGGCATGGGACGAGGTTATGAGTCCCTCATCACGGGCATAAATTATTTTCCGGGGGATGTTACTTTGGATAAGTTGGGGCCCTTCTAAAAGCACAAGAGCGTCACAATGTTCTTCTGGATGCCCAGGAGTCTAGCCCGGTACATCAGGCCTTTGCAGCGGCTGCACAGCCTGCACAGCAGGCTCACCGTCCGCCTACGGGTCCTCGGGGTGGTCCACGTCCGCCTGCTGGTCGCGGACAGAGAGGGGGACGAGCACGTGGTGGTCGAGGAAGGGGAGGTCGTGGCTATTATCAGTATCAGCAGCAACCACATTCTATTGTTTGTATACACAGCTTTGGATTGACATTTGAAATTGGGTTTAATTTACTACAGATTAAATTTATCCAATCCCATCTCTTTACGTGAGATTTGGCTAAAGCATTCATGAATAGTTGCTGAGTGTGTGTTATGCTTCTCTTTGGTTGTGGCGAGACCATTTGTGAATAGCTTGCTCGCTTTCACTTCAGCTCTAATGGGTTCCCTCAACCAAGCACTGTTTTGGCTGCCCGCCCACTGGTCATAGTGACACCGCCACAGTGACACACCGTCTCCGGTGTCACCAGCCCCATCCCTCACCTGCTCCTCACAACCACTTGAGCCACGTCCCCCGACTACCCCGCCCTAGCGCCGCCGCATACCACCGCCCCAATCCCGGCTTGACTCCCCAATCCCTCTCATCCCCTGCCACCTCCTCACCCCCAGGCCCCCTCCCCAGCCCCAGCCCGAACGCAAGCTCCCCCACCATAGATCGCCCAAACTAGGCCCAAACAACCCCGACCTAACTCAGATTTACACTCCATGCTCAGCTCTCGCAAATCTAAATCGGCGGTAGCGAAGCAGTGAGACAAAATCGCCGCAACCTCGAAGCCCCAATCACCACCCTAGCCACTAGTGGGTAGTTCAATGTCCGACTACCTCGAAGGCCCAACCACGCCACCGCAACGCGTTCAGCCATAAGGAGTAGAAGAAGAGATGTGCAGGTGAGAGCGGTTGATAAAGGCGGCAAGGGTTATGGAGCTATGCATAAGTGAGGGCTTGATGAGGAAGTGATTTAAATACTTTTATGTCCAAACAAAAAATGGTCATATTTTTGTATCTTGACACTCTATTAGTAATGCAGTGCTGTTTGGTCCATTGATAATGACATACACGTGGATGATATGTGGTTACCAATGGAGTCCACCATTAACAAAGTGGCGAAGGAGATACTCGGAGAATCTAAAGGATGTCTGCCACCAAAAAAGGACACATCTTGGTGGAATGATGAGGTAAAACAAGCAATAAGGGCCAAAAGAGAATGCTATAAGAAATTGGGCAAAAGTTAGAGCGACGAGAACATAGAGGAGTACAAAGAGGTTAGAAGAAGAGCAAAGAAAGTTGTGAAGGAAGCCAAAGGAAAAGTGAATAAGGAATTGTATGTAAAGTTGGATTCTAAGGAAGGAGAAAAAGATATCTACAGACTTGCTCGCCTTCGTGACCGTAGGACTCAAGATATCGGAAAAGTTAAGTGTGTGAAGGATGTCGATCAAAGGGTACTAATGGGCGACGAAGAAATAAAAGAGAGGTGGATGTCATACTTTGATACCTTGTTCAACGGGAATAAAGTCCAAGGTATTGATGATCTCACTATACCAGAGTGTATGGTAAATAGGGACTTCGTGACAAGGATTCAAACAATATAAGTTAAAAAGGCTATGAGAAAAATGGGCCGGAAGAAAGCAGTGGGCCCAGATGGCATACCGATCGAGGCTTGGAGAAGTGTGGGAGAGAAGGGCATCGAGTGGCTAACACGTTTCTTCAACATGATTTGGAGAAACAACAAAATGTCAGTGAGTTGGCGGAAGAGTACTCTCATTCCCTTATTTAAAAATAAGGATGATGTGCAAGAATGTGCTAACTATCAAGGGATTAAGCTTATGAGTCACACCATGAAACTTTGGGAGCGAGTGGTTGAGCAAAGACTACGTAAAAGTGTGAAAATGTCAGAGAATCAATTTGGTTTTATGCCTGGACGCTCAACAATTGAGGCCATTCACCTTCTTAGACAAGTTGTGGAAAAGTATAGAGACACTAAAAAGGATCTGCATTTGGTGTTCATTGACTTAGAAAAGGCATATGATAGGGTACCTCGAGAAGTTCTTTGGTGGGCCTTAACTAGAAAAGGCATATCACATAAGTATATCAGCATCATCATGGATATGTATGATGCTTGTACTACAAGTGTCCGCACTAGTGTAGGGAGGACCACAGAGTTCCCTATTACTATTGGAGTGCACCAAGGATCTCCTTTGAGTCCTTTCTTATTTGTTTTAGTCATGGATGAACTTACGAAGTCAATTCAAGAAGATATACCGTGGTGCATGATGTTTACCGACGATATTGTATTGATTGATGAGACACAATCCGGTGTTAAAGCAAAATTGGAAGTATGGCGACAAACATAGGAGAGCAAGGGTTTCAAACTGAGCCAAAGCAAGACTGAGTATATGGAGTGCAAGTTCGGTGGAGGTAGAAGCGGTAGCAACAGTGAGATTACTCTTGATGGTAAGGAGATACCGGTGTGTGATATGTTCCGTTACTTGGGATCCATAATTCAGAAGGATGGTGAATTAGATGGAGATGTATGTCATAAAATCAGAGCTGGGTGGATGAAATGGAAAAGTGTTTCAGGATTTCTATGCGATTGAGGTATGCAGACTAAACTGAAAGGTAAATTTTATCGTACAAGAATTAGGCCGACATTAATGTATGACGTAGAGTGTTGGGCGGTGAAGCAATGCCACATTCAAAAGATGAGTGTGACAGAGATACGTATGTTGCGTTGGATGTGTGGACATACCAGAAAAGACCGCCTGAGGAATGAGGTAATTAGACAAAAGGTGGGAGTAGCACCTATAGAAGATAAGATGCAGGAGTTTCGTTTGCGGTGGTTTGAGCATGTGAATAGAAGATCGAGTGATGCACCTGTTAGATGACTTGAGGGGTGGGGAGAAGAGTCAGAGAAAAGAGGGAGGGGAAGACCCAAACAGACTTGGATTAGAGTAATCAGAACTGATATGCGTCTTCTTGGGTTGGATGAGAGTATGGCTTTGGAGAGAGCAAAGTGGATGACGCACATCCATGTGGACGATTGATGTCTTGTCTACCTTTCCTCTCTTGTTTCTTTTATCTTCTAGCTTTTCTTTTAGCTTTTTTTTTTTATCTTGTCTACCTTTCCTCTCTTGTGTTATTTTTATCTTATATTTATGTATCTTTATTTTATTCATTTTATCTTACTTTTTTTTCCTTTTCTTATCCGTCTTCTCTTTTTGACATCGATATCATAGATCGATTCATGTTAGCCGACCCCAAATTCTTTTGGGATTAAGGTTTGGATGTTGTTGTTGTTGTTGACACTCTATTAGTAATAGTTAAGCCATTCTTTCTAATACTCCCTCCGTTCCCAAAAATACTTCCCACTTTCCTTTTTGGGTTGTTCCCAAAAATACTTTCCACTTTCCCATTTTGGACAATTTGTGTGACTCACATTCATTTTACCTTTTTCTTACAAAACCACAACCATACATTTTCACTTTATTCCAATTTCTTAATAAACGTGCCAAGTCAAACTGGGAAGAATTTTTAGGAAGGGAGGGAGTATTAATGTCACCCTTTTCCACCCCTACAGGCGCGTAATAAGCCGCTGTCGCACTGCCGAAGATCAGCCACCCCCCTACTTCAAGTTCTTCCTCTTAAATAGACGCTAGTTTCCTTCAATTCTCGTCAACTTCGACTTCACGTGTCCGAACTCAACTTGCCAAGCTCGAATTAAACACTACAACATTCAGCAAATACATATTCAAGAAAAGAGAGAATCTACAATTGGGATGGCGGTGTTGTTAGAGGATATAGTGAAGTCATTGGAGCTATGGATGGGGCTGGTAAAAAAGACGCCGACGATGATTGACCCCACTCTCGACCCGGTGGTTCTTGTCCCAGGAATCGCCGGCTCGATTCTCAACGCCGTTAACCATAAAACAGGGCGCTCTGAACGGATTTGGGTCCGGATCCTTGGAGCCGACCACGAATTCCGTGACAAGCTCTGGTCTCGCTTCGATTCTTCCACAGGTGGCTGTTTTTTTTTTCTGTTTTCGTTTTCCTGATTAAATTTTTACATGACTCATGAAATCAAATCTAAAAATATTTGGGTTTTCATTATTATATACTCCGTATCTATTTTAGTAACAACAACTACCAGTTTTTTTTATCAATTTTAAATGCATTCAGACATGTTTTTATAGTTCAACAAGTTTCAGAAGTAGCTAAATGAATCATAGTTGAATACTCCGTATATCTTGGACGGAGTTCAATAGCTAATTCTTACCATCCCAATAAATCATTGATCTTTTTTACATTGTTTGGTAGTAGCTATGACTGGTAGAAACGTGAGATACCCTGCGCTTGTCATTTTTAGAAAGGAAAAAGATTGACCTGCTGACCTACTTTTGGGTTTCATGAATAGGTCAAACAGTGAACTTAGACAGTGATACGAGTATTGAGGTCCCTGAAGACAGATATGGTTTATATGCAATTGATTGTTTGGATCCTGACATGGTGAGCTTTTGTCACTGACCAAAATGTGGTTAGTTGCAACTGTTTAACTTTTACTTTTCATTTGGTAAATACTACCCTTATTCTGTGAATAATGCTTCCCATACAATAGAAGTCGCACATCTAGGAACCATAAGTCAACATTGTTCCTTTTGGAGTAGTACTTTTTTATAACAATTGTGAGTTGCTAGGATGAATAGTGCAAGGTCGAACAATGTTCCTTCAAGGGAAGGCATGCCGATGCATATATACCCAAAAAAGCCCTCCCTGAAAACTAAGGTAGTTAGGTGTGATAGAGAACTCAATCAATGCAGTAGAAAATTAGTATTTTATTGATGAAGTTCTCAGAACCCTAACTGGATTACAATGGCATAGACAGACAGAAAGAGAAGAACAAAGTTGAGACACTTCGAGCAGTCTCCCTCTCCCAAAATCCCAGTCCAAGCCTGATTTTTGCCTACCCTCTTTTTCCCCTAACTGTTCATTACTACGTATTATATTACTCTCCTAAAGGGCCGGCCCTTAGCCACTAAGTTACTAGGCCTAGAACCCTTTTATTGTACAATATTAAAAGACTTAATATTGGAATAAAGCAAAATGACTCACTAAACTGTATGCGCTTCTTTGTTATGGAGCAGCAGTCAGTCCATGCAATCTTGGACGCGATTTTCACTATGGGTCATCCGGAAACACTCTCTGTGCTTTAGTACAGGGGTAAGATTGCGTACATCCGACCCCCCCTTACCCCACCGTAGGTGGGAGCCTTTGCGGCACCGGGGTAAATGAAAATGATGATTAAAGGACTTAATATTATTCTTATTACTAGTATTGTCTAGGTCCCTATCATCACCCCCCTTGACAACCATCTTGTCCTCAAGGTGGGGAGTAGGAAACAGCCATGCCATTCAGATAGTGGCCTGCTGGCAATTTTTCACCTCCGTCGTCATTAGTGTCTTTCCGGTCAAAGGTGGATTTTTCATCCATTTCACCGGTGTTATAGTGCTACTGAAGGAGAATAACGGAGGTGAAGGGGAAACAAAGGAGGAGCAGAGATGAGACAGATAGAAATGGAAATCAACATAGTTACATAGAGCAGTGTTGTCAATAGTGCACTATAGCTGAGTAGCGGAGCGAGGCTATGCGCTATCAGATTGCCTATGGCAGAGCGGTTGGCAATAGCGCCAGTAGCGGGCGCTATAGCGGGAAGAATAGCGGCTGTAGCGGGCGCTATAGCAGGAAGAATAGCAGCTGAGAGCCGCTATAATTTATGGGTCTACTTCAGTGCTAGTTTTGAGGGGATATGTGAGTATTTTTCACTTTTAGATATTTTTAGAGTAAAAAATAGCCTCACTACACCTTCCAAAAACACGTGGGGGACAAATAACCCCACTAAACCCTACTAAATTAACTCAAAACATAAATCAAGATCTACATAACCTACGCTGTACACCTCCAGTTAAGGCAGTTCAAGGTATCCCAACAACCATGATTTTTCTTATAATGAGATATTGATGGCTCCTAATTTATCAAGAATTTTCAGGAGCATGATTTTTAATTTTTAATGTTTAGAGGTAAGTTACTTTATTTGTTTCTTTTGTTTAAGACATATATGCCATTTTATTGGTAATTTAGTAAGTATGATTTTATGACGTCTGAGATTTTGAGTGATATATTTGTGAATTATCATTTCTTGGATTTGATATGTGTGTGGCATGTTATATGCATACACATAATATGTGTTTTGCACACACACACACACATATATACATATACATATATATATATATATATTGTCCAAATGATGGTCATCTTGCTGCTCACTAATCACTATACCACTGTGGCGTTTTCGAGTTTGGCCGCTATGCTTCGCTATCTGGGATTTGACAACACTGACCTAGAAACACAGAAAAGGGTACACCGGAAAAGAGAGAAGGAGACTGGGAGAAGATAAAAGGACAACAGAGCGACAAAAGAGAGAGGGACATGGGGAAAAATGGGGCGGGCAGGTTAGGTTATGATGAGGGTGTTGAGGGGTAAATGGGGGTGGGGATATTAAATTCATTTGATATAAAAATGTTTCCAAAAATTGAAATATGAACTTTAATATGGGACATCCTGAAAAGAAAAGTGGAACTTAAATACGGGACAAAGGGAGTATGATGTACCTTTTTATCTTCAGTTTCACTTACAACTTGAAAATTTGCAAGTTTCATCCCACGAATTGCATATGATACTCTGACGCAACTAGTGCAGACAGTAAACTCTTTTAGTCAACAAAAAATCAATGAAGTCTATCTGGAACTAATTATTTAATGTCCTTGAACACATTTTTGCTTTGGTTGGAGGCTACTATTACTTAAGCACAGTTTCATAATGTCCAATATTTATTTTGGAAACAATTTGTGTATCAAATAATGTCAAATTTACAAGCTGTCTGATGGTTAGTTATGAAAATACATAATCATGAGTGAAGGTTTTATTTGTCAAAGTTATGGATTGACCTTCTATATGAGTTTTATTGATGCAATATGCACATAGCTGATGGGCAGTGATATTTAGTTCTTTACCAAGCGATGTAGGGAATAGGGATGTCCACAACTTTTATAACATTATCACTTATATGGCTGATTTTAATGCAGATTATTGGCTGCGACAGTGTATATTATTTCCATGATATGATAGTTGAAATGCTCAAGTGGGGCTATCAAGAGGGAACTACACTTTTTGGGTTTGGTTATGATTTTCGCCAAAGCATCAGGTAAATATGTGTACCTTCACAAACTGAATAAGTTTAAGAGTTACTGTGCTTGTTGAACAGTGATCCTATGAGTCCATGACTTTGATGTCATTTCCACTTTTGGGTCGTAACTAGTAATTAGTAATCAGACTACTCGACAACTTTCGGGTACCTAATTTAGTCCAAAATGTCTAAACATGTCTTGACATGATTATCATTTAAGGGTATCATAGAGCGTAGACATTTTGGATTAAAAATTTGTGAATTTAGAAAAGTGGATGAATCAAAAGTGGCTAAATTGATAGCTAAAGTTCAAAGGGAATTGTGTCAAACTCAAATCGAATGAACTCATAAACTTTAGCTATATTTCTCTTACTATAGTACTACTTTCCGTATTTTCTGAAATAGGTTATTTTATTTGGTGGGTATTTTAAGAGCCCGTTTGGTAACACTAAAATCAGCTGATTCGGCTTATTCTGTTGAAATTCATGAAGTTCTGGCTGAAGTGGCTGCATTGGCTGATTCTGCTGATTTAATAAAAAAATATTTTTTAAAAATATTTTATTAATAAAATATAGAAAAATTGTATGTAAAAATAGCTAAAATGGTCATCTACAGTAACTTCAGCCAGTACAGTCAGAAAAGTAACTCCAACCTTACTTTTTCTTATTAATACACAATTCAACGCGCGAAAACAAAAGTTACATGTTTGGTGAAACAGTTGGCTGATAAGCATGATAAGCCAAAAAACAGTGCTACCAAACGGCCTCTAAAACTACCTCTTGTACTTAGTCTTATATATTTAATCCAACTCTTCCATCATAACCTTCACCTTAGAGGAAATTTATGTTCTAATACAATTGTTACTTTCGAATATTAAGAGACCATTAATTCCTCAAAGCAATAGTTACTTTGGAATGGGGAAAGTATTTATCTGTGTCGCAAGATTTTTGTCCAAAAGGAAGACCTACTAAACCCACTTGTGACCCCATCTATCATAGAAACTAAGCCTTGCTGGATCAGACAACTTGGGACTTGTGAGCCAACAAGGACGGATTGGGTTAAGATTAATTATTGCCTCATCTTCATTTGTTTTCCCGAGCTCCAAAAGTTTGTTTCTGTTGCTAATGTATGTTATTCATTTTCCTGTTTCTATGCATATTAGTCGACGAATCTGCACTTACTCTTCTACTTGCATTCCCTATGTATTGATTTTTTCCCTTTCCAGTTTCTTTGCAGATTAGTCCTTGTATCTGCACTTACTCTTCTAAAATAATTCTTCTAGTTCACTCTGAGGATTGGACTGACATTTTTCATTTTGTATTAATTAAATTATTAGGATGCTATATAACATGATCATTCCAGTTCTCTCTGATGATTTTACCGTAACATTTTTATTAAATAGTTTACTTGTAGCTGTTCGTAATTTATGTTTTTATGACCATTTCAAGGTTTCATGAAACGCTGGAGGGCCTTGCAGCGAAGCTGGAGTTGGTATATAATGCCTCAGGGGGCAAAAAGATAAACATCATTAGTCATTCTATGGGCGGTCTCCTTGTGAAATGCTTCTTGGCCCTTCACAGTGATGTAACATTTTCCTTCATTAAGATTCAATTACCTTTTGTAGTTACATATGTAGGCAAACAGTCAGTCCCTCTGTCCCATTTTACATGTCCTACATTCCTTTTTGGCCTGTTCCAAAATAATATTCACTCCTAATTTGAGCACTACAAACTTTTTAGTTTTTACTTTTACAAATGCAACTTTTCTCTCTCTTGCTTTTTTGTTACAGCTGACCCATTTTGAGGGATAATTTGGCAAGTGAACTACCCTTCATTTTTTATAAATCACTGGAAAACCAAAATAGCCTTATATATTGGGGCAAATGGAGCATTTTGTTTTGGATGACAAATTGACTATATTCCAGGCCATATTCCATCATTATTATGTTTTCGTTTTTTAATGGATTCTAATTTGTGTGATTTTTTGCTTTGTTGGTGATTTCTCTGCAGATCTTTGAGAAGTACATCAAAAGCTGGATTGCTATTGCTTCTCCTTTCCAGGGTGTGTAGCATGTCTACAGTAATTTTTTCTTTTGACATACTGCTTCAAGTACTTACCTTTAGTTAGTGTGTTATATATACACATAGACTGTTAGAAGCCCGATTAAGCGGTGCCACAGAGCTTGGCTTTTGAGAAGCGATGATGGGTGAGAAAGCTTCCCTTTCCCTTCGCTTTCTCCGCACTTGCTTAATCGAAAAGCTTTTGCTTTTCTGAGCTTTTCGCGAAAAGTGTTCCTTTGACCGTTCAATTAGTTTTTTTAAGAGTTAGGTTTGTTGATAGACGTTAGGGGTATCATCGCTCGACTCTTTCCAGACAAAGCTGCAGGTAAAGAAATCGTCTATCGATATCGTTTGCGACTCTCATCCTTCGATCGACTTTCCCCCAGTTTAACTGTTAGACTTCTTCTTCTTCATGTAACTGCTAGACTTCTTCCTTTTCTTTTTTCTTCTAACTGCTAGACTTCTTCTCTGCTATGAATCACTTTTGTTTTATTAATTCAGATTCCATCATCTTATCAACTCCCAAACTCCATGAAATTCTTTCTAGCAATTAAGGTCATTTTTAGCTAATTGTAGACGAACAGAGACGCAAAACCTGCAATTATGCAGTTACCCCCTAATCTGTTTTTCTCTATTTTGACTTTTGACCCATTATTCATCTAAGTTCAGGTATACTTCATATATAAATATTTTATAAAACTACATTTACAATACTTAACTGGGTTGGAAGTTTGGAACAGTTTTCTTTGGATACTAGATAATAAATTCATAGAAAATTAGCTTATTTTATTGAAATATGACTTTTTTGTGTAAAGAAACTTAAGATTAAAAGTAATAGTCATTTTTTTGGGACAAGGAGTAATTTTTAAATATTATATGTTTGATAAACATAATCAGTATCCTCCGTCAAGTTTAGTCCATGACTTTTCAGGAAAACATTCAGTTATAATTTTCAAATTTAAAGCATAGGCCAAGAGCTACATATTGATTCATATTTCATGTTCTAGTGTATACACTATTACTCTTATGACTACTTTGACTAGTTATGTGTGATGAATGTTTTATATCTTAATGATTCGTAGCATCGTATTTAATGAAATTATGATATTGTGTGATGAATGCGTTCTATTTTTATGCCACTCCAGCATTACTCTTATGATTATTATGACTAGTTATGTGTTTTTGGCTTAATTATGCATTATATATATATATATATATTATTTTTGTATATTTTGTATAAGCATCACTTTTTGTGAGAAAGCTACGCTTCGCTTAGCGCTTTCGCTTAGTTTTGCCACTCAACGCTTTTGTGCGCTTTTCGCTTTAAAAAGTTTGTATACACATGTTACTAAATTTATGTTTGCACTCTTTTCTAATTTATGTTTGAAATTCTTGCAGTTATTTCTGTTTTCTTTTTCACTTACATAAACACTTAAGCAACCTTAATCTCTGTGAAAGACATTATAGAATATTCTTTAGAATATGTTTTAGAATATTCTTCTATCTTTAGAATATGCTTTAGAATATTTTAGGAATATACTCTAGGATATTATTATTGTATAGAATCTTAAAGGAATATTCTATCTTTGTAATGTATATATATATGGGCTTGACCCTCCAATGAAAGACACAAAAATCATTCTTCTCATTACTATTCTATCTTTAATTCTTACAACATGGTATCAGAGCAATCTGTTCCAGTTTAGCTTAGCAGTATTTTTCAGAATCTGAGTTCATGCCTCAGCCAGAACCTTAGCCCAAAATTCAGAACCTCAGTCCAAAATCCACAGTTTCACAGAGCATCACCTCCACCCTAAGCAGTCACGCCTTCCGCCGCCGACCTTACACTCGAAATCCGCAGGCCACATGCGCCGTCAGAGGACCTCGCAGACCTAATCGCAGACCCAATCGCCGGATAATCCATCGGAACTATTTTCCGGTGTCTTGAACGGTATTATCTTTCTGTGACTTTGCTTATTAAGTAACAACGACATTCAAGGATAGTATTTTGGTCGCTGTAAACATAGCATCTTATTTCTGCAATTAAAAAAAAAGGTCAAAAAAAAAGTAAAAAAAAAAATCAAAACAAAAAAATGCCTGGTTCTGATACAGACACTTCCACCGTACAACATACTCAGCCTTTGGTAGTTTCCGAAGTTATTCCCATTAATTTTAAAATTACTGAGAATAAACTTTGTGGCTCTAACTATCTTGAATGGAGTAAAACTATCAAACGTTATTTACGAAGCATTGATAAATACACCCACTTAGTTGATGACCCGCCAAAGGAGGAGATTGATAGAGCTGCTAATGCTGTCTGGCTTCGTGATGATTCTAGATTATTTATCCAGATTCAGAACTCCATGGAGAATGACGTCATGGGGTATGTTAGTCATTGTGATACTGTGAAAGAACTCTTTGATTATTTGGAATTTATGTATTCTGGCAAAGGTAATCTTAACCACATCTATGAGGTGTGCAAAGCCTTTTACAGGGCAGAAATGAAAGATAAGCCTCTCACATCTTATTTTATGGATTTCAAGAAAACGTATGAAGAACTTAATACCTTAATGCCCTTAAGTCCTGATATCAAAGTGCAGCAGAAACAACGCGAACAAATGGCAGTCATGAGCTTTTTGGCCGGTCTTACGTCTGATTTTGAAACAGCCAAATCACATATCCTATTTAGTGATGTGGTCTCTTCTCTTCAAGATGCTTTCAGTAGAGTGCTTCGCACTGACACTTCATCCACATCATCGGCACCTCAGCCAAGCAATGCTTTTGTAGGGCAAGTCCCAACATTCCCCAATGGAGGTGAGAAGTGGCCACACACAGGACCGATTGGCAAAGGAGTAGTATGCAACTACTGTAAGAAACCCGGACACTTGATCAAAGATTGTCGAAAGCTAAAGTTCAAAAATCAAGGAAATCAAGTCGCTCACATTGCTTCCGCTACACAGCCATCTAATGGATCCATCATTATGTCTTCGGAGGAATATGTCAAATTCCTAGGTTACCAGGAGGCTCTAAAGCATTCATCTACTCCTATCTCAGCTGTAGCTAATTCAGGTAATCCAAACACATGTCTTGTATCTTCATCCTCAAAATGGGTTATCGATTCAGGAGCAACAGATCATATGACAGGTAATCCTAGTCTTTTTTCCTCATTCCACACACCTCTTCATACTTCTAGTGTGACTTTGGCTGACGGATCTACGTCACCCGTTCTTGGTACGGGTACAATTGTCCCAACATCTACCTTACCTTTGTCACCCGTCCTAAGTCTTCCAAATTTCGCTTTCAATTTGATTTCGATCAGCAAAATCACACGTTAACTTAATTGTTCCGTAACCTTTTTTGCTGGATATTGTGTATTTCAGGATCTGTTGACGAATCAGGTTATTGGTAAAGGATATGAGTAGGCCGGTCTCTATCTCTTGGATACATCCTTACCCAAATCAATCTCTTGTCTTGGCATTGGAACTGTGTTAGAGGCTCACTATCGACTAGGTCACCCTTCTCTTCCGTTGTTAAAGAAGCTTTATCCTCAATTCAATAAGGTGTCATCTTTACAGTGTGATTCATGTCAATTTGCAAAACATCATCGAAGTAGTCTAAGTCCTCGAGTCAATAAACGAGCACATGCTCCTTTTGAACTGGTTCATTCTGATGTTTGGGGTGCTTGCCCTGTTGTGTCCAAATCTGGTTTTAAATATTTTGTTACCTTTGTTGATGATTATTCTCGTATGACTTGGATTTATTTCATGAAACGTCGTTCCGAGTTATTTTCTCATTTTTGTGCCTTTTGTGCTGAAATCAAAACTCAATTTAATGTACATGTTCGTATTTTAAGGGGAGACAATGCTCAAGAGTATTTGTCTGCCTCATTTAAGTTGTATATGGCTCAACATGGCATAATTCATCAAACTTCATGTGTAGACACACCTCCCCAAAATGGAGTTGCTGAACGAAAGAACAGACATCTATTAGAAACTGCGCGGGCTCTTCTATTCCAAATGAATGTGCCAAAACATTTTTGGGCAGATGCTGTGTCTACCGCATGTTTTTTGATCAATCGAATGCCATCTACTGTTTTAGATGGTAAAACTCCATATCAGTGCCTATTTCCAAATAATGAAAAATTTCCTATTCCTCCTAAAGTTTTTGGTTGCACTTGTTTTGTACGAGATGTTAATCCCCATTTAACAAAGTTAGATCCCAAGTCATTAAAGTGCATTTTCTTAGGCTACTCTCGAGTTCAAAAGGGGTACAGATGTTTTTCTCCAAGTACAGGTCGGTATATTGTTTCAATTGATGTCTCCTTTTATGAAAATACACCATTTTCATCAACAGACACAAATATCTGTAGGGAGAATGATGATATACTCATTTACACAGTCACTATACCCGAGTCCAATACTTCAACAGTTCTTCCCCATGTTACTTTTCCTGAGCCTAGGCCTTCGATACACTTGGTATACACCCGTCGACACAAAGTGCAAGATCACCCTCCACCTGTGGTTACTTCTCCTGATACTGATCCGATCTCATATCCTGAACCGACACCTGCATCTTCAGATCCTGTCTCCACATCAGATCTTGATCTCCCCATCGCACTACGTAAAGGTACACGGTCTTGTACTCATCCTATTTCTTCATGTGTGTCGTATAATCAGTTATCATCTGCCTCATGTTCTTTTATTGCTTCCATTGATTCTATTTCTGTTCCCAAATCTGTTAAAGATGCTTTGTCTCATCCTGATTGGCGTCATGCCATGGTAGAGGAAATGAATGCTTTGGATCTTAATGGTACCTGGGATTTGGTAGACTTGCCTACAGGGAAGAAGTCTATAGGATGTAAGTGGGTCTTTGCTGTAAAGGTTAACCCTGACGGATCCGTTGCTCGATTGAAAGCCCGATTAGTTGCGAAGAGTTATGCTCAAACCTATGGCGTTGATTATTCTGACACATTTTCTCTTGTTGCTAAATTAACATCTGTCAGATTACTTATTTCTCTCGCAGCAACTCATGGTTGGCACTTACATCAATTGGACATTAAGAATGCATTCTTGCATGGTGACTTCAGGAGGAAGTTTATATTGAGCAACCTCTGGGGTTTGTTGCTCAGGGGGAGTATGGGAAAGTTTGTCGACTTCGCAAGTCTCTTTATGGTTTGAAACAGAGTCCCCGTGCATGGTTCGGGAAATTCAGCCAATCAATTGAACGATTTGGGATGATAAAAGGCAAATCAGATCACTCTGTATTTTACAGACAAATGAAAACAGGTATTACATTGCTTGTGGTGTATGTCGATGACATTGTGATTACAGGGAGTGATAATACAGGTATTTTGGCCCTAAAGAATTTTCTTCATAGTCAATTCCAGACGAAAGATTTGGGCTCATTGAAATACTTCTTGGGAATTGAGGTTACACAGAGTAAGAAAGGCATATTTCTATCTCAACGTAAATATGTGCTTGACTTACTAACTGAAACAGGGAAATTGGGGGCAAAACCAAACAGTACTCCCATGATTCCCAATGTACAACTCACTCATGAAGGTATGCCATTCGAAGATCCGGAAAGATATAGACGGTTGGTTGGAAAACTTAATTATCTCGCAGTTACCCGTCCAGATATTGCATACTCAGTGAGTGTAGTAAGTCAATACATGTCATCTCCGACAGTGGATCATTGGAATGCTGTAGAGCATATATTATGTTACTTGAAGGGGACACCGGGACGAAGTATTGTTTATCAGAATCATAATCACATGAGAATAGAATGCTTTGCAGATGCTGATTGGGCTGGATCTAAAGATGATAGAAGATCCACATCTGGCTATTGCGTCTTTGTTGGTGGTAATCTCGTCTCTTGGAAAAGTAAGAAGCAGAATGTGGTTTCTCGTTCGAGTGCTGAATCAGAATATCAGGCTATGGCACAATCGGCATGTGAGATAATCTGGATAAACCATTTATTGAGTGAAATGGGATTGAAGACACCAATGCCTGCTAAACTCTGGTGCGATAACCAAGTTGCTATACACATTGCCAACAATCCAGTGTTTCATGAGAGAACAAAACATATTGAGATCGATTGTCACTTTGTTCGAGAAAAGATACAACAAGGATTGATCTCTACAGGGCATGTGAAGACTGGAGAGCAACTTGGAGATTTGTTCACTAAAGCACTAAATGGAATTCGTGTTGGTTACTTATGTAACAAGTTGGGCATGATAAATATTTATGCTCCAACTTGAGGAGGAGTGTGAAAGACATTATAGAATATTCTTTAGAATATGTTTTAGAATATTCTTCTATCTTTAGAATATGCTTTAGAATATTTTAGGAATATACTCTAGGATATTATTATTGTATAGAATCTTAAAGGAATATTCTATCTTTGTAATGTATATATATATGGGCTTGACCCTCCAATGAAAGACACACAAAAATCATTCTTCTCATTACTATTCTATCTTTAATTCTTACAACAATCTCTTTGTTCCAGTAAAGTGACAATTCCTATTGAATTCAGCAACCAACCGCAACCATCCTGACAATTGTCTATTTTGGAATAATTCATTTATTTTATTATAGTACTTCGTATTTGTTTATTTTTTTTCAAACATGCCAACATATTATCCCAACAAATGCTTTTAAAATTATATCGTTCTGCTTTGTATTGTTTTAGCTCAAACTGTTGTCCCATTTTGCTGTATGACTAATATTATTCTTCTAATCAACAGCACTTTGAACCAGACTAATGCCAACACTAATATTTCCACCTTATGTTTTGGAGTTCCGATTCTTCACAATATCATGCTTGTTCCAGTGAAGAACTAAAAGAATATATCGGCTTAAAATTTGTTTGACAGGTGCACCGGGTTATATTACCTCAACATTTTTGAATGGAATGTCTTTTCTGGAAGGGTGGGAACAGAACTTTTTCATATCCAAGTGGAGTATGCACCAATTGGTATGAAAGCTTTGTGTTTGCTTTCTACTTGTTTCTTTTGTGCATTGCTATGTGATATACTTTTCTGATGTACCTAAGCAATTATCAAGTGTCATGCTTCAGTGGACTTGTTCACTACTTGTATCCCCAAAGATTGGGACAAACTATATTACCTCCATTCCATATTAGTGTTCTTGTTCACTGTTTTGTGGGCATCCCAACTTTTTTTTAACTCTAATTTTTTCTTTCAAATATTCATGGGTCATCCAGAAACAGAGTACAGGGGTAAGACTGCGTGCACCCGACCCTCCTTAGTCCTTACCCCACCGTAGGTGGGAGGGAGCCTTTGCGGCACTGGGGTAATGTTGTTTATTGTTGTATTTATGGTATTCAAGTTAGGTTCCTGTGCTTCTATAGAGATTTTACGGTAGTTTCTAATATTTAAATTTTAATAACTAATACTAAAAGAAATATTACTCCCTCCGTCCCAAAATGTTTTGCAAAGTCAACAATTTTTGGTCAACAAGGAATAAAAGTCGATGCTCTCTATCGATAATTAATTCAATTTTTAATAATTAAAATTTATATATTCAGAAACTACATTAAAATCTATTTAAAGTTGTAAACTCCAAATTAGAATATAATTAAAAATTAACATCCTAATTAAGCAAATAAAATGTAACTGTTTGACCAAGAAAAGTCAAATTTGCAAATCAATTTGGGACGGAGGTAGTACTACGTATGAGAGAATAAATTTTAGTGAAATTTCATAAAATAGGAGTAAAAACAATGTGAAATCCAAAATGAGCACTATGTCCCCCCCCACGAAATAAAATTTAATTACTGCTATCCTGAAATCAAATTGTTATCTTTTGGCATTACCAATCATTAATATGGCAGTAATAATGCCATAATTGCCCTTATTTTCTAAGCATGGTAGTAATTACTCCTATTCCGGAGGAAAACATAATACTCCTGTTTTGGAATTTCATATCGTTTTTACTCTTATTCAGGGTAGTCTCTTGAAATTTTATCCTCAGTCAAGAGTAGTACAATGTATATCTGTACCAACTACTTTAATGTGGGTTGAAGTCCCTCCTATACACATAAAAGTAGAGATAATAATAGGAGGGGACGTGAAAAATGAAAACGCCGATGGAAAATGCTTCATACCCCAGCATTTCAAAATTCAGCGTTTTGGCTTTGATAAGCCAAGCAAACCATCCAATTACCAAACATCAAATTTGGCTGTTTACATAGTCAAAATTATTAATTATGGTCAAAGAAGCTAAAAACTGGCTGATAAGCCATTTACCAATCAAAGGCGTAATAACGATAATCACTTTATTGTATGTTACTGTGCACGTTTTCTTTTACTGGTTCTATTCAAAAGCTCTCTTATTACAGTTATTCACGTCCATGACTATGGTGGAGTTCATATATGTGTGAATTGAATGCGCTGTTTGCAAGCTTCAATATATTAGCAACACAACCTAATATTTTACTGCCGGCCACAGTAACCACTGCCGGGCAGTGACCACTGCCGTTAGTGACTACCGTGGCCAGTGATTAACATCAGTGACTCCACCCTTTAGTGACCACCGCCGACCTCAATGACAAATTGACAATTGACGGCCACAGTGACCATCGCGTTACTGACAGATACATCTGCCGCCACCGAGTTATAGTGACTCCTAGACCGCCAGTGAATCAGTGACACCACCTTACCCCATCCACCATCACCGCCTATGCCCCGACCCCCCTCCCTACGCCTACCAGACCTGTTACTACCATAGAGCTCCTTCACCGCCCCAACCCCATCAGCCCGTCACTACCCCACCACTGTCCACCTGCCTCTGTACCACCCCCACCCATCCACACTAGCACCTACAAACCTTAGCCATAGTGGTAGCTATCGCCGCCATCCCCGAACCGAGCATGACATAGGATTTGCCTCCGTCACTACCCCATAGCCCCTGCCCCATCAGACCTCAGGCACACCCCTGACGGCTGCAGCAACCTCAAATTGGAATTTTCTCCGCTCGGAGGCCGTAGCCATCTTCTTCACCTGTGGTCCTCCGTCCTCGTCGTACCCATCGCCTTCACTTTACATTGGACAGAAAATGAAGAAGAAGAAAAGCAGCAGGCGGCGAGGTGAAGGCACAGGTTGTGATCTGGAGGAGATGAGCTAACAGCAGATGCAGCTCTTGTTTGTGTGGTGGCGGTGGCATCTCCTGGTCTGGTCATAGATGAGGCTGAAGCATGAGGCCTCGACGTGAGATGCGAGAATGGGGATGAAGCAGGAGGTGAGATGTGAGCGTGTGAGTAGAAAAAGTAGGGTTATGCCAGTCCATTTATTATTAATTGATGACTTTTTGTCCTATTTTAAATGTTGTCATATATTTGTCCAATTGAAACTCAGATAATATTTTTGTCTTTTTTTATTTTATTTTATTTTACCCCGGGGGGTCAGGGGGAGGGGCCTGGGGTAAACAGGGCTGAAACTGCATCCATGGAGTTTTGAACCCGAGACCTCCCATGAGGGAGAGTGAGTCAGCGACCAGTTGAGCTGGACCGCTTCCTCTCATAGATAATATTTTTGTCATTCTTTCATTATATGTTCAGCTATAAATATAGCTTACCTCATATCACTTTAGAATATGAAGTACATTGGCATAGCCTCCCGTTTCTACATCTTTCTTCTATCATGACAAAAATATCCCAAGTCATCTACATTTTTTGTCGATCTGAACTTGGCCCCAATATATTAAGACCGGAGTTATATCTCATTATCTCCTCCACGTACTCACCCATTTCTTTCCTAGGAAATGGACTCAGTCTAATAGTGTAATCTTGTTTCAACTGTTTACATGTGTTGCTTATCATTGCGACACAGAACAATGTGCTCTGATAGACTACTGTATTTGGTTATTGCTGGAGCTCAAGTAATACTCGTTTAGAAACTAGACCACAAAGCCTAACTTGATGGAGATTTGCATGTCATATCATTTTTATTCTGTACTCTACTAAAGCTCCGCATTGTATACCTTTGATTCCTAGGGCCTTTTCCAAAGTCTATCTGTGCACATCATTTGGGCAATCTTTTTTTTCTTAAAGAAATTTGAACTGATATTTGCAAATTTTGATATTTCAGTTAATTGAATGCCCATCGATATATGAATTGATGGGTGCTCTAGATTTTAACTGGGAACACTTACCACTTCTAGAAGTTTGGAAGGAGAGGTGTAATAGCAATGGAGATCCTACCATTATGCTGGAGACATATCCTCCAGTTCAAGCTGTATCAGTTTTAAAGGAAGCTCTTGAAAATAACATGGTAAATGATCATTCACTGTGTGTGAGTTCTGATTATGGTATATGAAAAAATGTCTGGAGTTCTTTGATTGTCACTTAAAGGGAGTTGTATTCGTATCCAATGAAATCCTTGCAGAATTGTTGCTGGCCTTGATGAATCTGGATTCATTCTCTTATTTTGTGCACTTCGTTTTTAATATTCATGAAATATGAAAATCATTTAAGGTGTTCCTTTTATCCTTGGTTTTTATAATTGAGTCCTATAGTTTTACTATATGTCATATTAAATCAAATTGTTATATCAATGCTGTAAATATTATCTTTGCTATGATGTTCTAACTTAGTACCTGGTTTAATAATTAATAATATGATATAATTGAAGGAATGGTTCTATTTTTGCAGGTGACCTATGGCGGCGCTGATATAGCTTTACCGTTTAGTATTGAAATTCTCAAATGGGCCAATGAAACTCGAAATGTGTTAAACCGTGCTAAGATGCCTACTCAAGTCAAATTTTATAATATCTATGGCACCAGCTATGATACTCCTCATAGTGTCAGGTAGTATCTACTGAGTTCTTTCTTTGAAATAATATAAGAATTTGGCAAGGTAAAAAGTTCACCCTCCGGTTCATGCATGAGAGCATATTTTTGTCCAAAAAACTAAGTCATGTTTGATCAAATTAATCTAAATTTTTATGTCATTTCTTACAGATCCCCAAAAAGAGTTAGACACTAGTTACATAGGAAAAATTTAAGTTTTAAAAACATAAAGTGTGATTCATGATTGTTGTACCTTGCCATAATTAAAATTTATATTGGTCAAACATCACACTGTTTTTGGGATGGACATAATATTTTGTGTGATATAACTATAGGCTGGATGTAGTTCATTTATGCTTAATGTTTTTTGCTTAGCAGTTATGGAAGCAGAGATAAACCTGTCTCAGAGTTAAAGCAGCTGCCTTTTGTAACGGTAAAACCATTTATTTTATGTGCTGCCGCCTGCCACTAAACTTCTTATGAACTGCCTTGACATTTAGCTTAGCTTCTTGTGAAATAGTTGCCATAGTCATTATCATTCATTCAACTGGATGAATGATGATGTTCTATAACATATATCTCGGTATCTCCAGTATCTAATAGACTAGGAATTCTTGCTTGTAAGTAGTGCTTAAAATGCATATACTTTGGATAATTTCAGCCCAATTACATATATGTAGATGGTGATGGAACAGTTCCAACAGAATCTGCAAAGGTACCATTTGCATTCTACCTTCGCATGTCAAATCTTTTCATTGGTTATTATTATATGTTTCATGTCTATTTGGATTTTGCTTTGGGGTTTTCTCCTCATTGTTCTTATTTAAGTATTAGAAATTTTATTTAGCTTTATACTCTTCTTCTGATGTGAGGCATGGTATACAAAATGGACTCTGTATGTTTTGCTTACCACATTGCCTTTTCTCTAAGCCATTAATCTATAAGCCAGAGTAGGTAATGACATGGCCCCGTGAGGGTTAGGGATGCATTCTCCATTTGGACTGATACTGTATGTGGGGGCATAACTGATTTTAATTTGTGAAAAAGTTTTGGTGTATTAGAATATTATATTGCACTGAAGTGTTTGCGCGTTCAGTTACTCATGGCATTGGAAGAAGTTCAATTTTACTACATTTTCCTTCGTTTCTTTTGGTTGTAACTTGTAATTACGTAATGATAATTTGAAAAAATTTATGGAATTACACTAAGTAGTTAAATCACTACTCGGTAGCAACTTGGTCAAGGGCATGGTAGCGAGTAGGACCTAGTACTCGCGATTACTCCGTCCTGTATTAATTAAATTTGGTAATAATAATCCAACCTATATTTGGTAGAAAAAGTGTGGAATTTTGGTAAAAATTTTGGTAAACATTTTTCTATAGTCATTTCAAGCTATTCACATTTTTACATTGGTAGAAATTTAAAATACTAAAATGGAATAAATAAAAAATTTAGATTTTTAGATTAAGCTAGAATAAAGATCTAAATTGTAAACCTTTTAATCACAGTTTACTTTTTGAAAATAGAAAATGTAAATTTGAATAAATAAAAATAATACAAAATCATAAATTGGTAAAACAATTGTGAAAAACAAATTGGAAAAAGGGAAAAAATGATTTTTTGTGAAAATAAATAAAAAATGACTTTTTTACTTATTTAATTCGGTACATTTGTAGAATATTCATAATTAATTTTTCATGCATAAAAAGTATTTAGTTGGAAATTTATAAAAATATTTCTATATCTTCCGAAAATTGAGAGTTGATAGTTGGAATTAATAAAAAAAGCTCAGATATAGTTGAATGATGAGGTGAATGATGAGGTGAATGATGAGTTGGAATTAAATTGAGAGGATGTCTGCCACCAAAAAAGGACACATCTTGGTGGAATGATGAGGTGAAACAAGCAATAAGGGCCAAAAGAGAATGCTATAAGAAATTGGGCAAAAGTTGGAGCGACGAGAACATAGAGGAGTACAAAGAGGCTAGAAGAAGAGCAAAGAAAGCTGTGAAGGAAGCCAAAGGAAAAGTGAATAAGGAATTGTATGTAAAGTTGGATTCTAAGGAAGGAGAAAAAGATATCTACATACTTGCTCGCCTTCGTGACCGTAGGACTCAAGATATCGGAAAAGTTAAGTGTGTGAAGGATTTCGATCAAAGGGTACTAATGGCCGATGAAGAAATAAAAGAGAGGTGGAGGTCATACTTTGATACCTTGTTCAACGGGAATAAAGTCCAAGGTATTGATGATCTTACTATACCAGAGTGTATGGTAAATAGGGACTTCGTGAGAAGGATTCAAACAACAGAAGTTAAAGAGGCTATGAGAAAAATGGGCCGGAAGAAAGCAGTGGGCCCAGATGGCATACCGATCGAGGCTTGGAGAAGTTTGGGAGAGAAAGGCATCGAGTGGCTAACACGTTTCTTCAACATGATTTGGAGAAACAACAAAATGCCAGTGAGCTGGCGGAAGAGTACTCTCATTCCCTTATTTAAAAATAAGGGTGATGTGCAAGAATGTGCTAACTATCGAGGGATTAAGCTTATGAGTCACACCATGAAACTTTGGGAGCGAGTGGTTGAGCAAAGACTATGTAAAAGTGTGAAAATTTCGGAGAATCAATTTAGTTTTATGCCTGGACGCTCAACAACCGAGGCCATTCACCTTCTTAGACAAGTTGTGGAGAAGTATAGAGACACTAAAAAAGATCTGCATTTGGTGTTCATTGACTTAGAAAAGGCATATGATCATGCTTGTCACGGCGTCGACTAGGCGTCGCCTAGGCGCCGACTTGGCGTCCTGGCGATGGAGAAGGGTCGACTTGAGAGATCGACTCGCCAGAAGAAGATAAGTCGCTCCTGTCGTCGTCCAGGCGTAGACATGTCGTCCAGGCGCAGTCCAGGCGCACGCCAGGGGAGATTAGAATCTCAATAAATTCGTTTTTAGAAGCCCAACCCAAAATACGATTTAGAAAGTACGGAGTAGTAATTTAGGAACCGAAGCCTTCTGAAAGTCTCAATCTTCAAGGCCAATCATCGACTCTCAATCTTCAAGGCCAATCAACAAACCCCAAGCACGAAGCATCGCTAGTCGCTACTTCTCTGTTGGTGTGCCTCTGTCGCAACTCGCAAGGTTGAAGAGGACCTACAGTTTCTGCGTTCTTGTGTCTCACGGTTGAAGACGACTTGCAGTTTCTGCGTTCCAGCGTCGCAAGGTTGAAGATGACCTGCGCTTCTCCTCCAGCTTTTTATTTTATCCGTTATTAACTTAGCCTTCATGTCTCTATCCGACTTCTTATATTCCAGTATATTAATACTCCGTATGTTTTATGTCCAAGAGTATACCCACTTAAAGTACGGAGTATGTTTAAGTTGTAGACATAGCCGAATGATTTTTTTTATATACACACGCATACATAAACCTTTTTTTCATTTATTAATTGTTGGTATCAATTCTAGGTAATATATACAATTTAATTAGTAATATATCATACATAGTACTTCGTATATAACATATAATAAATTACAAATTAAATACAATTAAATACAATATAATGTTATATGCAAATATATATAATTATATATATGAAATATAATATTTTATACAATGTGCGACTAGTCGCCTAATTGTCGCCTAGGCGGGCGCCTTGTCGCCTAGGCGATATGGCGGTCGGCTGGCGCCGCGACTCGCCTTACCGCCGTGACAAGTATGCATATGATAGGGTAACTCGAGAAGTTCTTTGGTGGGCCTTAACTAGAAAAGGCATATCACGTAAGTATATCAACATCATCATGGATATGTATGATGCTTGTATTACAAGTGTCCGCACTAGTGTAGGGAGGACCGCAGAGTTCCCTATTACTATTGGAGTGCACCAAGGATCTGCTCTGAGTCCTTTCTTATTTGCTTTAGTCATGGATGAACTTACGAAGTCAATTCAAGAAGATATACCGTGGTGCATGATGTTTGCCGATGATATTGTATTGATTGATGAGACACAATCCGGTGTTGAAGCAAAGTTGGAAGTATGGCGACAAACATTGGAGAGCAAGGGTTTCAAACTGAGCCAAAGCAAGACTGAGTATATGAAGTGCAAGTTCGGTGGAGGTAGAAGCGGTAGCAACAGTGGGATTACTCTTGATGGTAAGGAGATACCGGTGTGTGATATGTTCCGTTACTTGGGATCCATAATTCAGAAGGATGGTGAATTAGATGGAGATGTATGTCATAGAATCAGAGCTGGGTGGATGAAATGGAAAAGTGCTTCAGGATTTCTATGCGATCGAGATATGCTAACTAAAGTGAAAGGTAAATTTTATCGTACAACAATTAGGCCAGCATTAATGTATGGCGTAGAGTGTTGGGCGGTGAAGCAATGCCACATTCAAAAGATGAGTGTGACAGAGATGCGTATGTTGCGTTGGATGTGTGGACATACCAGAAAAGACCGCCTGAAGAATGAGGTAATCAGACAAAAGGTGGGAGTAGCACCTATAGAAGATAAGATGCAGAATTCTCGTTTGCGGTGGTTTGGGCATGTGCATAGAAGACCGAGTGATGCACCTGTTAGACGACTTGAGGGGTGGGGAGAAGAGTCAGAGAAGAGAGGGAGGGGAAGACCCAAACAGACTTGGATTAGAGTAATCAGAACTGATATGCGTCTTCTTGGGTTGGATGAGAGTATGGCTTTGGAGAGAGCAAAGTGGAGGGCGCACATCCATGTGGACGATTGATGTCTTGTCTACCTTTCCTCTCTTGTTTCTTTTATCGTTTATCTTCCTTATCTTTTTATATTCTTATGTTATTTTTATCTTCTAGCTTTATTATGTTCTTTTATTTATTTTTCTTTTATCTTGGTTATATTCTTGTGTTATTATTATCTTATATTTATGTATCTTTATTTTATCTTACTTTTTTTTCCTTTTCTTGTCCGCCTTCTCTTTTTGGCATTGTTATCATAGATTGATTCATGTTAGCCGACCCCAAATTCTTTTGGGATTAAGGCTTGGATGTTGTTGTATAGTTGAGATTATTTAAAACGAAATTTATCAATCTGGGACTTGAAAGGTAGATGAATTATCAATCCTGGACCTGAAAGATGAAATATTGAAATGTATCGGTATAAGACTCGAAAGATGAAAAATTATCAATCTAGGACCTAACATTTCATAGGTTTTGATTTATTTAATTTTTTATTAATTCCATTGCTAATATTTGATGAAATTTTCTTCACAAAAGTTTATTAGTTTAATAAAACTAAATATTATTAAAATTTTTAAAATAAAAAAATAAATAAAATTTATGAAAACTTAGGTCCTAAATTGATAGTTTTCAATCATTCGGGTCCTAGATTGATAGTTTTCCATCATTCGGGTTCTATACTGATACATTTCATCTTTCAGGTCCCAAATTGATAGTTCATCTATCTTTCAGGTCTCGGATAGATAAAATTCCTAAAACTTACACATAGTTCACATTTAAAAATTACATGCTATACCAGGTTAGGCACTATTTTTGGAAAATGGTCCATATAATTGGGACCACCCAGAGATAATCGATAGTTGGGATTATTAATGACGGATCGGCAATAGTTGGGATTATTATTTTCAATTTTTCCTTTGTGTTTAGGATCGGCGATAGTTGGGATTATTAATGACGGATCGTCATGTGTTTAGGATAGTTGGGATTATTAAAACCATGCAACTATTATGTCTCCAACTCTTAATTGTATTTCTATCTTTTCAATCCCTTTATACTTTTATCTCCCTAAATGAATCAGTTCAAAGACAGGTCTATAATTTTTAGAAAATTGCAATATTTTAACCTCATATTCGACGGGTCTACCAGACCCGGTTCCAGGACCCTTTAGGTCCGGGTCTGGAACAATAATTTCAGACCCACCGAGTATGAGGTTTGGTCTGGAACTATAAATCAGTTAGCGGATCCGGATCAAACACTATGTTCCTGCCTAGATCCGACCCTTTGACAGGCCTATCCGACACCAAGTTACTCTGAAAAACAGAACGGGCTGAGTCAGAGTGCTAACTGGAACGGCCACTCTCGAGTCGCGAGTACTCGGCGAGTAGATAACACAGGAATTACATCAGGCTTAGTATAATTCATTTTTACGAGAAATTGACGGATTTGCATGAGTCAATATGATTGACTATGCTTATATTTTTAAAATTAAAATAAATTAAACCAGAGAGTATACTAAATGTTCTATATTAATCATCGATTTGCAGGCAGATGGGCTTAATGCAGAGGCAAGGGTTGGAGTTCCAGGGGATCACCGAGGGATCCTCTGTGATCGTCATGTGTTTAGGATTGTTAAGCACTGGCTCAAGGCAGACCGTGATCCCTTCTATAACCCAGTTAATGATTATGTTATCCTCCCCACCTTGTTTGATGATATGGAGAGGCACCAAGAGGAAGGCGGTGTGCAGATAACATCACTTAGAGAGGAATGGGAAATCATAGCCAAACACAATGAGGAGATTGTGAGGGAAGAAGATCATAATATGGCGGGAGAGAAGACGGCTGTTGTGGGTTCCGTTTGTGTTTCTCATGTTGGAGACGATAAAACTTTGCACGAAGAAGGTGCTGATGCACATGCCACTGTGGTTGTGCACCACCAACCTACACTTGATGGCTGCCTTGCGGTTGAGCTTAATGGCATGATATCTGTTTCTGCAAATGCTTGAATAAATTGTCACTTCCCTTGAAGTGATTGACATGTTGGGATGACGATTATATATCCCGCGTGTTTGCAAGATGTTTTAGAGAACTATAATCCTTGTCTAGGCGTGTGTTGTACAATCTATTGTACATATACAGGGTAATAATGCTGTATCCAATGCAGGTTAATCTGTATCTCTGAAAAGTAGTGGACATAATCTACGGTCTACCTGTAAATTATCCTCTTCTTCCGAATTGGCAGCGCTCTTCTTTTCTTGGTTCTTGTGTCTTTGTCACATACAGAAAGGATTGGATGGTCATGCTATTCTGCTACCCTGGTTGGCAGTGAACTGCTTGGGATGGACATGGTCTAGTTTTAAACTAGCCAGTTCTGGGTCTAATATGTAAACCGGAACCATATCCACATTTGGTTTCAGTTTTATTTTCGTGGTGATTCTGGTTGTTAAGTACATCCTTTTACTTAGGGACCAAACTGGTCTGGTCCTGTTCTACAGGAATTGGAATCGGAACTGGTTTGTCGTATAGGACTATAGGTGTTGGTTTTGAAATGGAAAATTTGTCACAAGATATGATTTTTAAGGGAAAAATACCCTAATATTACTAAAACTCATGACTTTCCAAGAATATGACCACATAAGTTTTTAATCTTAGATATGACTAAATTAAACATTACATACATGACTGCTGGAATTATTATAATAAGAAATGGATAATGCTCTTTTACATGTATGGACTAATTCCTTATTTTAGGAATAGTAATTAATACACCTTAATGCATGCACCGATTGACCGATAATTGAGGAAGTGATAAACGCTAAAGGATGGTGAGCATAGGCAATGAATTAGGGTTTTACGCTGCTCTCCTTCTCGAGGGAGAGCAACGGCCATTATCACGGTATATCAGATTTGGTTTCATCTCGATATCTTTCTATCTGCGTCTTCTTTATCTGCTACGATTGTTTGATTGTTAAAGAACATGAACTATCACCTATTACTATTGTTATATTAATACTACTAATATACTTAGAGGGGTGTATTGTATTAGGATTTAATGGCAAAATGTTAGAAGTCCATGGAATTTAGAAATCTAGGTGTATTGAATATGGATATTTAAAAGTCCATCAAAATCTAGGTGTATTCAATTAGGAGATTTAAAAGTCAATAAAAATATAGGTGTATTCAAAATCTTAGCAAATCTGGTGGATTTAGAAAATAATAGATTCTGATGGATTTGAGACCTACTCGTATAAATACTTATCCCGATGGATTCTCTCGTGCTCCCCCCCAAGATTTCACGTCACTTTCTCTCGCAGGGTTTTGGCTTCTCCACCTCTCTTCCACCTCGCCAAGAACAACATCTCCTCCCAGGTATGTTACTATTTTTGAGTTTCTTCTCCTCATTGATTATCCTCTACACCTAAAAAACATATTTTCTATTTGTTCGTATTTCTGGCTTGGTGGTATTAATCATTTTTGTTATTTGTTTACGTATGTTCGCATAATCACAATCACCTGATACATATGTTCGTATAATTGTTTTAAATACGTATGTTCGCATAATTTAACAATGCACGCTAGAGCAGGATCGAGCTCACAAACTTCCGAGGCAAAGGCAAAACGGCAGAAGTAGGGCCGTCTGGAGTTTGAGGAGTGACTTTACATCCATAACGTATGAAGAGAGTCTGCTTTGCCGCAGTCCGTATAAATCTAAAGTCTACAAGTTGTAAAGTATATAGACTTATGAAAGTCCGTATAAATCTATAAAAATCCATATAAAAGTCTACCATAAAGTCATTCATATTAAAAGTCTATGGACTTTATTAAAAGTCCATGAATTAAAAGAAGTCTATCAGAATCCATATACAATACACCCCCCTTAGTTATTTATATTAGTTTCTGTTAGAATAATTATTTATTGAGTTCAATTTATTTGTAATTTATTTAATGAGTCTTTGTATTTAATTAGATTAGTTGAGAGAGAATTAGGTCTGAATTAATTGCTCTACATAGCCCACACGCTCGACCCACTCTGTTTCCTAATTGTATTAGGGAGTTCGAATATCTCTCCTATAAATATAGGTTGAGATGGCCGAAAACTGCTAAGTCTCTACACATTCTATTTCCACATATTATTCTGGTAGAGCACATAGATTAGAAATTCTCTCTCTAGCTGTTCAAGTACTGTGTATTGTTCTTCATGGATTCATCATTCTATATACACGGTATACGTTATTGGTGAAATTTCTCTTCTACTGTTTAAATTCTTTCTATTATTATTAATATATTCAACTGTTGAAATCTAGCCATAATTCACACAATTGGTATCAGAGCCTAAACGCAATTCTGTTCGTGTGATTCCTTGAATTTTTCTGGAATTAATTTGATCAAAATCACAATTCTTGGTAATTTGCTAATTTTGGAAGTCTGCTACTACAAGGAAAGTCACGAAAGAAGAATCCCAGTTAAATTCGGTAACTGATTTTCTCGCCCATCTGAAATCTAATTTTAGCAGGTGAAGATCTCGGATCCTGTTAGGATTTCGCTCATCCAAAATCAATTTTCGAAGACCTTCCGAGTTTTGCATCCGAAATCTCAAATTCAGACCACATTCGAGATTTGAAGACCCGAGATCATCATCCGTAATCTGCTTTCGAGTTATGGATTTCGGATCATTACCAAGATCAACATCCGAGATCTACAGACCCTAAATCAACTCTGGTCCGAGATTCTTTTATTCTTCCGAAATCATCATCATCCGAAATCAATTAATTAGCAAACCCATTTTTTTTTCTTTACACGAACAGTTCTCGCCTTAAGATCAACAACAGTCATGGAAGCATACACACTTGGAAGTGATTCAAGACCTCCTCTGCTTAGAAGGGGAGAATTTGCTATCTGAAAAGTCCGTTTTCTCAATTTCATTCGAAGCCGAGATAACATTCTTATCTCTCTTAATGAAGGATCACTCGAAGTTTGGGTTGATGTTCCAGCAGTCACAACAAACAATCCTCCCACACCAGCTGGCAAGACATTAAAATCTGAAGATGATTACACTGAACTCGAGAAACTTAGAGCAAAGGCTGACCTTCTTGCTGCCACTTATCCGCTACAAGCCATTTCCAATGACTTGTTTATGCAAATTGATAGCCTCACTACTGCTAAGGACTTGTGGGATGAAATTCATTAGATCATGCAAGGTACTGATGTTGGAATCAAATCCAAACGAGCACATACCCTGACTGCATATGACTCCTTTGCTGCTAGACCTGATGAAGAGATGGAAGATACCTATCAACGTTTTCTCACGGTCCTTAACGAGATGAAGAAGATCAACATCCGCAAAACCAATATGGAAGTTAACCTTCGCTTCCTAAGGTCTCTCAAGCCTGAATGGGTTGAAGAAAACGAAAAAGAAAAACTACAAGGGATAAGCAATGAACAAGCTCTCATCAAGCTGAACTACATCCGAGAAGTAAAGAAGAAAGCTGCTGAAGAGCTGATGGGACTGGAACCTGAAGAATATGCTCAAGGTGAATTCTACGATGATCCTCTACCTGATTTCAATCATGTGAAACATCTCATCAAAAGACACCCCAAGGAATCAAAGATAGAACACAAGGTCTGTTGAGAATATTTTATGGTGTCCAATCTAGTTAAATATCTTTGTATTTGTGTAGTTATTAATTAAATGTGTAATATGAGCCACAAATGTATATCAGCCCGTTAGCTTCTTTGTAACCCATAAGTTAGCCATCCTCTCCTATAAAAGGAGGCTAACTTACGGGAAACATAACGATTGAGGCTTTAGAGAATAGAGGCGCAGAGATAGAGAGATTAGGTTTTCCACTGCTCTCTCTCTCTCTCTCTCTCTCTCTCTCTCTCTCTCTCTCTCTCTCTCTCTCTCTCTCTCTCTCTCTCTCTCTCTCTCTCTCTCTCTCTCTCTCTCTCTCTCTCTCTCTCTCTCTCTCTCTCTCTCTCTCTCTCTCTCTCTCTCTCTCTCTCTCTCTCTCTCTCTCTCTCTCTCTCTCTCTCTCTCTCTCTCTCTCTCTCTCGGGAGAGCAGCGACGTTCATCACGGTATACTAGATTTGGTTTTCATCTAATATCTTTCTATCTGCTTCTTCTTCACTGCTTATGATTGTTTGATTGTTAGCATACTGGGTTAAACAATTGGTATCAGAGCCGAGGCGTGAAACAGGTTGAATCCATCTGCGATTTTTCGGACTGAAGAAGTCATTCTGTGAAAGACTGCTTTTTCTTAAGTTTTTCATAATCTCGAATTTTGCCTTTGTAATCCTGTTTTTGGTCAAAACATTGTAAAAGTTATACTGTTAGAATCGCGTTCTCGAAACGATTCAGCAGTATATCTTCTTTTTCGACATCTGCAAGTTTTTAGTTTTCAAGATCTCGATTATGAGATCTCGAGATCATGCTTTCTACAGATGTTTCTCAGGATTTCGGATCGAATTTTATACATGAGGAATCTCGAGATCAAGGGCTTTTCAAAGCTGTTTTTGGTTTTAAAAAATTCGAAAATTTCATTTTGCAAGATTTCGAAATTTTGAAAGATTTCGATGTTTTTAAAAGATCTCGCGATTCTGGTTTTTCAGTGACAGGAAGGATTTCGAAGTTTTGAAGATTTCGAGATTTTTTGAGTTTTTGATGTTTAGAATCTTTCAAAGTTTGGAGTTTCTCAAATCTCAGATATTTTCGAAGCTTGACATTCTTCGCAGTTCATCGAAGCTTTAAATTATAGGATTTTTTGAATCTCTGGTTATCAAAGTTTTAAAAGTTTTCGATGTTCTTATGTTTTTCAAAGACAAAGTTTTCGATATTCTGAGGTTTTAGTTTTTCCAAAGTTTTCGAGGTTCCAAACAATCTGAAACTCTAAAGATTTCGATGTCTCGAGGTTTTGTTTTGCAGGTGGATTTCGACGTTCTTCTAAGGGTTAACCTCAAGATTGTAATCTCGAGATTTAAGCCTCGAGATTGTAATCTCGAAGTTTAAACCCTGAAATTGTTATCTCGAGATTTAAACCTCGAGATTGTAATCTCGAAGTTTAAAGCTCGAGATTGTAATCTCGAGATTTAAACCTCGAGATTGTAATCTCGAAGTTTAAACCTCGAGATTGTAATCTCGAGATTTAAACCTCGAGATTGTAATCTCGAAGTTTAAACCTCGGGATTGTAATCTCGAGATTTAAACCTGGAGATTAGGATTTCGAGGTTTTGCTTTAGAATTTTCTTTAAAATCCACCTGATCTCGATATTCAAGATCGAGAACCTCAACTTCGAAAGATTTCCTCAATATCTCAAAATTCGAAGTTTTTGCATGTCTTCACTGTTTTGGCCATAACTTTTGACTCGGTGATCCGATTTAAGCGATTTGTTTTGTTGGAAAGCTAACGAAAAGATCTACATTTATTCTAGGGGTTTACCCCAGAACCGTTTTTCATGCACCCTCACGCAGAGTTCTTGATGGCCAAAATGTTAGTTTTACGACAAACTTTGTAAATCACCGATGTCAAAAGGTCAAATTGGTCAAATCTGATCAAATTCTTCCAAAGTCAAACCAAAGGTCAAATAGGGTCTACGCTACACTGCAGAGGTCCGAAAAACGTAGACAATTAAATCAACCTCGCGTCAACGGTCATTTTACAACAATCAACAATCAAATACTAAAGCCTCCCCTAACTCATCAACATTGTGTGATCCTCAAACGTGCTGAAATTTCAAATAATGAGCTAAGGGAAACCGTCATGTGTGGTACCTGTTCAGATTTCTCCACACACATGGCGGGTATGACAAGCTGTGAGCAATCAAACCTTGCACATTCTGAGGGGGAGTTTCAGTTTTCTTCTCCTGGCGCCTTACACCGACAAAGCAAGGAATCTCTCAAAGGATGCTACAGTTTAGGGGGAGTGTTCAATGTTATCCTCCCCAGTGCCTAACAATGACAAAGCATACCGAGTGCTCCAGTTGAGGGGGAGTACATAGAGAAAATCAAGAAAGTAATGAGAGAACATGTCCCTATGGCTTATGTTAGTACCCAATTTTGATAGATTTTGATGATGCCACTATACTTCGCACTTGTACATTGTGTCTTATTTAATTCGAGTATTAGTGTTCAAGTTTAAGTTATGAAGTGACAAATAAATGTACAATTTTTGAGACTAATAAAATATTACCGGAAAAGTTAAAAAGCAATAAGGTAATTTCTATTTACCTTAATAGGATATTTAGATCCTACCAGAAAATATTTTATTTGACTCAAAGATTAATTAAATGTCACAAAATTAGATAGATTCGAAAATTCACATACATTGAATATGTATGATTGAAGAAAAAAATAGACCAGCAGTTAATGCTAAATTTGTACATGGGTCCGGAGCATGGGACACACACATGACACTGCCCTTGAAATGATCTCTCAGCAACAAGAATCATTCCAGACAAAGAAATCGTCCAGAATCAAGCTCCAACACAAGAAGACAAAAAGCAAATCGTCCTTGCCAGATTTTCAACGTCCAAGATCAATCTATCCTAACCAACGGATAAGATTGATCAGCCAGAAAAGCCTATAAATACAGGCTGAAACAAAAGTTCCTAACCAAGCTTTGAGCATCCAAAGTAGAGAAAATTTTCATTGAGCATTCACGAGATATCTAGCAAAAGAGAAAATGCAAATCTATACTTTACTCTCTGCCTGGACTCATGCTTCACTAAACTTTGAAGTTACAAATATTCATTGATAAATCCTAGAAGCTTAGTTCCTAGTTGGAGGTTAGAACTTTCTTGTAAACAAATCACAAATTGTTGTAAACACTTAGGAGAACAACTGTTTGGATCCTAAAGTGTGGTTAGATAGATAGAGTACCTTTTGATCACCACTGGATCATTTGAGAAAAGTCTAAGGACTCAGTAACTTTGAGTGGTGTTATACTCATTGTGAAAAACCTGCAATCTAGGCCTAAGTGTTGTAAAGGCTAGATTGGCACTAAGTGCATTGGGCTTAATACTTTAGTGGAAATCCATTTGAAAGATGGTGGGACTGGACGTAGGAGGATTACACCACCTCTGAACCAGGATATACTGTGTGTTGATTTATTTTCAGTCAACAAAGCACACACCAAACACTTCTCGTAAAAGATTGTAGTTTGCCAGCAGCATCCTAAGCAGTAGTCTTAATTGACCCTACTGCTTATCCTACTGCTTAATAACTCACTTTCTTTGAGACAATCTTTCCACAAGAGTCTTGCACTATCACCACTAAAAGGTCTGTTCCATCAGATTTCAGGAAATCATTTTAAAAGCATAGCAGTTGCCTCAGCAGTCCCCTGGTGTCTACCAAACTGCTGAGCCCACTGCTCATACAAACTTATTTCCTTTGAACATCTCAACTTCATTAGACCTTCACAACCCTCTCACCAAGGAGTCTGTCCAACCCAATCTCTGAAACTCAAGCTATAACCAAACAGGTGCCTCAGCAGTTCCCTCAGTACCACCCAACTACCGAGACCACTGCTCCAGTAAAACTCCCACATACTTGTACTAAAACACATCTTCAGAAATCCCTCATCACCCTGAGCAATACTAAATAATCAATCTTTCCATACCTTCATTTTCACTTAAGCAGGTACCTCAACAGTTCCCTGGTAACTACCCAACTGCTGAGACCACTGCTATCATTAAAGTTGATTATCAATCCATATCATTACATCATCAGAAAGCCCTTTTTATTCTGAGAAAGATTCTGCCTGCACTTTCACCATACACTAAGTATTTCACTAACAGTTGCTTCAGCAGTTCCCTGCCGTCCAGTCAACTGCCAAGCCCACTGCTCACTATATAAAGTCCAAATATCACCCAAGTTAGAAAAGTGTCATACATTTAACATCTAGAGGTTAAAGACTTCCGCTGTGCATCTATAAATCTTCCAAAAGATTTTAGATCAACTCATCTAGAAGGGAAAAGTTTTTAAAATTGAAAAAGCTTTAAAAGTCTATTCACCCCCCTCTAGACTTTTACCTCTATCCGTGACCATCAAGTGGTATCAGAGCGGAGTGTTCCTAGAGTCAGTTTTTGACTACTTTGAACTAAAGATCCAAAACCACTCTACTTCCCAAACACTTTCTAAAAATGGATAGTCAGTTAGCAAAGAATCTTTTGTTCAACTTGAACAAATTTGAGGACTGGAAGATAAGGATGAAAGCACATCTCAGTGCCCTACATGATGAAATGCTAGAAGTGATTACAGCTGGACCTATCAAAATCATGAACGTCAGCACATCTAAAACTGATGATCAAGAGGATGTGTACATTCCAAAACCCAAATTGGAATGGACAACTGAGGACAGGAAGAGAAACAATCTTGACAACATTGCCAAGGATATTCTCTTCAAATCTGTTGATGAATCTATATTCCCAAGAATCAGGAAATGTGAAACTGCCAAGGATGTCTGGGATGAGCTCACAAAGATTGGAGCAGGAGATGAACAGGAGTAAGATAATAATCTGACCATAGCCCTCAAGAAATTTGAGGATTTCAAGATGTTGCCAAATGAATCTATCCATGAGATGGAGTCAAGATTCCTGAAAATAGTGGCAGAGGTCTCTGACCTAGGGAAAGAACTATCTCAAAAGGAGATTTCCCTCAAGGTCTTGAGAGGCCTGCCCTCAAAATGGGACATGAAGGTGGCTGCTATGAGAGATATCAGAGATCTCAGAACTTTGTCAACTGACAAACTCTTTAGTGATCTTAAAGCGCATGAGTTTGAGATGAAGAAGATTAAAGATGAAAAGGAAGATGAATCCAAGACACTAGCCTTAGTGTCTGAGCCAAACACATCAAGATCAAATGAAAAATTCCTCAACAATCTCCTCACTGATGAGCAGTTTGCTATGTTTGTGAGGAAGTTCAAAAGATTCATGAGAAAGGAGGGAAGTGCCCCAAAGAAGCCTTACAATCTGCCACCCAGGAGACAAGGAAGACCTCAATCCAGTGAGGACACTGTCCTATGCTACAACTGTAAACAACCGGGACATTACAAAAATGAGTGCCCTCTGCCATTGGCACAAAGTACCAAGGGCAGCAGGCAACTGCTCAAAAAGCTGGATACAAGAAGGACTTCAAAGGCAAGAGACAAGCCTTTGTAAGCGAAAAGAGAAAGGAGGAATCCCAAAGTGATGAGCAGAGCAGCTCAAGTGATGAAAGCTCCTCATCTGAAAACTCAGAAGAAGCACTTCTCTGCCTGGGATCCTGGCAGGTGGCTGAAGAGGACGGCAGTTGGCTCACTGGAGAAAGCAGCAGATGGCTCAATGAGCCTTCCACAAATAAAGGAGAAGATGATGAAGGCTGCTCCCCCATATGCTTAATGGCCAAAGACCACTACAATGATGTTGAGGTAACATCCTGCTCTTCCTATAGCTCTAGTGATTCTGGACCAACCAATATCACACTGGAATCTTTATTACAAGATTTCCAAAAAGTCCAAGATCACCATGTTCTCTTAAGATCAGAAAATGATAGATTAAAATAAGACATTAAGGCTATTCATGCTAAACTGTTAGATGCCTTAACAAAAAATAATGTCTTAGAAGAAGAGAACAAAGAGCTGAAAAACAAAATGAATAATTTCAGCATGGATAGTAAAACCAGTGACCCTACTGCTGAATTTGTTCTAAATAGGAAGAGAAGAGGTCTCAGCTATGTATCTCCCACCAGACTCACTCAAAACTCACCCTCCACAAGCCATCAACAACATACAAGAAAGCTAATCTACCAAAAGACCCATTCCCAAAATGTTCCCACAAGAAGGAACCTGCCTGCTCCCAAATCAAAATCCAAATTCCTGTATAAACAAACATTCCCCAACCATCAAAACCCAAGAACCCGTTGGCAACCAACCAACAACACCAACCACAGTCAAAACACTAAGCAGTCCCCTTCAAAAGCAAATAATCCCTTTCCCACATCAAGAAGGAAAAGGATTAACAAATATATAGCCATCCCCCATGATTATAACACATCAAATGGCTATAAACCAATCTGCTTAGAACTAAATGGTTCTAGATGGGCATGGATGCCAAAACTTGTACAAGGGAAGTTGCCCACTAACTTGTGGGCCACTGCTCAACATTGATAAATACAGGAAGGTGCTAGAGAAGTTGACTCACAAACATGGTACATAGATTCAGGCTGCTCCAGGCACATGCCAGGCAGCAGGCGGCTTCTGTCAAACTATGTGGCAAGGGAAGGACCCAAAGTTACATTTGGGAATGTGGAGAAACAAGGAGAAACCAAAAGAACCGGAGACCTATCAATCAATGGACTCATAATCCAAAACATATCTTATGTTAAGGGTTTGAAGTTCAATCTCATAAACATAAGCCAACTCTGTGACAATGGTTACAATGTTACATTCTCCAAAGACATCTGCTTGATTAGAGATGTCAAAAATGATAAAATTATGCTCACTGGTCGAAGGAAGAAGGACATGTATGTTGTTGATTGGAGCTCAGCTAAGGAAGGGATTTGCTTCGTGACCTAGGCAGATTCAAACTTAAGTTGGGAATGGCACAACAAACTCAGCCATCTCAACTTCAAAACCATCAACAAACTGTCCAGAAAAGGATTGGTGAAAGGACTTCCAGAAATCAATTTCAAGAAAGACCATCTCTGTGATGCTTGCCAGAAAGGAAAACAAACCAAGGTATCATTCAAATCCAAAGAAGTAGAATCATCAAGTAGACCTTTGAGCCTACTACATCTTGACTTGTTTGGACCAGTTGAACCAACAAGCTTAAGTGGAAAAAGGTACACTTTGGTTATAGTTGATGATTACTCTAGATACACATGGATCATATTCCTAAAGAAGAATAATGAGACATAGAAGAAGCTCCCTGAATTGATGAAGCTAATCCAAAATGAGAAGAGCCTCTCAATTCAGAAGATCCAGTCAGATAGAGGTACTGAATTCCTCAACTCTATCATAATTCAGTACTGTGAAGAAAATGAAATCCATCACCAAACTTCAGCAGCAAAAACACCTCAACAAAATGGTGTTGCTGAAAGAAGGAATAGAACACTTAAAGAAGCTCGAAGGACAATTCTAGAAGCAGCTGGATTGCCCAAAAGATTTTGGGAAGAAGCAATCAATATGGTTTGCTACATCCAGAATAGAAGTCTTATTCATAAGACTTACAAAAAGACACCTTATGAGCTATGGAAAGAAGGAAGCCAAATGTTAGTCATTTCCATGTGTTTGGATCCAAATGTTTCATTCTAAACAATGGAAAGGACTACCTCAAGCCATTTGATCCCAAATCTGATGAAGGGATCTTCCTGGGCTACTCAGCAACAAGCAAGGCCTTCCGGATCCTCAACAAAAGAACTCTGGTGGTAGAAGAATTGATCCATGTGGTTTTTGAAAACCACCCCACTGCTCATGAAAAGAATGAAGGTGAGTCATCTAAATCAAGGAAGGATACTGGAGAGGCTCCAAGCTGCCTTCCCAATAAAATTCAAAAAGATGATGAAACCTTGAAAGCAGCAGTTGACTCATATGGCAGCCTACTACCAGCAGTTGACTCGTATGGCAGCCCACTGCCAGCAGTTGACTCAATCGGCAGCCCATGGCCAGCAATTGTCTCCAGAGACAGGCCACTGCCAACAGGTGACTCACCAAGGAACAACCTTCCAGACACTCATGATATTCCTAATCACCCTATTCTACCAGATGATACTGAAGAAGAAGAAGAGGAGGATGATCAACAAATCCAAACCAAAACAACCACATTTGACATTAGATGGTTGAACAAACATCCTCCTCACCAAATCATTGGAAACATCCATGAAGGGGTTCGTACAAGGTCAGCAATTCAAAGAGAAGCACTATTCTCATGCTTCATCTCACAAATTGAGCCCAAGAAAATTGAAGAAGCCCTACAAGACTCTGACTGGATACAAGCTATGCAAGAAGAAGTCAACCAATTTGAAAGAAACAATGTTTGGGAGCTTGTGTCCAGACCCTATCATCAACATGTGATAGGAACTAAATGGGTGTTCAGAAACAAAATGGATGAGGAAGGCACAATTGTCAAGAACAATGCAAGATTAGTAGCCAAAGGCTACTGCCAGGAAGAAGGTATAGATTTTGATGAAACCTTTGCTCCTGTTGCTAGATTAGAAGCAATAAGAATTTTCTTGGCTTATGCTGCCCATAAGCAATTCACTGTCTATCAAATGGACGTGAAGAGTGCATTCCTAAACGGTCTACTAGAAGAGGAGGTCTATGTGGAGCAACCTCCTGGATTTGAAGTCAATAGGGAGAAGGACCTAGTCTACAAACTACATAAAGCTCTTTATGGACTCAAACAAGCCCCAAGAGCATGGTATGACACACTCTCTGAATATTTAGTGAATAATGGGTTCACTAAATGCAAAGTAGACAAGACACTATTCAAAATGAAGAAGGTCCTCACATACTGCTTGTTCAAATATATGTTGATGACATAATTTTTGGAAGCTCAAACTAAGCATTATGTGAGAAATTTTCAACTCTCATGCAAAGCAAATTTGAAATGAGCATGATGGGAGAGTTGAACTATTTCTTGGGACTATAAGTGAAGCAAACTCCACAAGGTATCTTCATCAACCAAGCCAAATATACAAGAGATCTCTTGAAGAAATTCAAGGTTGAAAACAAGTCAACTGTGAAAATACCCATGAATACATCCCAAGGTCTAAGTGAGGATGAAGATGGCAAATATGTTGATCCCACACTTTATAGAGGTTTGATTGGTTCCTTGTTATATCTTACCACTAGTAGGCCAGATATTTCCTACTCAGTTGGTGTGTGTGCAAGGTTTTAATCAAAGCCTAAAGAAAGCCATCTCCTAGCTGCAATGAAAATATTGAGGTATCTAAAAGGTAATCCTAACTCTGGATTATGGTACCCAACAAATGGAGGTTTTGAACTCTATGGATATTCAGACTCTGACTTTGCCGGATGCAAAATTGATCGAAAAAGTACCTCAGGTATTTGTCAATTGATTGGTGGAAGACTTGTTTCATGGTTCAGCAAGAAACAAAACTCAATTGCTACAAGCACTGCAGAAGCTGAATACATAGCTGCAGGCAGCTGCTGTGCTCAAATACTTTGGATGAAACAACAATTGAAAGATTATGGAGAAGAGGCAAAGGAGGTTAGCATCTTGTGTGATAACACAAGTGCTATTGCAATCACTCACAATCCTGTGTTTCACTCAAGAACCAAGCACATTGAGACCAGACACCACTTTATTAGAGAACATGTTGAGAAGAAGACCATCAAGCTAGAGTACATCCCTACAGAGAAGCAGTTGGCTGACATATTCACCAAGCCACTGAATGAAGCAAGATTCAATGCACTAAGGCAAGAGCTTGGTATGTTAGATGATCTTGATCAAGTGAAGGAATAACCATGCACCTATTCAGGGGGAACTTAATTCCAAAATCAAGGGGGAATTCCTAGCCACCTGTTGAGGGGGAACTCTCAGGGGTAGCCACCTGCTAAAGGTAAGCTACTCAAAATCAACAAGGAATGAAGCATCAAGGTCCAAGAAAGTCTATCTCAGACTCTCAAAGAAAGAAGAAATCAAGATCCGAGCAGTAAGCACAACAGGTGACTGAGTTTCAGCAGCAGTAGGCTCAACAGATGCCTAACAAACCAGCCCACTGCTACAACTTCTTGATACTTGCAAAAAACTCGCATCACATAAATCGACCAAAGAGGATTAGAGAGAAACAATGAAGGAGAATAGAGGTGAGTACACTGGTTCACAAAAATCAAGCAGGTGCCTGCTAGCAGGTGACTGCCTCACGAGAAGAGGCCTGTCTCAGGACAACAGTTGGCTCATTTTCTGACAAATATAAATGAAACCTGAGCACGTGACATATATCATCTTAATCCTCTCATATCAAGGATTCCAAAGAGGTAACTTTTGTTCTCAGAAACCATCAAAATTTACCCAAACTCGAGCCCCCTGCTACCAGTGTGAACACATAATCTGGTAATTAATATCAGCCGTATTCTCCAACGGCTATATTCCAACGGCTATTTCCTGGAAGCCTATGTATACGTCCTCCGTACAATCCACCAACACTTCTCACTTTGCAATCTCTCTCTAACTCTTTCTAAAGCTCATAAACACTCTCTAAATTCTGAAAAGCTCTACCACCGCACTCTCAACACACATTCCGAATCCTTCACTCCAAACTCCTAAACTAAGAAATGGCCTCTCTCATACAAATCTCCAAATCTATTTTCACCAGCTCCATTCTAAACACCTCCAAAGTCCTTGAAAGAGCTGAAAACAATGATCTAATGAGAGAATTAATAAGGAAACTTGAGACCACATGACTCATGAAAATGGCTACCTACCCATATTCTTGCTTCTACCCCGAGGTAGTAGCAGAGTTCTACATCAAGTCCACTCCTGAGACGCTGAAGTCTGTAGTAATGGGGTTCGAGGTAGAGATAAAGGAAGAAGAAATAAGGGAACTGCTCTCCCTACCTGGAGATGAGGCCCCAACTGTAGAGGACCTCAACTTGGATGAAGAAAACTTCAAAGAAACAGTCTTCATCCCAAGGCTCAACACCTTAACACACTGAAAGTAAAGAAGAAGCTGATGGTTCCAGAATACTCCATCCTCCTGGACATTCTCTACAAGTGTGTTGACACGAGAACTACAGCCCTGGACGAAGTCAATGCATAAAGGGCAAAGCCACTGACCGCAATCATCTCAGGGGCCCCACACAATTGGTCCAGGTACGTCTACCAAGAGTTCATAAAATATGTGAATAAATCTCACAAAGGAAGAAAGGAAGGCAGTACTCTACCGTTGTTGGGCTACAGATTTCTAATTGGTGAACTACTAAAGAAGAAGGGAATAATGGGGGCAACTAAGGAAGCAACAAATTGGAGGAAGTTCTTATTCCAAACTCCAAGGAAGGGCCCCCAGAAATTCCCAAGGCAGATGATTCCTTTGTTTCCAACGACCTCCTCTTGGTATCCTTCAAAGTTGATACCAAGACTGCCAAGAGACTCAGATCCGAGTGTCAAGAGCCTAAAGCAAAAAGGCCAAGAATAGCCACCAAGAATCTGCAAGAAGAACTGGAAGAAGCAGCCTCTTCTCTGCCAACTATTCAAGAAGAGGAAGCAGTGGACTCCCCTCCTCTATCATTTCAAGAAGCAGACGAAGCCCCATCTAACTCCTCAAATTCTAGCAACAGCTCAGCCATTCCTCTCTCAGTTCTCATTCCCAAGATACAGCAACAAGCATAGCAGTCGGCTCAACTACAACAGCAGATAGCTCAAACTCCAGAGCAGGTGACTCAACTGCAAGAGTAGGTGGCTCAAATAGGAGAGCAGGCGGCTCCCCTAGAAGAGCAGGCTCCTCCATCTCCCACAGTCCAGTCACTAGCCCTACCGCCTCTAGAGCAACTGGATGCAGAATTTGCAAAGGTCAAAGCATGGAGAGCATGGAAGCTATCAAGGATACTTCATCAAGCTGAAACCCTGTCCATGTTCATAGATGAGGAGGACTTCACTCTAGAGTGGCTGGGCACAGAGGATCTTGCAACTGCAGTCAACCTTCACCAAATCAACCAAGTGTATGCAACCAAGAGGAAGCAGCTGACTGTAAAGGATGCAATTAGTGAATCAGAAGATGATGATGATGATGATGACGCCCCTAAGGGACCGCCTAGCTCAAGAGCTAAGAAAACCATTCACTCCTCATCTTCTAGTGATAAAGAACTCAGGAGAGTTCTTGAAAAATCAAGACTGGAAACTCAAGGAGGAGGAGATCCCTCAAATGCACCTCAAGAGCAGTTAGCTACCACCTTCCAGCAGGGAGCTCAAATGCTTGATCTCAACTTGGAACCCAATCAAGAAGGAGATAATCCTGAGCAGCGCACTACCTCTGCCAACCTCAAAGAGCAAATACTGACTGATGGAGCAGAGGACACTCCAACACTAGCAGAGGTCTTCATCCAAGAAAGAAGGGCAACCACCAAATTCATCAGCAATGCCGAGGTCAGACTGCACAAAAGATTGATAAAGATGCAGAAGCATTTTGACAATTTACTGGAAGCAAGGTTTGTTGAAGTTCACTGCCATATCAAGAGCAACCTTATGATCCAACAGGTCTTCAATTCGGAGCAGAAAGTACAACTTCAAATTCAACTCTCCCAGCAGCCGGCTCAGATAGAGGCTATACACAAAGAACTCGTAGATCAAAGGGCAAAGGACAGAGAGCTAGAAATTCAGATTCAAACGTACATCAGGCAACTGCGTGACCAAGAGCAAGCAAGTGCCTCTCAACAAGAAGAGCCCTCTGCCCAGCCCTCTGCCCAGGTACAATCTCTCCCTTCCTTACCCCCTAACCTTGAGCAGGCCCTCCAGCAAATTCAAGAACATGAAGCCTACATCAACAAATTGAAGAACGATGAGTTTCCTGCCATGCTAAAGCTCTTCGACAAGTTCCTCATAGAGCAGCAGGCCCATGCCCAAGCATATGAGCAACTAACAAAGGACGTTGCTAACAACTTCCAAGTTCTCCAAAAGGCAACTCAAGAAACCTTTTGGAAACCAGGGAGTGACTTCTAAAAGATGGACCAAGAACTCGGATCCATGAAGAAGAAGGTTCAAGAACTAGAACTTGAAGACAAGGATGAAGTCAAGACTGACCTTATGGACATCCATAACTACATCAAAGCTATGACCATTAAGGTCTATGCTCTGGATCCAGCAAGAAGAATACAAGAAGAACCTGAGTCTGATCTAGAAATAGAATCTCTATTTAGAGAAAGTCAAAACCCTGCTAATGCCAAAAAGGGGGAAAGAGCAACACAAGCAGGCCCCTCCTCTACAAGGTCCCTAGCAGCCAAAAAAGGAGCAGAAACAAGAAATAAGAACAAGCGCCTGCAAGAAGAAATGGAGATTAGAAAAAGAAAAGCTGAAAAAGCCAAGAAGAAATCAGAGGAAGACAAACAAGAGTAGGCTAGACCTTAAGTCCGAAAGTGACTATAAACTATTGTACTTTAAATTTAGACAAATGTATCCGATAAATGAAAATCAATAAAAATATTTCTTTCTTGTGTTGTATAGTTTTGGCATCATCAAAAAGGAAGAAATTGTTAGTACCCAATTTTGATTGATTTTGATGATGCCACTATACTTCGCACTTGTACATTGTGTCTTATTTAATTCGAGTATTAGTGTTCAAGTTTAAGTTATGAAGTGACAAATAAATGTACAATTTTTTAGACTAATAAAATATTACCGGAAAAGTTAAAAAACAATAAGGTAATTTCTATTTACCTTAATAGGATATTTAGATCCTCCTGGAAAATATTTTATTTGACTCAAAGATTAATTAAATGTCACAAAATTAGAAAGGTTCGAAAATTCACATACATTGAATATGTATGATTGAAGACAAAAATAGACCAGAAGTTAATGCTAAATTTGTACATGGGTCCAGAGCATGGGACACACACATGACACTGCCCTTGAAATGATCTCTCAGCAACAAGAATCATTCAAGACAAAGAAATCGTCCAGAATCAAGCTCCAGCACAAGAAGACAAAAAGCAAATCGTCCTTGCCAGATTTTCAACGTCCAAGATCAATCTATCCTAACCAATGGATAAGATTGATCAGCCAGAAAAGCCTATAAATACAGGCTGAAACAAAAGTTCCTAACCAAGCTTTGAGCATCCAATGTAGAGAAAATTTTCATTGAGCATTCACAAGATATCTAGCAAAAGAGAAAATGCGAATCTATACTTTACTCTCTGCCTGGACTCATGCTTCACTAAACTTCGAAGTTAAAAATATTCATTGATAAATCCTAGAAGCTTAGTTCTTAGTTGGAGGTTAGAACTTTCTTGTAAACAAATCACAAATTGTTGTAAACACTTAGGAGAACAGCTGTTTGGATCCTAAAGTGTGGTTAGATAGATAGAGTACCTTTTGATCCCCACTGGATCATTTCAGAAAAGTCTAAGGACTGAGTAACTTTGAGTGGTGTTATACTCATTGTGAAAAACCTACAATCTAGGCCTAAGTGTTGTAAAGGCTAGATTGGCACTAAGTGTGTTGGGCTTAATACATTAGTGGAAATCCATCTGAAAGAGGGTGGGACTGGACGTAGGAGGATTACACCACCTCTGAACCAGGATATACTGTGTGTTGATTTATTTTCAGTCAACAAAGCACACACTAAACACTTCTCATAAAAGATTGTAGTTTGCCAGCAGTATCCTAAGCAGTAGTCTTAATTGACCCTACTGCTTATCCTACTGCTTAATAACTCACTTTCTTTGAGACAATCTTTCCACAAGATTCTTGCACTATCACCACTAAAAGGCCCGTTCCATCAGATTTCAGGAAATCATCTTAAAAGCATAGCAGTTGCCTCAGCAGTCCCCTGGTGTCTACCCAACTGCTGAGCCCACTGTTCATACAAACTTATTTCCTTTGAACATCTCAACTTCATCAGACCTTCACAACCCTCTCACCAAGGAGTCTGTCCAACCTAATCTCTGAAACTCAAGCTATAACCCAACAGGTACCTCAGCAGTTCCCTCAGTACCACCCAACTGCCGAGACCACTGCTCCAGTAAAACTCCCACTTACTTGTACTAAAACACATCTTCAGAAAGCCCTCATCACCCTGAGCAATACTAAATAATCAATCTTTCCATACCTTCATTTTCACTTAAGTAGGTACCTCAACAGTTCCCTGGTAACTACCCAACTGCTGAGACCACTGCTATCATTAAAGTTGATTATCAATCCATATCATTACATCATCAGAAAGCCCTTTTTATTCTGAGAAAGATTCTGTGTGCACTTTCACCATACACTAAGTATTTCACTAGTAGTTGCCTCAGCAGTTCCCTGCCGTCCAGTCAACTGCCAAGCCCACTGCTCACTATATAAAGTCCAAATATCACCCAAGTTAGAAAAGTGTCATACATTTAACATCTAGAGGTTAAAGACTTCCGTCGTGCATCTATAAATCTTCCAAAATATTTTAGATCAACTCATCTAGAAGGGAAAAGTTTTTAAAATTGAAAAAGCTTTAAAAGTCTATTCACCCCCCTCTAGACTTTTACCTCTATCCGGGACCATCAACTTAGTAAACCCAACTAAGCCTACCCAAGGGACAAAGCCGAGCGTAAGTGAGTGAGTGAGTGAGTGAGTGAACATTATTAGCATTAGGAAGCAGAAGGCTCAAGTGAGCAAGGAAACAATAATCAATGATAAGTCTGCTACCTCAACTGCCTGCTATCAATTGAACATTTACTCCTAGCCACCCAAATACTCTGGACAATCCCCATATGTTTAGGACTGATTTAATCAGATCCCAGGTAGAAGTCACTGCATCTTGTCCAACAGTGCATGCTTAACCCTACCCAAGACCACTCACTTGTCTCCCAATGACATGTGTTTAATCATATTTCACGGGGAACCGCGTCTCTCATTGCTGTCTCCTTCTGAGGCAAGTGATACTGACTACAGTGGCCTCAACCCCATGCCACTGAACTTTCATTGATCACTTTGTGTCTAGTTACTCACTCCCAAATGTTTTTAAATTTTCTAGGACACAGACGTATTTTTTGAGTCAGTTGCAGGTCTTCATGACCCGCGAGAACTTCCATAGGGCTCATCTATTACAGATGTAGACCAATGATTGGAAGGAAGTCCCGCTGTTGCAACATAAGAATCACTAACATTTTTAGGCCATCGCTTCAGAATTTATCTCTATAGTGATGATAACGGGCGTCTACACGACCCCGGGGGGCTACATTATCTTTGCCGACCTTTATGGTCATGCCAGAACAACCAGAGTAACATCTTTTCGGATGCTTCACAATGACTGGTTGGAAGTCCTGTTAGAGCTTAATAATGCTTCTATCATTATATACAGGCCACACATCGATGTTTACATTGATGTTGTGTTAACGGAACACATCAGTGTATCCGGTTTTTGCATTTCAACATTCTACTTGTTTTTCCTGTTTTATTTCCGCAGAATAAAAGAATAAAGGCATGACGCCCCGATTCATCGGACCGTCATGAGGGGGAGAGTGGTCCACATGCTGTTAACTGTCAACAAATCATTCTGGGACACTTCTCTCCTCCAACACTCTCTACTATCTCTGCAACTCAAATTGTCAGCTACGCTCACAAGTTAACCATCATTATGTTCCGCTGTGCCACCGACAAGTTCTCCTCAAATGCATTCATTCCAAATAGTCAAAAAGACTACTTTGTGGAGGAGACAGAGGTCAAATACTCACGTACTGAAGATGAATCCCGTGCGTCCCTGATAATCATCAGAACATTCATTCTAGAGACGTCACCGTACTTCATCCAAGCTGATCAAGAACAACTTCTGGAAGGCTACAATTATAAGAAAAAGATTCCTCAAACCCCGGCATCAAAGATCAAACTACCAAGAAAACATCAAAGGGGAGATTGCGAGGATTTCTTCATAAAGCCTTCTCAAGAAGTCAAGTTCAAAGACAAAGGAAGCTCAATAACAATAAAGACAAAGATATCTGTGCTGCAATGCTGATTCAACATGATTGAACACCAAGGGGGAGATTGTTGAGAATATTTTATGGTGTCCAATCTAGTTAAATATCTTTGTATTTGTGTAGTTATTAATTAAATGTGTAATATGGGCCACAAATGTATATCAGCCCATTAGCTTCTTTGTAACCCATAAGTTAGCCATCTTCTCCTATAAAAGGAGGCTAACTTACGGCAAACCTAACGATCGAGGCTTTAGAGAATAGAGGCACAGAGATAGAGAGATTGGGTTTTCCGCTGCTCTCTCTCTCGAGGGAGAGCAGCGGAATTCATCACGGTATACCAGATTTGGTTTTCATCTATTATCTTTCTATCTGCTTCTTCTTCACTGCTTATGATTGTTTGATTGTTAGCATACTGGGTTAAACAAGGTCGAAACACCTTGGGAGAATGTCAAAATCATTGTTCCGTATCAAGAGGATGTGAGGTCAAGAATTTGGAGAAATGAGAAGAAAATCAAGAAGATAGACGAGCTGGAGCTGAGACGTCTGGAACATTTGAAAGGAACCGACGCTTCCGGTCACATATGGATGCTGAGAAAAATGTCTGCAGATCAGAATGATCCTTATGGACATCGTGAGCGACTGAAGAAACATTCCGATTCTCTAATCATTGGGATCAACTCAGTCGAAATCCATAGCTGCAGATTAGTGAAATATCATGTGATCGAGTTTGAACGTCAAAATGGAGTTGTACAAAGAGTCTCCGAAGGTGATCTCTATCTCGTTGTTCCAACAGATCTTATTCATCTATACTTCGAATACAGGAACATGAGACGGACAGATTTTCCTCAGAAAGACAGAGAACTAGGCTTAAATGCACTCAAGAGATTCATGCTAAGACAAGTCAAATACTATTGTCTCTTTGATCTGCAAATGACCATTGAAAACAATCTTCCGAAAGTGAACATGTCTGCTCCAAGGAATAGAGCTCCCTGGATTGAGAATTTTGAAGAAGGCTCCATCGCAACAGAACCAGAGATAGGACTCATCTACAGAGATTACAAAGGCGTCAACCGAATCTTACTCAAGGAAGAAATTCATAAATACTGTGATTGAACACTCAGAATCATAGAAGACCATTTGGGAGAAACTGCACTGAAACTACAACATTCTGAAGATCCAGATGTCCCGGTTCAGATTGCTCTTATTGCAGACTTTCACGAAGCCGTAGGAGTCAGACTTGAATTCAGAAGGACTCTCAGACATTATGAAGTCATTCTAGGCTATCGGAAATCATTCTACAAGACTCAGAGATTAATCGTGCTTCATCGACAATTGAACACAAAGGGGGAGAATGTTAGAATAATTATTTATTGTGTTCAATTTATTTCTAATTTATTTAATGAGTATTTGTATTTAATTAGATTAGCTGAGAGAGAAGTAGGCCTGAATTAATTGCTCTACATAGCCCACACGCTCGGCCCACTCTATTTCCTAATTGTATTAGGCAGTTCGAATATCTCTCGTATAAATATAGGTTGAGATGGCCGAAAACTGCTAAGTCTCTACACATTCTATTTCCGCATATATTCTGGTAGAGCACGTAGATTAGAAATTCTCTCTCTAGCTGTTCGAGTACTGTGTATTGTTCTTCATGGATTCATCATTCTATATACACGGTATACGATATACCTCAAACAAAACAAAGATATGGATGAGATGACCATCCACAATCTCTATGACTGTCTAGGGGAATTCTCTGAGGATATTCGGGAAAAGATCAACTCTTCAAAGGGAAAGAACGTTGTTGACACACTTTCCCTCCTCTCACCTGAGAAGAAGAAGAAGGAAAAAGCCCCTAAAATTACCTTTGAAGATGACTCGTCCGATGAAGAGAAAAACATGTCTGATTCTGACCCTGAGATTAATGAGCTGAAGAAAGAGACAAGGAAAATAAACAAGAAGTTCACTAGGTTCAGAAATCCTGCTACAAACAACAAACACAAAACTTCTTCCTCAAACTATTCTGAAAGAGTTAGCAGACCATCAGATAAGGCTGTCAGCAGTGACCCAATGAAGTGCTTTAAATGTGGCAAGCCTGGACACTTTGCTAAAGAGTGCCAATCTGCCAAGAAGAAGTATTTCAACTACTACACGCAGAAGGCATAGATCGCTAAACAAAAGGAGCAAGGGGTTGTCCTAATGGCTGAACATGATAGCTGGCTCGAAGATTCTGAAGAGAGTGAGCCTGAGAACCTGGCTCTAATTGCAAGGGTAACTGGATCTGGAAGTGAAAGTGAAGACTCTGAAGAAGAAGAAGACAATGCTCCTACATCTGCTGAAAATGAGGTAAGTAACCTAAACTCTTTAATCTCTCAACAAAACGACAAAATGAAAGAGTTAATCACTTCTCTGAAAAGAGAAAAAAACAAGATAAAGGAAATTGAAGATAGACTTGATAACATTCAAAAGGTTTTGGAAAAATAAGTGTTAGAAGGAGCTTTTGAAACTGCACGCTTAAAAGACTCACGTGATAAAGTTTCTAAGTTAGAGTCAGAAGTAGATAAGCTTAAGAAAATTGTTAGTGACTTAACAAAGGAACGTGATGAGAATAAACAACTACGTTCTGAAGCTGTTATTCGATATGATCTTATTAACAAAGAACGAGGTCAACTTCACTCTAAGATAAAGGAGTTAGAGGACATCTTAGCCAAGAAAGGTCAAACCGAACAGACAATTCATCTTTTGAACAGTAAAATCAAGGATACTCACTTTTATAACCCTAGAGAAGGACTAGGTTTTCAAAACCCTGAGAATGTGAAAAAGGTTGATTGCATTCAATTGTACGACATAAGGTACATGAAGTTAGGATTAACTAAAATGATGAAATTTACTGGTGCTTCTGAAACTATTGAGGAAGAAGAGGAGAAAAGGGAAAATAGGGCTAAAGCTGAAATTAGTTTCGATTATACTGCTCTCAATGATAGCTATCCTTCTAGAGAAATTCCTTTGTCAAATGACTATCTTACCCATTCTCCTCTTGAGAATCAAAACGTGCCCAGTGAGGAAGAAGCGTCAACCTCAAAAGTTTCAGAACCCTACGTTCCTCCTCTCATTAATAAAATTGCAGACCTTCACTCATCTTTTGAAGAGGAACGAATCTGAATTTGGACGTGTTTCAGGCCTCATGGTGAACTTAGATAAATCAAACATTTTCTTAGGGGGTAACGTGGAGAGTAGAGTACCCTATATTTTAGAAAGAGTAGGTTTTCAACTTGGCTCTTTTCCTGTCAGATATTTGGGTATCCCCCTTGCACCTTTAAACATATCTGTAGCTCAATGATTGATAAAGTTACAGATTACCTAAATGCTTGGAACCCGAAGACTCTTTCTTATGCAGGGAAAATTGAATTAATCACATCGGTTATGCAAGGAGTACAAGCTTTTTGGCTTGGGATTTTTCCTATGCCGAGGGCAATCATTGACAAAATAACTTCTCTTTGTAGGTTATTTCTTTGGGGATGTAAGCACTCTAAAGTTGCTTGGTGTGATGTGTGTCTACCTAAGAGTGAGGGAGGTTTGGGGGTAAGAGATACTAAGGTATGGAATAATGCCTTACTATCTCGTACACTTTGGAACATCCATGCTAAACAAGACTCCCTATGGGTGAAGTGGGTCCACGGAGTCTACCTCCAAGGGAGGTGTGTGTGGACCTTTGTTCCACACACGAAGGACTCGAGGCTTATGAAGGCGTTAGCTAATGTACGTGATTTGATTTTATCTAAATTCCCTTCTTTAGGGATGGCCGTGAATTTCTTAGAGAAGAGTTCCCTTCTTGGGAAGCTCTCTTCCTCTAAGGTTTATGAATTACTCCGAACCAAAGGGACCGCCCATCCATGGATGTCATTTATTTGGAAAAGCTATATTCCCCCCAAGTTCTCGTTCATTACTTGGCTAGCCTTCCGGGGTCGGTTAGCCACATATGACAGCTTGGGGTTTTTAGATATCAATGATGCTTGTCTTTTTTGTAAGGGTGGCCCGGAAACGGTGCCACACCTATATTTCGAATGTACTTTTACAGGACAGGTTTGGACCTTGGTGAAGAACTGGCTTGGAATTTCAAGGAGGATGAGCACATTGCTGAGTACAGCTAAATGGATAAAGAAAGAGAACAATGGAGCCCACGCTAAGGCCAAAGGAGTTAGACTTGCTTTTTGCTACACCGTATATTGGATATGGCGTACAAGGAACATGATTTGCTTTGAGAAGATCAAACCTAAGGTGGAGGATTTGGTGAAGAATATTAAGTTCATGGTGTACAAAATTCTCTATGCTATGTATCCGTTTGATAGGATAACATTCTAAGTTTTGCCTTTTTTTGCTGATTCGTCACCGATTGTTTTGTGATGGCTAGCATGTATATGTAGCTAGATGAGGTTTTGCAAGGTGATAGGGTATCCTGTCCTGGGATGACCTTGTTTTTGATGTTTTGGGACTGTACAGTTGTACATAAACTCTTTGGATATATATATTTACATTTTATCCAAAAACAAAATTGAAGAGGAACGTGAAAAGTTTAAACTTGAAAAAGAAAATATTTTAAAGAAAATTTCCGAATTGTCTGACGAATCCTCTCAAGGCTCAAAATCTCCCAAGACTTCTTTTTCTAATGAGCATAAAAAGAAAAATCATTTTGAAAGGAAAAGGAACTTATCTTCTGCTCCAAATACAGGAAAAGCTTTTTCTAAATCCACTGCAGGAAGGATGACCTGGAATCCAAAGAAGTCTTCAAGCAAGGATACATGACCTGAGCAGACGAAGAAGATTTCTAAAATCTTTAATTTTGTGGAAAAGTCTTGTAATAGATTTACAAATTGTTTTCGTTCTAGTTCTTCTGCTACTTCCTCTAGTTCTGTTTCTAACTATTCTCCTAAGCTTTCTACTTCTCACTCCAGTTCTATGAATTCTTATTCAAGTGATTGTTTTAGGCGTGATCAATTAAGCACTTCTCCTTTTTCCAAGCATGATGTGTGTGATGTGAATGCTGATAATGATTGTGTTACTTTCTCTTCATGTAATGGTGTATGTCTGAATTATCCTCTCAAGGTATATTCTGTCAAACATCTCAAAATATTAGAAAGAACGAAAGTTTTCATAAACTCTGAAACATCATACTCACGATTCCAGAACCACTCAAACAAATTTCATAAGGTCAAGCAAGTCTGAGTTCCTAAAAGTGACTCAATCAAAACAGATTCAATTCTTTCTTCAAATAAAAAGGATGGACCCGTCCTTAAATGGGTGAGTACCTAAGGCTGCTTAATTTTGCAGGTCAGTCCTATTTTGTACTTAGATTCAGGTTGCTCCACACACATGACTGGGAAGAAAGAGCTGTTGAGTAACTACGTGGACAAATTTGGTGGGAAAGTGAGATTTGGAAACAGTGACTCTGCTCCTATCCTTGGGTACGGAGATATCTGCAACAACAGGGTCACAATCAAAGACATTTCTTATGTTGCTGGGTTGACGCACAACTTGTTTAACATCGAGCAATTCTGTGATGAGGGCATGCAAGTCATTTTCCGAGCTAACAAGTGTTGCGTTTAGGATGATCAAGGGAACACCATTCTGAGGTGTAGACGCAAATCCAGTCTCTACACCATTGTGCTGAAAACAGTGTTTCCCAATCCCGATGTTTGCCTGCTATCAACAGTGTCCTCTGAACTAAATCAACTGTGGCATAAGAGGATGTCTCATCTGAACTATCGGGATCTACATACATTGTCATCAAAGAAGCTCGTTACTGGTCTGCCAGCACTACAAAGCAAATATGATCATCTGTGCGATTCTTGCGCACTTGAAAAAATGAAAAGAGCTTCTCACAAAGCAAAAATGACAACATCTACTACACGACCTCTTGAACTGCTTCACATGGATTTTTGTGGGCCCATGCATACACAAAGTATTAATGGGAAGAGATATGTTCTGGTGATAGTAGATGACTATTCTAGATATACATGGATCCGGTTCTTGCGCACCAAAGATGAGACAACAGACATCATCATCACCTTCATCTAGACTACTCAGAATCTACTACATGCGACCATCCTTTTCATACGTTCTGACAACGGCACTGAGTTCAAGAACCAGAAACTCAGTGAATTCTATGAGACTCAAGGCATCATTCAACAATTCTCTGCAACAAAGACCCCACAGCAGAACGGGGTGGTTGAAAGAAAGAACAGAACTCTTGTTGAGGCTGCAAGAATAATGCTGATCCATTCCGAACTTCCACATTCTCTCTGGGCTGAAGCCATCAACACTGCTTGCTTCACTCAGAACAGGACCTCAATTCATAAAAGGTTTGAAAGACACCGTATGAGCTGATCAACCGCCGAATTCCCAGTGTTTCTTTTCTAAGAGTTTTTGGATGCAACTGCTTCGTGGCTAATGATAGGGAAGAGCGAAGCAAATTTGATCTGAAAGATTTTGAAGGCGTGTTTATTGGCTACTCCTCTTCATCTAAAGCGTACCGAGTGTACATCAGAGACAGAAAGAAGGTCATTTAAAGAATCAATGTGACCTTTGACGAGAAGGAAGAAAACGCTTCTGGACACATCAGTTCAGAACCCGATATCACTGGTGTTCTAGCACTACTACCCGCCTTATCTCCCTCACCCGATTTCAACTCTGTGGATCTCGATCATATGTTTGACCAAATATACGAGAATCCACAACCACATGATCCATCTCCTCCACCTACTACTATGTCTACAGCCGAAACACCTACTTCTGCATCAACTTCATCATCTTCTGCTACCACAACTGAGACTGGATCAACAACTGAAGCTACACCGCCTCCAAACACTGATCCTTCATCTTCATATGTTCCTCAAACTAACAACCCTTATGTTGATCAACAACCCAACAACAATGCTCAGCCACTCCCTCATGTTAGAAAATGGACACGTGCTCATCCACCTGATCTCGTACTTGGAAATCCTTCAAGTGGAGTGTGCACACGATCTGCTACCGAGAATGAATGTCTGTTTTCTATTTCCTAAGTCAATCTGAGCCTACTCATGTCACCAAAGTGTTAGCTGATCTTGATTGGATAATCACCATGCAAGAAGAAATCTACCAATTTGAGAGACAAAAAGTCTGGTCACTTGTGCCTCGCCCCCCTCGAAAATCAATCATAGGCACTAAATGGATCTTCAAGAACAAGAAAGATGAAGATGGGATCGTAATTCGAAATAAGGCCCGATTAGTTGCGAAAGGCTATAATCAACAAGAAGGCATTGACTACAATGAGACGTTCGCACCAGTTGCACGCATTGAAGCCATTCGACTGTTCATGGCTTATGCTGCACGAAAGAACTTCACCATCTATCAAATGGACGTCAAAACAACATTCTTGAACGGGATCTTGAAAGAAGAAGTTTACGTTGATCAACCAGAAGGATTCATCAGTGAGAAATATCTAGGTCATGTTTATCATTCTGATAAAGCTTTGTATGGAGTCAAAAAAGCCCTGAGAGCTTGGTATGAGAAATTATCTAATTTCCTAGTTAATTTTGGCTTCTCTAAAAGAACGATTGACATTACTCTCTTCATTAAGCGTCATGGGTTTGACATCATCTTGATTCAGATCTACGTTGATGACATCTTTTTTGGTTCCACTGATCTGGCCCTATGCACTACGTTTGGAAGTCTGATGCAATCTAAGTTCGAAATGAGCATGATGGGCAAAATGAATTTCTTTCTTGGACTATAAGTCAAACAACTGCCCAACGGAATCTTTATTCATCAGTCCAAGTACATTCATGATTTGCAGAAGAAATACGATCAAGAGAATAGCACCCCTGTGAAAACTCCGATGACTCCTGCTTGTAAGCTTGATACTGACCCATCGGGAAAGCCTGTGAATGTTACCACTTATAGGGGAATGATTGGTTCGTTGCTGTATCTGACATTGAGCAAAGAAGAATGGTGATGGTCGCAGGTGGATGACTATTGAAGATACATGACGAGCACTTTGTCACGGTGCGTCAAAATAATTTTCAATACTAACACTTATACGTAGTATAGCGTAGTAGAGTTCGTATCCACATGGAAAGGAATAATTCTCTTTTTATGATACTTAGTAAATAAAAAGGGGGGATTTGGATTGAGTGATTTAATTTAATTAAGAACTAAGATGAACAACCTATATGTGTTTAATTCAAATATAAAAAAGACTTGGCATTGCTACTTTCCACTTGTTGATATATTTTAGTCGATCATTGTCATATCTATAACTTATTCCCTCTCGAATACTCAATCGGGGAGTATATCCACTTCATCGAGGGTAGTTATTAACAACGACCGTTCATTAATAACCCTTACTATTAATCAAATATAGAACAACGCCTTATACCGATTTAATAGTAGCATTTAATCTTTCTAACTCCTTGATGAAATCAATTGAGATTGATAACCTCAACACAAGCGGTTTCGGTTTAACCAACAAAATTAATCCCTCTTAAGTTTATTAACCACGACCGTGCATTAATAAACCGAAGTTACTTACTTGTGAAACCATCAACGATTAACCATCGGTTCGTTGATCGTTTCTAGTAATAACTAATATATGAAACAAAACTAGTTGATCCTTTAAGTAATGTTCAAAATATTAATATGAAATATGAGTAGAGATTAATTAATATTCAAGGAAGAATATTATTAAAGAAGATGAAGCCTACTATAATTAATATCAAGATGTTAACTAATTGTCATCTTAGCAACACTCCCCAATATTAATATAGAGGAAGAAAATATCATTCTAACTAATGTCGAGATGTTAACTAATTGTCATCTTAGCAACACTCCTCAACATCAATATAGAGATGGTATTAAGGAAAGAACTATTAATTAATATTCAAGGAAAGAAGTTAAGAAAATAACTCACAACTTTAATAATCAACAAGCTTCAAGAGCAACACCAAGAATGGAAGTTTAGCTCCTCATTTGGAGACTAAACGTAGCTAGAAAAATATAAAGAAATGCTATTCTAAACTGAGCTAAAGAGTATGGAAGAAGGGATGATTTTTTGTGAAGAAAAAGTGTGCTATTTATAGGTGTTTTTCAACACCTTTGGCCGGGTACCCGACCGGGTCAAGTACTTACCCGACCGGGTCCGGTCAAAATCAGATAATTCGCCACGTTCTGGTGATCTTCGCACGTCGTTTTGTCCCGGGTCACATCTGACCCGACCGGGTCAAGTAGGGGACCCGACCGGGTCCAGTGAATTTCTTGGCAATTTCGTCTGTTAAATCACACCCGACCGGGTGGGGGTTTCTACCCGGTCGGGTTTCACTCCTGGGCAGTCAAATTTCTTGTTTTCTTCTCTTCAAAGTCTTCCTTTCCGACACCACACATCCTAACTAAACTTTACAACTTACAAATAAAGACTAAAATACAATTACAACTGAAATCACATAAATGTTTACAAACTAAATAAAACGTCAAACAATTAACAAAAATCAAACATAAAAACATGTAATTATGCACTACTAATTAGTGTGCATCAAACACCCCCACACTTAAACCTTTACTCGTCTCGAGTAAATCAAATCCGATCCAAGAAGTCCTTAAAATGACAAGAATATCAACACACACATCCACGAGTGTTTTTAGAAACACATAAAGTAAATCCCCAAAAATATAACAGTAAAGAGGGTCTTCAACTCCATATTTCTTTATCAACCTCAACCTTTTTTTTCGTTACCCTTAGGATCCTGTAGAAATAAAAGAAAATACCTTCTCTCGTTCTCTCATTTTGCCTAGGCGCCCTTTCGGGTTTTCATCCCAGCTTCCCACATTTTTCTGTTTTAATCCTCACAACTCACTCTTATTTTTGCTTTATTTTTGCTTAAGTTGCCCTTTCAGGTTTTCAACTTAACAAGCTTTTATAATTTTTTTTACAAGAATAAAGAGTATGAATGTGAATATTCCATAAAACTCTCCCCCCAAACTAATCAAAGCACTGTCCCTAGTGCTTGTGTCTAAGATGAATGTGTTTTTTTTTTTGGATACTTTTTGGGAGGTTTTGTTGGTGATTCGTGGGTGTGGAGATGAAAAGGGAGAAGAGGTGATGAATGAAATGAGTTTAATTGGTGGATGGATGTAGGAGATATGAAGCTTTTGACTTTTGGAAATGGAGGAAATTTGGGGTGTGGTTCGAAAGGGAAGACAAAAAGGGGGGTGCTTCATTTTTTTTAATGAGAAATGGTCTGGTTTCCAAAAAAATCGAGATACCCGGCCGGGTGGGGTAGTGTACCCGGTCGGGCGTACTTTGTTCACCCGAGGCAGAATGTTTTTTGTTGGGTTGCCCGACCGGGTATAGGGGTCTACCCGGTCGGGTGTAAACTGTTCACCCGAGGCAGAAAGCTTTTGCTGGGTTGCCCGGCCGGGTATGGGGGTCTACCCGGTCGGGCGAAAAATTTATTCTTGTTTTGCTCATTCCTCGCCCGGGTGTTTTGTTTTTAGAAGTAACCCGACCGGGTTAGGGTTTGTACCCGGCCGGGTCCAATCCCAGACCATTTTTTTTTTGAAATGTGTAAAAATAAACTAAAACAAGTAAACGTACCTTGCTTGGGTTGCCTCCCAAGAAGCGCCTTATTTAACGTCGCGGCACGACGCCATCATTGTGTTCAATCATTTAAACTTGGATCGTGATAGTTTAACTTCGCCACATTTTCACTCCTAGGGCTTCCATAGGAATGCTTGTTTCTCTGACCCTTCACTTTGAAAATCCCTCCAGGATCAAATATCCAGTTTTTCATTGATTCATGTGGTGAGAGTGAGGGAAAGAAATTATCATTTAGGATGGTCAATGAAAAGTGTTTTGATCTTGGTGGCATGAGAGGGGGTATCAAATGTTTACTTAACTCCACTGTCATTTCCTGCATATTGGTGAATGAAAAGAAATCCAAATGATATTTTCTCGGTTTATTTTCAACCGCGAAAAGTACATTTGAATTATCCTCAAATTTGGTGAGGATTTCATCTTTGTCCTTCTCTACCCTTTCTATTTCCCTTAGAGCCTCAGGAAATGGTGGCATGTTCTCAGGAATGGCCGGTGATGGAGTTGAGTTTTGACGTTTCTCCTCCTCTGGTTGAGCTTCCTCCGTAAGCTCCTCTTCTTCTTCCTCCTTGCCAATGTGGTTCACAATGTTTGGCACTTGTTTCAATTGATTCTCCAAGTTCAGTTCTTTGAGCGCTGTTTCTTGCGGGTATTGCGACATATCTTGTTGCATTTGTGTCACATTGATAGTGAGAGCTCGGATTTTGTCTTCAGTGGACATGCTGGAATAATAACTTGAGTATGGATTATATGTGTTGGAGAATGAATCATACCTCTCTTGGAAAACAACATCATCACTCTGTTCAAAGTATTCTTCTTGCACCTTGGGGCAAAAATCCGTAAGATGCCTTTGTGACATGCAACTGTTGCAGGCCTTGGTATCTTGAACGTTTGAGCATAAGAGAAACTCCTTTACTAAAAATGTTAAGCTAGAAATTTGACTCTCTAGCGATGATGTGTTGGTATCCATTTACTCATATAAGCTCAGAAAATAGAAGAGCAAGAGATTTTTTTTAATATATTTTTTTTTTGTTTTGATTTGTATGAGATAAAATAAAAAGAAAAATAATTGCCTTTCCCCGGCAACGGCGCCAAATTTGACGAGCACTTTGTCACGGTGCGTCAAAATAATTTTCAATACTAACACTTATACGTAGTATAGCGTAGTAGAGTTCGTATCCACAGGGAAAGGAATAATTCTCTTTTTATGATACTTAGTAAATAAAAAGGGGGGATTTGGATTGAGTGATTTAATTCAATTAAGAACTAAGATGAACAACCTATATGTGTTTAATTCAAAGATAAAAAAGACTTGGCATTGCTACTTTCCACTTGTTGATATATTTTAGTCGATCATTGTCATATCTATAACTTATTCCCTCTCGAATACTCAATCGTGGAGTATATCCAATTCATCGAGGGTAGTTATTAACAACGACCGTTCATTAATAACCCTTACTATTAATCAAATATAGAACAACGCCTTATACCGATTTAATAGTAACATTTAATCTTTCTAACTCCTTGATGAAATCAATTGAGATTGATAACCTCAACACAAGCGGTTTCGGTTTAACCAACAAAATTAATCCCTCTTAAGTTTATTAACCACGATCGTGCATTAATAAACCGAAGTTACTTACTTGTGAAACCATCAACGATTAACCATCGGTTCGTTGATCGTTTCTAGTAATAACTAATATATGAAACAAAACTAGTTGATCCTTTAAGTAATGTTCAAAATATTAATATGAAATATGAGTAGAGACTAATTAATATTCAAGGAAAAATATTATTAAAGAAGATGAATCCTACTATAATTAATATCAAGATGTTAATTAATTGTCATCTTAGCAACACTCCCCAATATTAACATAGAGGAAGAAAATATCATTCTAACTAATGTCGAGATGTTAACTAATTGTCATCTTAGCAACACTCCTCAACATCAATATAGAGATGGTATTAAGGAAAGAACTATTAATTAATATTCAAGGAAAGAAGTTAAGAAAATAACTCACAACTTTAATAATCAACAAGCTTCAAGAGCAACACCAAGAATGGAAGTTTAGCTCCTCATTTGGAGACTAAACATAGCTAGAAAAATATAAAGAAATGCTATTCTAAACTGAGCTAAAGAGTATGGAAGAAGGGATGATTTTTTGTGAAGAAAAAGTGTGCTATTTATAGGTGTTTTTCAACACCTTTGGCCGGGTACTCGACCGGGTCAAGTACTTACCCGACCGGGTCCGGTCAAAATCAGATAATTCGCCACGTTCTGGTGATCCTCGCACGTCGTTTTGTCCCGGGTCACATCTGACCCGACCGGGTCAAGTAGGGGACCCGACCGGGTCCAGTGACTTTCTTGGCAATTTCGTCTGTTAAATCACACCCGACCGGGTGGGGGTTTCTACCCGGTCGGGTTTCACTCCTGGGCAGTCAAATTTCTTGTTTTCTTCTCTTCAAAGTCTTCCTTTCCGACACCACACATCCTAACTAAACTTTACAACTTACAAATAAAGACTAAAATACAATTACAACTGAAATCACATAAATGTTTACAAACTAAATAAAACGTCAAACAATTAACATAAATCAAACATAAAAACATGTAATTATGCACTACTAATTAGTGTGCATCAATACACCTGGACAATCTTCTTGACAAAGAAGAATGAAACATGTTGGTCCCGGTTATACTGGATACAGTCTAGAGGGGGGGGGGGGGTGAATAGACTGTATTGGTTTTTAGCTTTTTAAACTAAGTACCAGTTTTTACAGAATAGCCTGTTCTGTTGATAGAACAGACTGGCAGTGGATGGGGTTCTGGTAGGGAGTTCTGTTGATTTAGCCTCAGAGAAGCAAAGGCAGTAGGCCTTCTGTTAACTCGTACGACAAGTTCTGCTGAACACAGATACCAAGTCTGAGGAGTTAGACAGTTCTATCTAAGTGCAAATATTAAAGCAGTAAGTAAATGACACCAGAGATTTTTATAGTGGTTCAAGGAACAACTTGTTCCTCTAGTCCACTGTTCCACTAAGCTGTAAAGACTTCCGTTTACAATGCCTTAGCCCTATCACTTAAGAAGCTCTCCACGTCTTCTTCAAATGTAGATGTCTCCTGGGATGCACTACCTGGCTTCCTTTAAGACTGGTCCTTTCACTGAGATTCCTGGAAGTATCACCACTTCACTACTCAAGTTACTTGGACGTCCTTCTTGTAGTAAGAAGAGTTTCTGTTAAAACAGGGGTTCCTCCAACTAGCTTCGTTACAAAGGATTTGTATGTGATGAGCTTGAAGAGTTGAAGAACACTTGGAACTTTGCTTGAGTTGGAAAAAGTATTTTTCCAACTTCTGCCTTCTCTTGTAGAGGATGATGAGGTGTTAATCTCAAGGAGGCTTTTTGCTTTTAAGCGTTTGAATTTCTTGTAGCAATGGTTAGCAAAAATTGCAAAGTTATCCGGTTGTTCTTCGTAGTGTATCTTTTATACTGAGGTTGTCTTCCCGTTGGAGGAGTAGGAGGACAACTGCATTAAATGAGCGATCAGTTGACTTGACTAGTAGAGCCCGGTAAAGTTGGCGGGTTACTATTTTGGGATAAAGTATTCCTGACATTGCGGCCAATCATCTGCAATTACTCTACGGAGCATGGGGAGCATTAAATGAGCATTTAATGCGCGTACTGTAGCTTTTCCGTTCAATACTCCTAGCCGTTGAAGGAATCTCTTAGTTGACTTCCCGGTTTTGTGGAATTCTTCTAAGTGTCAGATCTTCTGGTGTCTTTAACTGAGAGTTGAACAGAGGAGGTCTGGAGCACTTCTGTTGAGAATATATCCAACAGAGACCCAGAAGGGTTTCTGTCAGAGTAAAGGCTAACAGAGATCCTGAGGTCTTCTGTTCTGGAGCAGAGAACCAAAGGTCCTCTGTTTCAATAATGCCTTAAGAGGGTCTTCTGCTCTTGGAGCCCTTCTGCTCTGAAGGCATTCTGCCAAGTCGATTACACTAAGAACTTTACAACTGAAAATTCTAATACATTAAGTCTAAAATAGGGGTACTCTAAAGTCCTAATTAATCTAGCATCATCAAAATCTAAATACAGATATTCCTTACAATTTCCCCCTTTTTGATGATGCCAAAACCCTTTAACTATTTCCAGAGAAGTGCCTTCACCATAAAGAAAGATTAAAGTTTAAAAACTTCCATTAAAATCTTGGTGGGCAACTTGGCATAGGAAAATAGTAAGAGTACAGTACATTCAGATAGCAGAATATAAATGAAATAAGCAAACACAAGCAGAAGACAAAAAGACAGGAATTGAGGAAAAGCACTTCAAAGTGAGAAGGCAGAGATGTGATTTTATTAGATAAGATTTACAGAGATAATCCTTACACATTCTCCAAATTAGCTGCTTGTAGAGCTTCTTCCTCCAATCTTTGAAGCCTGAGCAGCTCTTCATTGATTTCTGCTCTGATCTTGGAAAGGTTGCCAGAGCTTTGATAAGATGCCCAAATGGGAGAAAGCTTGCAGTCAAGATAGCTGAGAACACCTTCATGTATTGTCTTGCCTGGGACAATGTTCTTCTTATACCATTCTTCAGCTTCTTCTAAGGATCCCCCATACCTAACTCTCACAACACCATCTTTATCCAAATAGAGGTGCTGTTGTTGGGTGGGAGTCATTTTGGCCTTCATATCTTCAAATTGAGCTCTGTCAATTCTCTGAGATCCACCCAATCTCCATTCAGTGAAATTAAAGACTTTCTTCTTCTTGGTGCCTTTCTTTACTGGAGATGGGGGTCTAGGTATGCCTGCTGCTCTCTTCTTCTGTAGGGCAGCTTCAAAGTAGGGAGCAGGATCCACTGTAGGCTCAGCAGAGGAGGGTGCCCTAGCAGAAGTTCTGTGGGATCGAGGCCTAGTCTGTTGAGGGTCCTCTTCCCCCTTTTTGGCATCATGCAGATCTTCTATCATCAGGCTTATCTTTTGGAACTCTGAGGCCTGAGTGGAGGCTATCTGTTCAAGGGCCTCTGGTAGAGTCTGAGTGACAGAGGTAAGGCCTTCAATGAGACCTTGCTGCTTCTGAATGGCAGAAAAGATGTCCTTGTTATTGGCTTCAAGCAGCACCATCTTCTGATATCTGTCTCTGTCAATAGATAGGAGAATTTGAGCTTGTTCTTGGTGAGCTCTGCACATTTCCTCAATGGAGGTCAGTTGCCTCCTAGTGCTGGCATCGGAATTCTTCAGAGCCTCAAGATGCTCTGAGATAGTGTTGATTGCCTGTCCTTGATCTAGGAGAGTCTGTTGAAAGATAGAGAGTGTTTTGTGGATACCTACCACTTCTGTTGACAGGGCATCTGTTCTGGCAGAGGAGGAGGCTATGAAGTTGTTGAGTGTTCCTGTGAGGTTCTCAAAACGATCAGATATGAACTGCATTCCCGAATTGAGATTATCATTCACATGAGCAAGGTGCCCATAGTGTTTATCATTGATCTCTATCAACTTGTTCATGCCTTGGAGGATTTGTCCACCAAAGTCTTCTGCAGATTCAAAAAATTTGTTGAAGGGAATGTTATTCTGTTGTCCATCAGATGGAGGCATCTCTAGAACTCTTTCCTTAGGCAAGGGGTGATGTTCTTGGACAGATGAGAGAGATTCAACAAGCAGTTCATGTTCCAGTTGAGTCAGAGGAGGGGTCTTCTGTCTCTTTGATGTGGCTTTGTAGGATTTGCTGATCATGAATCCATCCATGTCAGATGAATCTTCATAAGAGGAATAGATAGGTATTCTGTTTCTGACTACCTTCTTCTTCTTTCTGAGGGAGGGATTGGGGGCAGTAGAATACCTAGAATACTCTTGGGGTGCAGAGATGGGGGAGACAGTTGTAGGGTCAGAATCTCTGAGAAACCATACAGGTTTAAGCTTCTCTGCAGGTTGTTGTGGAGGAGGTGATTCTGGAGGTGGGGTTTGATGTTCAGGCTCAGAAGATGAAGAGGATTTCTGTTGGTATGAGGGGTTCTGATGCTGAGAGGAAATTTGAATAGGTGAGGCATTCTGTTGAGGAGGAGATGGTGGAGGTGAAGGTGAGCGGTTTCTGAAGGGAACAATTGCTCTGCAAGGTGATGCAATTTTCTGTTTGGGTGAGTGAGGAGGGGTGGGGGTTTTCTGTTCAGGAGATTTAGGTTGAGGGTTTTCTGGTGGAGGGGTTTCTGTGCTGGTGGGAGGTGAGGGAATATGGGGTTCTGTTGAGATATTAACAGAAGGGGTTGGAGAGATTACCTCAATGATGTTATCCTCAAGCAAAGAAGTCCTCCACTCCTTGATATGCTCCATCATGGCTTGCCCTTCTGTCTTGGGTACAGAGGGCTCTCCTGGGTTGAAGTTGGGTTGCACAGAGTCAGTTGCCATCTTGGTGAACAACCATTCTTCAAAGGCTTCTATCTCTCCATCTTCTAGAGGTTTGACTGTCTCCTCTGGGGGTGAGGAAATGAGGACAGCCTTTCCTTTGTAGCTTGCCTTCTTCTTCTCAAGGACAGAATGAAGAAAGTCGAGGGCAAAGCATTTTGAGACATCATCAGTCCCAACCCAATTCAGGATGGCTTCTTCTTCTGGCTCATAGTGATCAAAATATTGGATTATTTTGTGGAGGGGTGCCATTCTCCATCTTCTCCATTCAAGGACCCGGGTAAACTGTCTGTCAAGCAAGGACAGATACCCATCTTTGACCGGACTGGGGTGCTCTGTTGGAGTTGACACCCTATTCTGGTCAGGAGATGCAGCAGAGGTGGGGATCTATGGTTCCCCCCTGAGTGTCTGCCACTTCCTCAGACACTGAGACCACAAGTTTAGCAACCTTCTTCTTGGGTTTTGTGGTTCTCTTCCTCTTCTGTCCAGCCTTCATGGTTGGAGGGGCAACCGGTTCTGCCCTCTTGGTCTCCTTCTTCTTTTTCTTTTCAGCAGAAGGGGCTCCAGAGAGGGGTTTCTGCACCTTCTCTCCTTGTTGTCTTTTAGCCTCAAGCTGAAGCTGTCTCTTCAGCTCTGCCTTTATAGCTTTTTCCCTGTTTGGAGAGGCAGACATGAAAATTACCTTGGTGTGATCCAAAGCTGTGGCCTTCCTCAAGGTTACCCCTTGTTTGAGGAGCACTTCTGAGATGAGCAGTCCATGCCCTAGCTTCCCAGAGTAGAGGCTAGTCTTTGGGTTCTTCTTCTTGATAACCTCAATCAGGGACTTTACCATGACTTGTCCCCAATTGATGTTTACCCCATGATGCACTGCATAGAGAGCCTTGGCATTTGCAGTTGTGACATCATCAGTGGAGGTATATTTGCACCATAAACATTTGTGGAAAATGTTAATGAGCAGCTCAAATTCCTTCTTGAGCATGTTCTTCTTGATGTTGACCTTCTCAACTTCCTCACCTTTTCTGCAAAACTTCTTCTTGAATTCAGGCAAAGGAATGTCAGTATCCTCCAAATCAAGTAGAGAGGCCCTGCCTTCCTCTAGTTGGATATTGAAGATCTTGTTGATGACGTCAGCATTAATCAAAACTTCTTCTCCTTGGACGATGGAGGAGATGTTTTCATCCTTGAAGGAAGCGTTGAGATAGAACTCAATGGTGTCAATGTTACTGTAGGCCTCATAAGCATGAGTGATGACCTTGCTCAGTTGGCACTGTGACAGTCCGTCAACAATGGTGGTCATCCTCTCCCTTTTCTCTGCGAACCTGGGTAGGACTTCCAATTCGCATCTCATCCCTGTCAGTACATTCTTGAGAAGAGTTGGCTTTTGTTCCTTGGAAAGATCGGAGAAGCTCAAGAAAGCCATGGACGTTTTTAGCGGTTTGAGAGTTTTGGAGAGATAAGAGTTCAAAAGCTTGAGAGTAATGAAAACAGTAACGGTTTAGGTTTGCGAAAGGGGAATTTATGGGTACGGGTTAGTGGACGTTTGAGATAATTTACGGTTCCAAGGTTCCAATAAAGGTAAAAAGGGGCGCAGTAAATATTATGCGGCTGGATACCGTTTTAAGGGTAAAAAGGTAAAAGACCTTTAATAATTTACTAGGTCACCCGGTTTTCAGAATTTTCTAAGTCCACAACCTTCTGTTAGTCATAAGAGGAGGTTTTCTGTAGAAAGGGTTTCTGTTGCAGAGGTGTTCTGCCAGGGTAGAGAACAGAAAGGGGTTAACAGAAGGGGTTCTTCAATAGGTATTCTGTTAACAGGAATTTAGCAACAGAGGGCCTTTCTTTTCAACTTTCCCTTGGAATCTCATCCATCATTCCCAATTCCTCTCTCAGTTTGTTGAACCTAGCCTCAGGAAGAGGCTTTGTCAGGATATCTGCAAGCTGGTCTTCTGTTGGCACATGTTCCATGCAAATGTGCTTCTTTTCAACATGATCTCTGATGAAGTGATGTCTGATCTCAATGTGCTTTGTCCTGGAATGAAGAACTGGATTCTGAGTGATAGCAATGGCACTGGTGTTGTCACACAACAGCTTGATCTCCTTTGCTTGAATTCCATAATCCTTCAGTTGTTCCTCTAGTCCACTGTTCCACTAAGCTGTAAAGACTTCCGTTTACAATGCCTTAGCCCTATCACTTAAGAAGCTCTCCACGTCTTCTTCAAGTGTAGATGTCTCTTGGGATGCACTACCTGACTTCCTTTAAGACTGGTCCTTTCACTGAGATTCCTGGAAGTATCACCACTTCACTACTCAAGTTACTTGGACGTCCTTCTTGTAGTAAGAAGAGTTTCTGTTAAAACAGGGGTTCCTCCAACTAGCTTCGTTACAAAGGATTTGTATGTGATGAGCTTGAAGAGTTGAAGAACACTTGGAACTTTGCTTGAATTGGAAAAAGTATTTTTCCAACTTCTGCCTTCTCTTGTAGAGGATGATGAGGTGTTAATCTCAAGGAGGCTTTTTGCTTTTAAGCGTTTGAATTTCTTGTAGCAATGGTTAGCAAAAATTGCAAAGTTATCCGGTTGTTCTTCGTAGTGTATCTTTTATACTGAGGTTGTCTTCCCGTTGGAGGAGTAGGAGGACAACTGCATTAAATGAGCGATCAGTTGACTTGACTAGTAGAGCCCGGTAAAGTTTGCGGGTTACTATTTTGGGATAAAGTATTCCTGACATTGCGGCCAATCATCTGCAATTACTCTACGGAGCATGGGGAGCATTAAATGAGCATTTAATGCGCGTACTGTAGCTTTTCCGTTCAATACTCCTAGCCGTTGAAGGAATCTTTTAGTTGACTTTCCGGTTTTGTGGAATTCTTCTAAGTGTCAGATCTTCTGGTGTCTTTAACTGAGAGTTGAACAGAGGAGGTCTGGAGCACTTCTGTTGAGAATATATCCAACAGAGACCCAGAAGGGTTTCTGTCAGAGTAAAGGCTAACAGAGATCCTGAGGTCTTCTGTTCTGGAGCAGAGAACCAAAGGTCCTCTGTTTCAATAATGCCTTAAGAGGGTCTTCTGCTCTTGGAGCCCTTCTGCTCAGAAGGTCTTCTGCTCTGAAGGCATTCTGCCAAGTCGATTACACTAAGAACTTTACAACTGAAAATTCTAATACATTATAAGTCTAAAATAGGGGTACTCTAAAGTCCTAATTAATCTAGCATCATCAAAATCTAAATACAGATATTCCTTACAAAACACTTCAGAAGTTGCCATCTCTGTTGAAGCAACTTCAAACTGAAAAGAATATGAAAGTCAGGACAATCAGGTCTGACAGAGGAACCGAATTTGTGAACCAAGTTATTAAGGACTTATGTGATCAAAATGGAACTTTGCATCAACTCTCTGCTGCCAGAACACCTCAACAGAATGGCGTAGCAGAAAGGAGGAACAGAACACTGAAGGAAGTTGCAAGAACAATGATTGCTGAATCAGGATTACCAATGAGATACTGGGCTGAAGCAATCAACATTGCATTCTACACATAGAACAGAAGCATGATTAAAAAAAATCACCAGAAGACCCCTTATGAACTGTGGAAAGGAAGGAAACCCAACATCAGCTACTTTCACATATTTGGATGCAAACACTACATTCTCAACAATGGAAAAGAGCATCTAAAGGTGTTTCAAGAGAAAGCTGATGAAGGAGTATTCATAGGCTACTCAAGCTCAAGCAAAGCCTATAGAGTACTCAACAGAAGGACTCTCCATGTTGAAGAATCCATACATGTGAAGTTTGATGACAACACCTCTGTTGAAGAAATAACAGAGACCCTGAAGCAAATCAACTTAGAAGACAAGATTCTTGAACCAACAGAAGGAGTAACTGTTAATACTGTGTTTCCAACACCTGCACCCAACCCTCTTCTGGTAGAAGAAGATGAAGAATCTGAAGATGAACAACTAGAGAAACCTAGACAACAACTGACAGAACCTGATCTAACTTGGTTAAGAGATCATCCACCAAACCAAGTGATTGGACATATCAGAAGTGGTGTACAGACCAGATATGCTACAACTAGAAGGGAAACAATGTTTGTCTGCTACATTTCTCAGATGGAACCTATGACTGTGGAAGAAGCTCTGCAAGATTCAGACTGGATCAATGCAATGCAAGAGGAGCTTACTCAATTTGAAAGAAACAAAGTATGAGAACTTGTTCCCAGACCAAAGCACCAGAATGTCATTGGAACCAAATGGGTATTCAAGAACAAAGCAGATGAAGAAGGCAACATTGCAAGGAATAAAGCAAGGCTGGTAGATAAGGGATACTGCCAAGAAGAAGGAATTGATTTTGATGAGACATTTGCACCAGTTTCCAGACGTGAAGCCATCAGAATCTTCCTAGCCTATGCTGCCTACACCAACATCAAGGTCTACCAGATGGATGTCAAGAGTGCATCATGAATGGAGATCTTGAAGAGGAAGTTTATGTGGAACAACCACCAGGTTTTATCATTCCTACTCAATCTTCTTGTGTCTACAAGCTTAGAAAGGCTCTCTATGGTCTTAAGCAAGCTCCCAGAGCATGGTATGACACATTGTCCCTCTTCCTAGTGAACCATGGGTTTACTAAGGGAAAGGTTGACAAAACTTTATTTCAAATCTCTGTTGCTAATCATATTCTGTTAGTACAAATATATGTTGATGATATTATATTTGGAAGTACTAATGCAGAATTGTGCAAGAAATTTTCTCAAGTAATGCAGAGTCAATTTGAAATGAGTATGATGGGAGAACTAAGCTACTTCCTAGGATTGCAAGTGAAACAAGTTCAAGAAGGAATTTTCATCAATCAAGGGAAGTATACCAAAGACCTGATCAAGAAGTTTGGGATAGAAGGAAAAGCTTCAGTTAAAATTCCCATGAACACCTCACAGGGAATTGGACCAGATGATGAAGGAAAAGATATTGATGAAATAATGTATAGAGGAATCATTGGATCTCTTCTCTATCTAACTGCAAGCAGACCAGACATATCATTCTCCGTTGGAATCTGTGCCAGATACCAGTCAAAGCCCAAGAAAAGCCATCTAAGTGCTGCAAAGAGAATCATCAGATACATCAATGCAAATCCAAATGCAGGCCTATGGTATCCCAAGAGAGGTAACTTTGAGCTAATTGGTTACTCTGACTCAGATTTTGCAGGTTGCAGGTTGGACAGGAAGAGCACCTCTGGTCACTGCCAATTGCTAGGTGGGAGACTTGTCTCCTGGTTTAGCAAGAATCAGAACTCAATCTCTACAAGTACAGCTGAAGTAGAATAAATTGCAGCTGGAAGTTGCTGTGCTCAACTTCTCTGGATGAAGCAACAACTGAAGGATTATGGCATTCAAGCAAAGAAGATCAAGCTTCTTTGTGACAACACCAGTGCCATTTCAATCACTCACAATCCTGTACTTCACTCCAGGACAAATCACATTGAGATCATACATCACTTTATCAGAGATCATGTGGAGAAGAAGCACATATGCATGGAGCATGTGCCAACAGAAGACCAGCTAGCAGATATCCTCACTAAACCTCTTAGTGAGACAAGGTTTAACAAGCTGAGAGAAGAACTGTGAATGATGGATGAAATCCCCAAAGACGGTTGAAGGATACGCATTCTGTTACAGAGTCTCTGCTACAGAATACCTCGGTGACAGAATACCTCTTCTATCTTCAGAAGCCCCCTGTACCAGAACCCCTCCTGGAACAGAAACCCTCCCTCAGAAGGTTGTGGACTTAGTCAATTTTGTAAAACTGGGTGACCAAGTTACTTTTTGAAGGTCTTTTACCGTTATACCCTTAAACGTTATTACGGTCGCAGAACATTTACTGCGCCCCTGTTTTTTTATTGGTACCTCGAAACCACCAACCAAACTCTCAAACGTCCACTAACCAAAAGCCATATATTCATCACTTTTCAACCTAAACCGCTACTGCACTCATAACTCTCAAATCCTCAAACCCCATATCTCTCAAGCTCTCAAAACTCTCAAATCTCTCTACAATGTCCTTCATCTACATCAACGATCTCACAACTGAAGAAATCAACCTCCTGGTTAACAATATCTATACAGGGATGAACTGCGACCTTTCCGCACTCCCAGAACTTGTTGCGCATCAGGAAACAATGAGGAAAATCATTCAGGGAATGGAGGATTCTCAACTGAACAAGGTGGTAGGGTACGCCTTCAATTCCTACAGCACCAATGATGTGCCTGAGTTCTACCTCAACTCCACATTCGAAGGAGATATCATCCGGTCACACGTCAATGGTGATGACATCACTCTCACACCAGAAACTATTAACGCTCTCTTTGGCGTGAAAGAGGACCCCCAAGAAGAAGATACTGAAGGGTTCATCACCCTAGACGAAGTATGAGTCAATGTGTAAGACTTTGTACAGAACTACTGCAAGCCAGAAGTTGAAGGTGTCCCCAAGCTCAACATGAAGAAGAATTTGCTGCAGAGTGACTATGAGAAGCTGGTGAACATCTTCTATAGATGTGTTTGGAGCAAAAGCACCTCCACTGATGACATGACACTCAAGAATCTAAAGTCCGTCTTTGCTGTTCACCATGGGATGAACATAACCTGGGGATAGGTAATCGTCAAATCCCTTGTTGATTTCATAAAAAAGAAAGACAAAGATACCAACTTCTACAAAACCCCTATGAGATATGGCCTTCTACTGTCAGAACAACTGCTCAAATCAGGAATAGGGCTTAGGAACCCTATTGAAGCTTACTGCACAAAGCTTCTCTTCCTGAATACCTCCAAAGATAGGAAAATTGCTCTCAAAGCTGAGCAGAAAAGACTAAGGACTTTGGAGTTCAACAGAGAAAGACTTTAACATAAGGTTGTCAAGTCTAAGAAGGCTGGGGACCAATAGAAGAAGAAGTCCCAAAAGGCCCCCATTACTTCAGAATCTGAGGAGGAAGAACCTCTGGTGAAGAAGCCTATGAGGAAGGCTGTTCCTAAGAAGACTGTACCAGAGAAGGTCAAGAAAGTGGTGACCAAAAAGCCTACCTCCAAGAGGAAGAAACCTTCTGCTCCTTTTACAGAATCCACCCCTTCTATCTCCCCCATTGCCAAGAGAACCAAAGTCATGACTCCTGTCATTCTGGGGGGACTTGGTGATTCTACACTGAAGAAACCTACTTGGCAAAGGAAGAAGATTGTTTTTTAGTCCAGTGACTCTGAGGATGAAATAGTGGTGTAGGATGCCACTGCTCAGGGGGAACCAGAGAACCCCCTTCTGCTACCTCACCTAAACAGAACTTGGTGTTGTCCTCACCAGAACACCACACCCAAACCAAGCTCAGCTACACATCTATTCTAGACAAACAGTATGAACGAGTGTTAGCTTGGAGACAATGGAGAATGAGTCCTCTTCTGAAGATCATTCAGTTCTACAATCACTATGAACAAGAAGAAGAGGAAGTCCTTAGATGGGTAGGAACAGAGAACATCTCAAATTGTTTTGACATTGACTTCATCTCCTCTGTCCTACAAATGAAGAAGGATAACTATAAAGGAAAAGCTATTCTCACCTCATATGAAGAAGAAGAGCATGTGAAGCCTTTGGAGGATCATGAAGTAGCAATCTTTGATGCCTGGCCAGTTGAGAAGAAGAGCAAAGAATCCCTCAACCCCTTCCTCCGTAGCCATCCTTGAGAAGGAGAACCATCCACAACCAATGATCAAGGAATGGAGGGCGCCAAAGAAACAATCCTTGAGGTAATCTCTAACTCTCCTCCTATAATTACTGCAACAGAATCCCTCATTCCTTCCCCTCCCAAATCATCCTCTGCCCATAAACAACCCCCTCACCCAAAATTACCATACCTTACTCTACTCCACCCCAATATCCACTCGAACATAAATCACCATATTCACAACAGAACACCCCCTCCAACCAGAAAACCTCATCACCCAAGAAATCCAAATCCCCTTCACCTTACAAATATTCAACCCCCACCAGAAACCGCTCCCCTTCACCCCACCCCCATCTCCTTAACAGAAAGCTCAACAACAGAAAACCCCTCAACAGCAAACCCCCCCACAACAGAGTTCCCATCATCAGAAAACCAAATCCGCTAATCCACCTCAACAGAAATTTGCTAATAAGAAACATGCCTTGATCTATAGCTCCTCTGATATCTCTCCGGTCCCTGCACCACAAGGCTACTCAAGGCATTCTACTGCCTCCAATCCCTCCTTTCGCAGATAGGTGTGTGTAGTCAGGAACAAAATCCCTATCTATTCCTCCTATGAAGACTCATCATGCTAGGATGGGTTCATTGTGAGTGACCCTAATAAAGCTACCTCCAAAAAGGAGAAGACCCCTCCTATGACACAATTAGAGCATGAACAACAACATCAACACCTATCATCTGTTCAAGAACGTTCTCCTATGCCCAAGGCAAAGGGCTTGCAGATGCCTAACTTCGAGGATGGAGAATCTCAGATCCCCTTCAATAGGTTTGTTGAAGTAGCAGAAGACTTTGGTGGTCAGATGCTAGATGGGATGCAGAAGCTCATATTGGTTAACCAAAGTCACTATGAACATCTGTCTCATGTCAATGAAAACTTCAATTCTGGTATGAAGTTCATTTCTGACAGCTTTGCTACACTGAGAGACTCTCTGAACGAGTTCATGCAATCCTCTACTGCCAAAGCATATGCCCTCTCAACAGAAGTTGATGGAATCAACAGTGTTCTCTACTCCTTTCATCAGACTCTTAGCACTCAAGATAAGGCAATAGCTAAGATCTCTGACACAGTTGATGAGCTACAATACTCTGACCTCAACAATAAGGAACGAATGCAAGATATTAAGGAACTGTGCAAAACCCATAAGCAGCAAACCTTAGAGTTACTTAAAAATGATAAGGAAAGATATCAGAAGCTGATACTCCTTGAGGCAAGCTCTAAGGATATCTCTTCAGCTATTCAGAAGCAGCAGTGCTTAATAGAAGGACTTACTTCTGTTACTCAAACCTTACCAAAAGCCCTTGAGCAGATTACCTCCAATCAGGCTTCAGAATTCCAGAAACTCTCTATGCTAGTAGTAGACCTAAATGATGCCAAAAGTGGGAGATTGTTAGTATATATGTCCTAGCGAAAATCACTTTTTAGAGATACATGTACTTGATCACATTCAGTTTTATATATTTGATATATACGGTATTACACATTGATGATTAAGTATTTCGATTGTCAATATCTTATTCATAATTGTGTTCCCTTGGACTTATGTTGTTAATAAGTAAGTGGGAGCTTATATGATATAACATAAGGTCCTAAAATAGCCCCAATCAATGATCATCCAGAATGGGATATTGATGATATGCGATAAGATTGATATGTGGACAGCATCATACTTTTAGAAAGTATAGTTGATCTCACAACTATGAGTTCCTGTAATTCATGATGGTCACATAGATATTTTAGAGAATATGGGCATACCCAACGAGAAACCATTTGATAAGTTCTATTCATGTGTCTATGGGATTATCGGCATATAGAGTAGTGTAATAATCCTCCGACTTGAGGTAAATACATACTACATGTGCGGAGTGATGTACTTTGACCATGAACAACGCTTGCACTCCAATTAGGGTAGATACGGCATGTGTTGGGTGCATCACGAAGCACATGTAGTAGTAGTTGAGCCAAGAAAGGATTCATCCCTTGTAATAAATTAAGAGAGAACATTCTACTTCTCATATCTAGATGGATCATAAAGTCATTGGCCAATGCAAAGATATATTCGTTTTGGATATCGAATATGATCGTTATGGATCATCTAGAAAGATTGAGAGACCGAAATTAAGTTATTGGAATAGACACAATATCATGTTCTAGACTTAGTTGAATGTTCGTTGAATGAAAGGACCGTATCATTATGAGCTCTATATTACAGGGAGTTTGAATAGTCCTCGCAAACGTCCTTATATATTAAGATTGTCTGGTAAATCGTCTAGGGATTCTACTAAGACCTTAATTTGATTAATGCTTAATATATAAGACCCTATGGGTCACACAACAAGTGATTATACCTTCTGATTTAATTGTTAGAAGGAATTAAATATTATTAATTGGATTAAATAATATTTAATTCATAATACTGAAAATGGATTAAATATTAATTAGATTAAATATATTTAATTCATGATGTTGAAGGAGTGTTCTATTTGATAGAATTAATTAAGTGTGATAAATTGGATTTATTATACTTAACTAAGATCTATTTTTAATTAATTAAAGTTGTTACTTTTCTTTATAATTTAGAATTGAAAGAAAAGGATAAAATAAAAGAAATAATAATAGTAAGTAAAGTGGCGTACGTGCAGCCCACTTTTACTCCTATTATTAAATTGTTTTATTTAATTTATCTAATTAAATCATTAATAAGGAGTATTGGTCCTCTTAGGACTAGGACTTATTAATGAGAAAGATTTTTATTGTGATTGGGAAACTAGTTTAGAACTAGTATAAATACATCTTCCTCCTTCATAATTCGTAGACCAGTTTTTAGATTCAGTATTACCAGTTTATTTCCCCGCGAAGAGATTTCCTAGCCTTTCTTTATGGAGATCTAACAGTTCGTTCGGAGAGGAGAAATCATGTGGATACCTAAGGTCAAGGATTATCACCGCTTGGCCGGAAGATCTGTAAGTTCTATCTCAGATATGTTATTATTGTTATATTCGTTGTTTTGTCATAATCAAGGAAGATCTGTTTGGGAAAAATTTTAACTTCCGCACTGTACTTTCGAGGTACGTTACATCAATTTCCTAACAGTGACCCCCTGGGAAGTTTCTCAGGACGCGCACGAGTGAGAACAAAGTGCGCGGAAAAGACTAGTGGCGGTTTGTGAGGACAGTACTAGAGGTCAGAAGTAACTACCTCGAGACCTACGGGGCCAGGGTGTTACAAATGGTATCAGAGCAACCCTGCGACAATGTGTTGATCCGTTGGATATCGGGCGGGCACTTAGTAGGGGAAAATATTATGGGATATGATTGAGATTAGTTTATGGGCGCAACGAGGGCGTTGCGTTCCTAAGTTGGAGTGATTGTAATACTTGAGATTTAATATTAACGGATTAATACTACTACTCATACCAACAAGATGCATCTCCTTTTAAGGGAGCTCATCACCTAAGAACTCCAAAGTTAAGCGTGCTTGCACGTGAGTAGTCTTGGGATGGGTGACCCCCTGAGAAGTTTCTCCGGGCGCGCATGAGTGAGGACAAAGTGCGCGGAAAAGGCTAGTGGAGGTTTGTGAGGACAGTACTAGAGGTCAGAAGTAACTACCTCAGGGCCTACGAGGCCGGAGTGTTACACTTTGTGTCTTATTCTCACTTGTCCTTATCATTTGTAGCCTTTACCTCTAGTATTTCCTCTATTACTATTCCCTTAACCATACAGAAAGCTCTATCTAAACCTGAGTGGAAGAAAGCTGTTTTAGAAGAGATGGATGCTCTTGAAAGGAATCAGACATGGCATATTGTAGAGTTACCCAAGAACAAACCAGTTGTGGGATGTAGTTGGATTTTTACTCCTAAATTCAAGGCAGGTGGAACCCTTGAACGATACATGGCAAGATTGGTGGCCAAAGGATATACACAAACCTATGATATAGATTATATTGAGACCTTTGCTCCAGTAGCAAAGTTAAATACTATAAGAATTCTCTTGTCTTTAGCTGCTAACCTAGATTGACCACTTCAACAGTTAGATGTGAAGAATGCCTTCTTAAATGGGAAGCTTGAAGATGAATTGTATATGAGTCCACCTCCTGGGTTTGAGAGTAAATTTGGCTCAAAGGTGTGTAAACTGGAGAAATCCTTGTATGGACATGAACAGTCCCCAAGGGCTTGGTTTGACAGGCTTACCCAGTTCATAGCAAGCTCAGGCTGATCATACACTTTTTATGAAATTTTCAAGTAAGGGGGAGATTGCAATATTAATTATATTTGTGGATGATATTATTCTTACAAGAGATTACCACAAAGAGACTGAAAGTCTAAAGAAGCAATTGGCTCATGAATTTGAGGTCAAAGATTTGGGAGAATTGAAGTATTTTCTTGGAATGGAGATTGCTAGATCAAAGAAGGGAATTGTTGTATCACAGAGAAAGTATATTCTAGATCTTCTTCAAGAAACAGCCATGAGTGCATGTAGACCAGCAGATACTCCGATTGACCCCAATCAGAAGTTGGGAGATGTCAAAGATGGAGTTCCAGTCAATACTCAGCAATATCAAAGATTAGTGAGAAGATTGATATATTTGGCACATACAAGCCCAGATATTGCATTTGCAGTTAGTTTGGTTAGCCAGTTTATGCATAATCCAGTCCAAGAACATCTTGGTGCCACTTACAAGATTCTAAGGTATCTGAAAAGTTGTCCAGGGAAAGGATTATTCTTTAGAAAGAACAACAGTAGAACTGTTGATGCATTTACAGATGTAGACTATGTTGGCTCAATCACTCATAGAAGATCTACTTTTGGGTATTGCACCTATGTATGTGGAAATCTGGTGACTTGGAGAAGTAAAAAACAGAATGTAGTTGTTAAAAGTAGTGTAGAATCTATACAAGTATTATCACAAAAAACTGAATGTAGTTGTTTAATAGTTGTTAAAATTACTGCTTTGGATCAAAAGAGTAATTTCAGAATTAAAATTGAAGATGAATCTGCCTATGAAGTTGTATTGTGATAACAAGGCAGCCATTAGTATTGCTCATAATTCTGTGCTACAAGATCGTACTAAACACATTGAAGTGGACAAACACTTTATCAAAGAAAAGATTGAAGCTAGAATTGTGTGCATACCATTCATACCTACTAAAGAACAAACAACTCATATCTTCACAAAGGGATTGTTCAGACCAATGTTTGAACTACTTATAAGCAAGTTGGGAATGTATGATATATACTAGGGATGGACTCGGGCCAGGCCAACCGGCCCGAAACCGGACCGGCCCGCTACTGTGCGGGCCCGGACTGGCCCGGTGAACCGGTTGGTGCCCGGTTCGGGCCACCCGGCCCGGTGTTCTAGCGGTTCGGTCCTGGGCCTGCATTTTAGTGACCCGGCCCGGGCCGCAACGGTCATATTTAAAAAAAAAATTAAATAGTTAAAGGCTCCATAGCCGTTGGGAGCATAGGAGGGGGGGGGGGGGGGGTCTGGGGGGTGGGGTGGGGGTGGGGTGGGGGTGGGGGGGTGGGGTATACAAAAAAAACCTATTTATACTCCTATTTCCTATACATTTTTTACACCTCTTCTTCTACAACTCTTCCTACTCTCTAAATTCTCTATTCTCTCAATCTCTCATATTCAATCATCTTCATTCTTCATCTTCTCCAAATTCTTTCTACATATATATAATTTATATAATTATTATATCTACTTATATATTAATTATCTACTTATAAATATATACTTATACACATTCATATTATAATTCTTTACACATTATATTATATATACTATATATAGTTATACATTATATTATATATTACTTATAATATATTTACACATTATATATACTATATATACTTATACTCATTGATATAGACTTATACACATTCATACATTTTATAAAAGTAGTTAATTGTTAGACTTCTCGTTTATCTATTAAATTACTTAATTGTTTCATTTGTCATATTAATATTAGTTAAAGTAGTTAAAGTTAATTGTTTCATTTGTCATATTAATATTAGTTAAACTACTTAATTGTTACATTTCTCATATTAATATTAGTTAATTGCTACATTGCTCATTAAAGTAAAAAAAAAGTAGTTAATTTTTACATTTCTCATATTAGTTAATTGCTACATTTCTCATTAAAGTAAAAATAGAAGTTAATTTTTACATTTCTCATATTAGTTAATTGCTACATTTCTCATTAAAGTAAAACAAAGTAGTTAATTTTTACTTTTCTCATATTAGTTAATTTCTACATTTCTCATTAAAGTAAAAAATAGTAGTTAATTTTTACTTTTCTCATATTAGTTAATTTCTACATTTCACATTAAAGTAAAAATAGTAGTTAATTTTACATTTCTCATATTAGTTAATTGCTACATTTCTCATTAAAGTAAAAATAGTAGTTAATTTTTACATTTCTCATATTAGTTAATTGCTACATTTCTCATTAAAGTAAAAAAAAAGTAGTTAATTTTTTACTTTTCTCATATTAGTTAATTTCTACATTTCTCATTAAAGTAAAATAGTAGTTAATTTTTATATTTCTCATATTAGTTAATTGCTACATTTCTCATTAATATTTGTTCAATTTTAAAGATGGAGCGTGATAGACATTTTGTAGATGTGGGTAATCTCCAACGCAACCGCAAGAGGGAGATTGCATCGACTCGATCTACTTCACACAAAGGCAAAGGTAAAGCGCGGGCCGAGTCTTCTTTTCAAAGTCGAGATGATTTTGAAATGTATTACCAACGGCGAGATGATATGATGATGTCCGACGAGCAACTACAACACCTATTGTCCCAAAATGATCCACGCTTTGCACAAGAACAACAATTCCCGACAACCATTGATGAAGAGGAGCTCGAGGATGACGATGCGGAGTAGGACGCGGGGGGCGACAGGACTCACGGCACCCCGGATGATGAGCAAGAGTTGGAGGACGAGGGCCGTTCAACGACTACAACCCAAATTGGTAAGAAATCTAAATCTCCTATTATTGAAAACAATTATACAAAAAGGAAAGATGAAAATATCGAAAAATGGTACACAAGTTGCAATCATTGAAACAAAGAGTTTAGCTTGGGAACTTCCGGCGGATACGGGAGTCTCAAAAGGTATCTTCAGTCCGCCCACTTTGTGGAGTATGCGAAAATAGACAAAGGCAAGGGGAAGCAAACACAAATATCGAGGTTTGCAAATTCTCAACCCTTTGGTAATTTTTCCTATGATGATAAAAAACATTTGACTAGTATGTCTCATTTAGTTGTTGAAGAAAATTTACCCTATATTTTTTCCGAAAGTCTTGCTTTAAGAGATTATGCTCAGGGTACTTTAAATCCTCAATTTAGAAATTATAGTCGCAAAACGATTAAAAAAGAAGTTATAAGGCAATATAACTTGGAAAAAGAAAAATTACAAACATTTTTCGCAAACTTTGATGGACGTGTTAGTATTTGTAGCGATATATGGGAGGATACTTATCATCATTTATATTATTTGGGTCTTACTGCACATTATATTGATGATGCTTGGAATATGCATAAACGTGTTCTTGCTTTTCGTGAATTCAATGATCGTCACACTGCTGATAATATTTATATTCTCATTGAACGTATTTTAATTGAGTATAATTTGATTGATAAGGTATTTGCTGTAGGTTTTGATAATGCTAGTAATAATATTGCTGCTATACCTAGATTACGTGAATTGTGTGGTGCTTCTACATTGATGGGTAGATTTTTTCATCAACGTTGTGCATGTCATATTCTAAATTTGTGTGTACAAGATGGCTTAACGGCATTAGGAAATGCTTTGGAGGTAGTGAAGGGGGGGAATTAAATTGATTTGGGCTAGCACTCCACTAAAAATGCAATGGCGGCAATATTTGAAGGATAGACGTGTCAATTATTGTGCTTTTCCTAAAGATTTGTCTATTCGTTGGAATAGTATTTATAATTTAATTCAAGTACTTATTAGATATAAAGATCATTTTCCAGTTTTTTTAAGACAAACTTGTAACTATATTATAAACCCGGCTGACATCGACACTTGTGAAAAAATTGTTAATGTTTTGGCATATTTTAATAACGCAACTCAAACTTTTAGTCATGTTTATAAACCTACCGCAAATGAATTTTTTGTTGAAGCTGTTAATCTCGCCGGCGCTTTTTGTGAATTTTCCGAAGCCACTTACGTTAGTTATTTTTGTGATTTCATGAAACAAAAGTTTTTAAAATATTATTCACATATTCCGCATATGTATGGTATTGCATTTGTTGATTGTACTCTGTATATATATATTCTAGCCATATGGCTCATCATAATCAAGGAAGTTTTATTCCTAAAACCTACATTTCCCAAAAAGAGCAGAGAACATACAGAGTATAAAACAACTTTGATTATGGTTGAATAAGTCAGAAAAATTTTATAGCATAAAAACGTTTAGGCATTAAAGTTGAAATCAGAATACTTTCGAAATATAATTGGTTAAAAATGGAAAATACAAGTCAGAGATTAAAAGTAAGATGTAAACAATGTACCGGTCAAATTGAAATTTACTCATTTTTGTTCACTGATAAACACAACGGAGACATCTTGAATAGAGCACATACTACAATATTTGAGTTTTCTTCCCAACTGTAAACCAATACTTTTTGCCCTGAGCATTGCCAGAGATGATTTGGAGGCCGCAGAACACCTTTAACCTAACAGCTACCCCAAGGGGTTATACAGATTAAATAATTAGAATTTGCTTTCGGCCATTAGTACCCTATGGCCTATACCTTACAACACTAATCTAGAGCCATAATAATCCTCCCCTACCCCCCAGTATACTTACACTTCACATTTGGATCATTGCTCAAATCTCAGCAATCAGCATGTCAAGAGGCAACCTCAGATTCAGAATGCTTCCTTCTCTTAGGTTCAGGTTCATGTTCACCTAACTGCAAAGAAACAGAGACCCCATCCCTTAATGCATGTAAATTATTATTATTTAGTTCAACACCTCCCCCTGGGTTGTCCTGTTGTGCCGGAGACGCATCATCAGAGACGCTCTCAATGAACTGGTGCTCGATACAGCTGGGACCCGCTGATTCACTTTTTGTCTGAATGTGAAATTCATGGTGGTGCCTTACTGGTGGTGGAGTTGCCCCCTCATTACTATCAGCTGGAGCTTGTCGGATGTTCAGATCTAGTGGTTCCAAGTTCTCCCCAGATTTCTTTTTCAAGGAAACTTGCTGGGTAGGTGATGACTTGGCAGCCACTGCTGAACCGGTTCCTACTTGAAATTTGTTTCTATGCTCTTCTGGTTCAGCTGTTTTTTAGGAAAACAGAAAAAGCAGCACTTAGTAAGAAATATGACCAGGTAGATTCAAAGCATGAGAGCTAGAGAGTAATTGCCCATTTGGATGCAGATAAATCTAGTTAAAGAAAGAAAGTGTAAATAAAAGTTATTTTCTTGTGTTTGGTTTCACCATATATAATGCCAATGAACTCTCTCTCTCTCTCTCTCTCTCTCTCTCTCTCTCTATATATATATATATATATATATATATATATATATATATATATATATATATATATATAATGCCAATGAAATAAGAGTATTGTTTTGAAAAACTTCACATGTACTTAAGTTTCATGGGTTTTAAAACAATAATAATTATGATTATGATATTAAAAATACTCGTAACTAATAAGAGTAGAAATAATTACAAATTTAGGGGGGGGGGATCATATTTGTTTGAGCCTATGATTTGTCATCCCCCAAATGAACCTTTACCAGTATTTTTCAGGTTCTGAACGGACACTAGTAATTGGTATAAGAGCAGTGTTAATTCCTAGCATGTGTACAGGCTACAGACCTCGAAAACCTTCGTTGGATGTAATGAGATCAAGCTCAAGGAGATCAAGAAGACGGCCTAGGTCAACCCCACTCGTCCAATTCTCTGGAGGTTGACCAACTTTCAGCTTTAAACGACCTCGGTTAGCCGTTCCACCCCATATGATTCCAACGGGTCGAGGCTTCTCTCCGTCTTGACCACTCAAAAGGATGAGGCTACCACTATCACCTTCAAGATCAAATGTAAGTTGGTTTTCACCAACAACAAGAAAGTCGGTGAAGAAACACACTCCTTTTACATCATTATACTCCAGGGCATACGCCATTATAGTCCCTGTGGTCAAACCAGAGCTCCTTCCGACTTTCACTACTTGTCTGCCAACAAGGCTGCTGATTGGAGCCTGTAGGTCTATTTTGTTCACATTACCAATCTCACCAACACCTTTTACAGATGTAGTCACGTTGGACATGTCAAAATCGTCTGCAAATGGAATGAAAGCTCCATCTGCCCGAACAAATGTTTCTGGAAGAGTAAAGAAAGGTATTGCGAGAGCAGCATTAAAACTTACAAAAACCAATTCCAATTAAGAAAACATGCATCACTCCATTTAAGTATTTCTGTTCACTAATCCAATTTAATACAAACTTTTTAAGATTAAGGGGTAGTTTATTTCCCAAGGAACCGTGTAGAAATAATTCACTAGGTGCATACATATAGTAATTGATTGCTGAAAAAGTCAAGGAGAATGGGGTTATCAATGGGTTAAAAGAAAACCGCCCATCAAGAAATTTAGTCAACTTAAGGCAATATGGGCATCAATCAACATGTTTAAGATCATGTTTCTTATCTACCTTCTTCAGAGAAGAGTAAAAACGAAAACCTATTACTTTTTCCAAAAGGACCAAAATCCAAGAGTCATTTGAATTTGAAATTGAGTATATTAGGGGCCTGGGGTCTGTTGATTAAATGGAAAACTCCCCATCTTTCCTCAAAGAAAAAGGAAAACAAAAATGAAAAAATAGAGTCTGTCATAAAGTTGAGCAAGTCTCCACATGCAAGGAGAGAGAAGTACTTTATCTTCAAGAAAAGGAAAGTGCAAAAAATGGAGTTGGAAAAGAAGCAAAATTTTCCACACTAAACAGGAGCTGCAGTCCTCTGAATCAATTAACGGGCAGGCAGGATTTGGGAGAAACAACATCATTTTGAACTCTAATATTTAGGAGGACGTGATGCCCGAATTTGAAAAAAAAGAGAGAGTAGACCACAGGGTGCTTTAGTGGCGTATCAGAGTAGCAGGAAAGAAAAATAATGGGATCAAGAAAATAAACCATGTTACCAAATTGCTTTGGGTAAACACGTTGTTTGTATTGTCCCGGCTGTGGAAATTCTTTAAGTTAATTAAGAAACTATGAATTACTATTCCCAAAACCAAGAGAGATTTCTCTCTTCCATGAACAAAAGTTCACCATGAAGTTACTTCACCTGGGTTTGTTCCAGCAAACAAGCCATACCAAAGATCATCAGTTATAAATGATGTTGCTCTCTCTACTGCTCCCAAATACACTCCTGGTCCAAGGCTTGGCGGCAAGGGATGAAACATTTTCTGGCTTGGATAATCCAAGTCCACTGCTACATGCCGATTTGTGAGAAAACCAACCGGCTGGTTTCCTGTCCGGCTTTTAACAATAGCACCCAAAGTTCCATATGTCTCTTGACTCGCCACCTAAAAGACGTAACCATGTTAACCAAGCTATCAGCTCCTTATAGCGGTTTAGTTTAGGGGATATTCGTTTCGAATCTCAAACAGTTGGGAATATTCAGTAGCAGAAAAGATACTTCTAAAATAAATGGAAAAGGTTTGCAGTTGAAAGAAAATCCCAAAATAGGAAGATAAAAAGTTCCACTTCCCCCCTTTTAAAACAAAAGCAATTGAGAAAACATAGTCGCCACCCCGACCACTCAGGCAAGCTTATCTGCTTTTCTGAGAAAATAATAAAAAGTTGAACATGACATTTTAGTAAGTTACAAGTCATTCGAGGTTTGCAACTATCAAATTACATTTTGAAAATTTTCAATGGGAAATCAACCAAAGCTAGAAATGGGAATTATTCCCCTTATGTAGATAGAGCCTTACATTTCCAAGATCCTGATAGTGCCACTATTTTCCTTATACTCATTCTAATGGAGAGATCCATGAACAGTTACTCCTTCATCTCCTACTTCTATAGTAGTGCACTGCAAATCTAAGTAGCACCAGGCCGGAAACGGAAATGGGAGCGGGGACAGGGAAACTCTAATCTCAAGTCTCAACTCTCAACAAATCAAGATACAGGTACGGGACGGAAACGGCGCACTAAAAATTTAGATTTTACTAATAAAAATAAATAACCATGAAATGAGGTCATGTTTATGTGCATGAAAATGAGAAATAAATAAACCAAACATCGGTATTGCGTGTAATCCATCCTACAGGCATAATAGATAAAATGACAAATAGTTTGTTAACCACAATTTATTGTATACTATGTAGCTATTTTTACAAAGAGACAATGAGACATATTATAATAGTTTGTTAAATGGTTCATCTATTATTTTGGTTTATCTTGGTCTCAGGATATTCTTGGCCCTAAACCCAAAAAAGAGATAGAAGTATAAAAACCAAAAACAAGAAGCATCATAAAAGTATAGAACAATAATATTTTACTGCAAAAACTGTAACTGCATTTTATTTCTGAAATTGATGTCTCGTTCTCGAAATATATGCCCTCCAAGAATTAAGAAGAAAACCGTAAGCACAAAATACCATGTTCTCTTTCTCGCAAATAAGAGATAAAACAAGGTACCCTTTGTGTTTAATTCATACCAAGGTTTTAGAAACCATCCACGCTCCACTCTGACATTTTTTTCTTGAATGAACAAAAATATATCACATGGTAATCCCTAGAGGGTGTTTATCATCAAGGTTATGATTTCAAACTGGTACTAAAGTTGGAAATCATAAACAAGCCAAAAGCATTATTGTCTGATACTCTACCCTAACAACACATCAGTATATATTAAAAAAGTTACAGCATTAAAAAATCGAAACTAATGACAAGCAATCACCTGAGATCCAGATCCAATGCACGGATCACTACCACGCAGCCCTTCCACAAGTTCGTTGTACAGCTCCTCTTTTGGGGTTGCTGCAGGTGCACCGTAATAAGAGAACTCAACAACATCCACATCGCACCATATGCCTCCTGGTCCCTAATCAATTAAGTATTGAATATATTCAACTGTAATGAAATTATAGAATACTGGAGAAACTGGATAACATTCAAAATTTTAAAGACATACATCATGTAGATGAATGTTATATTAATAATAGTAACCCAAACGCCATTCCTTCATAAGAAAAATGGAATTTTTTAAGTCACGGAATCATGAGTTCAGGAAGCGGAATTATCAACAACGAAAACAGAAATGTGTGTTTTAAGACCTCAAGGTAGGCCGGGAGACATTCAACGCAGCTGAGACACTGCCTGTTAACTTTTCTGGCTACAAAGACAAGGATAGCAGGTGTATCTGTCAAAACACCGCGCCTTATGCGAAATCCTATCGCTGTTCCCAGACTAAACCGGCGAAGAATTTTGCTATGAAATGCTCTAACGGTCATAAGATCGAGCAAAGTTTTAGCTTGCTGCCCCAACGGAAGCCGTCCAAGAGTTTCAGGCAAAACCCTCTTCTGAAGGTGTCTAAAGTAATTAGCCCTTTCCACAGCATCTAACCGGCTAGGCCATGAAAAGTAAGCCGCGCTACTCTCAGAGACCTGATTACTTGATGCAATCGTTTGTAATGGTGGAGGGCTTGTTGAAGGCAGATTGATATGATCGGAACCATTTCTTTCTAAATCCAGTGCAGATTCCTCTGATTGTGCGGATTCAGACTGATTCAACCTCAAATCCAGCCGTGCCTTGTTCATCTTCCAGTTTTCCTGCACAGACCACAGTCGTAGTCAAAATCTATCAGTGAGCTAAATGATTGCAACGAACGTTTCCGGTTTATAGGCAAGAAAATGAAATAGGGGCCAAGAGATAAATTTCCTACGGGCGGACTCACAGACTCGCAGTAGTTTTACACTTTTACTTTTTGGAAAATAAAAAGCGCCTTTTATTTTCAAAATTGTCCAAAATAGTATTAAAACATAATCAAAACTCTAAAATATGATCATAAGTTTATCATTCTTCAAATAGAACCTTAGATTACAATTTTATTTTTCATTTCCTTGCTTCCAAAGCTGCAGCGCGCTTGTCGATACCACTATCATAGCCGCCGCTCGTCGATTCTCAACCATTGCCACCACGAGTAATTTTCTGTATCTCTTTTCTCTTCTTCTTCTCCTTCTCCTTCTTCACTTCTCCTCTTCTTTTCTCCTCTTTCTTCTTTTCTCTTTTCTTCCTTCTTTTCTCTTTTCTTCTTGCTCGTACTATATTTCATTTTGATTTTGATTTTCTAATTTTCAGTCCACTTTCTTACTTTTCGGATCCTAATTTTTTTAAGATTAGAAAATTTTGGATGAGAAATTAAAACAAAGCTGCAGCAGCGCTTTCTAATCCTCTTCAAAATAATTAGTTATTTAGAACAATGGTTACCCATTAAATAACGGATAAGCTGATAAAACAAAACAAAACAACAATGGTTTTTTAGATGAGAAATTTTATTTACTTTTGACTTTGGTGATCACCTTATTTTTTCGATTTATCAGCTTATCCGTTAATTTTATTTATCAAATACATAACTTTTGATTTCAATGCTGAATTTTGTAATACTTCCTCCGTCCCATAGAAAGGTTCTCACTTTCTTTTTTGTACGACTCATATAAAGGTTATCATTTCTATTTTAGGAAACAATTTACAATTCTTAAAAGACGATTTAATCATTAAATATTAAAAATAATACATTTATAACATCATAGTTATTAACACTAACCTCATTATATTATACACCTATTAAGGATGTTTTTACTTAGACTGTAATTTGCTGGTCTGGTCTGGTCTGATCTGGTCTGGTCTGGTCTGATATGTACTGGTCTGGTCTGGTTTCTTTGTATTTTTATAACTATCCAAGTCTGGTTTGGTCTGGTCTGAACTGGTCTGGTCTGATCTGGTCTGGTCTGGGACGAATTACAGTCCAAGTAAAAATATCCTAAAATAATTTTTCAAAATATACTCTAACTACCTTATTTAATTATTGTCTAAATAACCATTGTTGTTTTGTCACAGGAACCTTTCAACGGCACGGGGGTAGTAATAAGAAAAAATAAGGTTGAAGTTACTTTTCCTGCTGTATTGATTGAAGTTACTATAGAAGACCATTTTAGCTATTTCCCATATAATTGTTCATTTATTTTATTAATAAGAGTGATGGATAGTGATGGAGTTATGGAACTAGGCTCAGAGCCTAATCAGCCCAAACCTCGAACTTGGACCCGTGGATCCAAGTCCACAACTTGGAGCCTGTCTGCCAGTCCAGCGGGGAGCCTGCTAGTCCGACCGACCTTCCAGCCCGGAAGAGTAACGGTCAAACAATAAGTGTGCTATTAATTATTTGTTTAATTTCGTATTAATGTTGTAATTAATTAGTCATTATTATCGGTAACGGTTACGATTTGTATACGCCTATAAAAGGTATGTTGTAATTCAGGTTAGGGGAGACGATTTCTATATGCTATTTCTGGCAACTAAACACTTTTAGTTTCTTTCCTTATTTGCATTATTTTCCTGATTTTCTGCTTGAGTGTCGTACGTAGCTTTCCTAAAAGCCTACGAACGTCCTATTTTGGACCAACATTGGTGCTTTTATTGAGAGTCTCTCTTGTCTCTCACATCACTTTAGCAGGAATCAATCAAGAAATTTCAGAAAAGAATGAGCATGATCAAAGGTTTTCAGCAGTTTTCAGGTCTTGTAATTCAAAAAATTTGAAAAGGGATGAAAAAAATTTGATCAGGCAATGCAATGGAGGTCTAGATCTAAGCCAGCAACCAGCCTCCACACAGGAAGCCCCCAAGCATGAGTCTCCCGCCGCTAAAGAAAATAAGTTGTGGAATCTGGAATTTTAGACCAGAACCAGTAGTTGCTGGAGCAATCGTCCTTGGCCCTGGCAGCTCTCTCCTCCGCCGCTGCTAGGTGATGTTCGCAGTGGCTCTACCACTTCGCCAGTCGCTGGTCGCGTCACATCTCTCCACCTCCGTCGGAGACTCGGAGCACACCCGCCGGTTGCAGCTTGCCTCTCTGCTGGCGTCGCAACCTCCTGGAACCCAGTGAGCTTCCGCCATTGAGGGCCGCTTGAGAGCTTTGCCCAAGATGCAGGCAGCAGCAGTATCGAGGGTCTCTGCTCCTCTCCCCAACGACGGAGAGCCTTATCAGCAAGCAACGAAGATGGCTGGACGGAGCACTTCACCCCATTTCTCTTCGTCGACACCAGTTAGAGGCCGCACGCCGACGGTCGCTCATGGTCTCTCTAATCGACTCTCGATTTCCTGAGATTGAAGTGTGCGGTGACTTGATTTGGATCGAGCTCTCGCTGCTTAACTTTGGACATAGGAGGATTATGACCAAGTCAAAATTGGCATAGGGATTCCAAATTTGGCTTCCTAAAGATCCAGCTGGCCGAGCCCTTATTTTGAAAGACAAGCACTCTTGGAATCTCTTCTATATAATTAAATATTAAAAAATTATAAATTGAAACATTTGAAAAGATAATTTAAGTGATATGATTGCTTTTACTCTTGTTAAGTGTGTGTAATTTTAACATTGAACAACAGACTTGTGAAATCTAATCATTCAAGTACGAAGGACGAGCACACACACTCGTACACTGGCCGAGCACACACACTCACGCCACCGGGTCACGTCATATGGGTGTGACGATTAATAAGCTCCCATGTAAATGTTAATACCACACACTCTTGACTTCATATGAGTTCTTGCGTGCTCTTAGCTCTTCATAATGCATCACACTCTGACCTCGGGGAACGAGTCACCCGTTCAAAAGTTTTTACTTGCGGGTTCGAACTACTAACCTCGGGCGGCGAGTTAAACCCTTGTTAGGGGCCTAGAGCCACACTCTTCCGAGCAATTTTGTCATTTAATTGACATTCACATTTCTCAAAAAGGTTGATATACTTTAGTTCTCTGGGGTTGGATTATCCGTTCGAGTGAGGAGTCCGACTCAATTACTCGCGGATTCAATCTTTCTTTCGGAGACTGGGTTGAGGCCTAACTTGGGAACTTGGTGTCACTCTTTTCAAGTGGTGAGTTCGACTCACTTACACACTGAGCCATGGTTCGACACCGGGCCAGATGCTCTATTCTACACTTGTTACTTTTATGTGTAGGTATGACTGAACGAAGACGAGCCTGATAAGTCTGAACCCGATGAGAAGAACGATTCTAGTCATCCTCTTCACAGATGGTGACCATTACAATAAAAGGCTGACGATTTCACCCTTTGCTTCACCTTGGGGGTATCGGGTGTACTCTTTTTCCCTTCATTAGGATTTTTTCCCATTGGGTTTTTTCCTAGTGAAGATTTTTAATGAGGCATCTCCCCAACATGGACAAAGGCGGGAATCTTCTAGTCTCGGAGAAGAGCAACTGACTTGGACTACTCCCTCTTAGCTGAGTCTACTACTCGACTAAGGGAGTGGGGGACTCGTGATGGAGTTATGGAACTAGGTCCAGAGCCTAATCAGCCCAAGCCCCGAACTTGGACCCGTGGATCCAAGTCCACAACTTGGAGTCTGCCTGCCAGTGCAGCGGGGAGCTTGCTAGTCCGTCCGACCTCCCAGCCCGGAAGAGTAACGTTCAAGCAATTAATGTGCTATTAATTATGTATTTAATTCCGTATTAATGTTGTAATTAATTAGTCATTATTATCGGTAACGGTTACGATTTGTATACGCCTATAAAAGGCAGGTTGTAATTTAGGTTAGGGAAGATGATTTCTATACGATGTTTCTGGCAACTAAACACTTTTAGCTTCTTTCCTTATTTGCATTATTTTCCTGATTTCCTGCTTGAGTGTCGTACGTAGCTTTCCTAAAAGCCTACGAGCGTCCTATTTTGGACAAACATATAGTGTACCCGGGGGTAGCTTATCCGAGGGGTTATTTCGGGGAATAACCTAGAGAGAAGCCAAAGCAATAAGTAAGAGAGAGAGTGTATTCGAGTATGAGTGTTGTGTCGATTACAATGGAAAATGGATGCTATTTATAGTAGCAATAAATGCTGGACAAGGGCACGTGTGAATCATCTGACGGCCGAGGGTCACCTCAATCGGGGTGGCACCGACATTTACATGTGCGCAGCATTAAATGTGGTGGTTCGACGTGACTCCGCATTAAATGATGTGGTTGCCTGTCTCTAAAAGGAACCTTCGCCGAGTCTGCTGTATGTCGAAGGCGTAGGTGTGGAATACTGACACTACTAGAAAAATAGCTATTTGTTGCGGTCATTTTTAGCTATTTGCTGCGGTTTTGAACCGCAACAATTGGCGGAGCAACAAATTGTAGGAAAACGTATTTGCTGCGGTTCAGAACCGCAGCAAATAGCTATTTTTTAAAAAATGAATTTTGACTTATTGATGCGGTTCTGAACCGTAGCAAATAACTATTTTTAAAAAACGAATTTTGACTTATTGCTCCGGTTCTGAACCGCATCAAATAGTATTATTTTATTTTATTTTTTGCATAAAAAAATATTCAAAAAAAAGCTAAAATTGTAATTTTTTTTGTTCTACTACCCATATGGCCAAGTTTACAAACATGGTGTTTCAAACCAAAACATATGCTATTTATAAAATAAGAAGCATTCAAATTACAACAAGAGCATCTTACATCACAAACCAAAACCATAATTCCAAAAGAACTAAGGTATATACATGTCGGTAGCGACGATGGTCGGGCAGCGTGAATGGAAGCGATGCAGTGACGGGATGAAATTTTTGGGAAGGGTTTGGTGTGTTTAGAAGATGTGGCTGGGAGGCCTGAGAGTAGGGCGAGGTATCCATCATCTCGGTAGGTTATTGTTGCGATTGAATAAGACCCGCAGCCAGAAGTATTGATTTTGGGTGATTATGAGGCGGGTATATGTTGACCGCAGCAAAAAGAGTTGATTTTGAGTTATTATTTGATGCGGTTGCTCTAAGCCCGCAACAAAAGATTATTTTTTAAAACAATTTAAAGACTATTTGCTGCGGGTATCCAAAAACCGGAGCAAATAGTTGAAAATGTTAACATATTGCTGCGGATGTTCCTATAACCGCAGCAAATAGGCAGCAGCAAATAACAAAAATTCTAGTAGTGCGAGGGCATGGTATGAATACCGAGGGCAATATATAGCCAAATGCTAACATTTTGCCCATAATTGCTCAAAAGCTTAGCAGGTCCATATCAAGTTGCCTTCTACAATTTAGAGCCTTCGGCCATAAGGCCGAATGCATTTACATGTGCAACGTGGGCTTCTACATGCTTGGGCCACTTTGTTTGGTCTTTGTGTGTTCATTGGGTTTGATGAGCCCGTGTAGGAGGAGCAGGAGTCTGTGGGTCGGGGGTCCCCGGACCATATACTCCATCAGGAGTCCCTCACTCCTTTTGCCGAAAGGTACTTGAGGGAAAAGGAGTAATTGTGGTTGTTCTGCTGAAGGCGTCCTTGTTGCGAGAGTTTCTTTTCATTGGTTGTTTGCATTTTGGTGTTGTCGAGGGGAGCTGTCAGTCCCCCATTTCTGGAGGCTTTTGTTGATGCTTTGAGAAATTTTTTAGCTTCCTGTGATTTTCCCGAAGGGGTTCTCTAGTCCCCCACTCCTAAAGGCACATGTAATGGGGTGAGAAGGAGTAGAGCAATGTCTGTCTCCAGTAAAGAGCCGAGGGCTGACGCATTTTGCTTCATTTTGGGGAGATGCCTCGTTAAAAACCTCATTAGGAAAAACCCTGTGGGAACAAATCCTAATGAGGGAAAAAGAGTACATCGGGTGCCCCCACAATGAAGTAAAAAGGTAAACCCTTCGGTCTGAGATGAAGGATAATGCTGAGGCCGAGGGCCATTTATAATCTGTGGAGAGTAGCCCCGAAAACCCGAGGGTTGCCTTTGATCTGAGGGCGGTGAGTGCCGAGGGGAATCCCCCAGGCCTCCATGAATCGAGGGCTGAGGGCTCCCGAGAGGTTATCCCAATCTCCATGATGAAGGCTAAATGCGACAGGAATGTCTTTGAACGTGATAACCTGAGAGCATGCTCCGTTGTTATTTGAAGGGTGCTAGCTGAGGGCACCTCAGGTTTTCAAAAATAGCCATTGGGATATGACCGTTGGAGAAGGCGTCCATGTAGCGTGCTCTGATTGGTTTGTTTCGGGCGGGCGTCACTGGTTGGCTTAGGCTGCGGTTAGCGGTGACGGGCTTTTAACCGGGGACTCGGTTCTCAGCCCAAACCCTAGATGGGGAGGCTATAAATACCCCTAGCTTCGCCTGACGTTCCTTGTGCGATTTTGTTGTTAGCGAAGCTATGACCAAATTTTTCTAGAGAGAGAAAGTACTCCGTTCGATCAAAAACCCAATTTCTGAGGTCAGTTCATCCTTCTTGCTTACCGTTATTCGCACTTTTTCCTTCACTTCCTTTAGATCTAGTGTTAGTCCATTAGGAAGCCTTTTTCTTCCCCCAACTCCTTTCTCCTATAGTTCTTAAAGATGTCGTCCGAAAGCGATTCCCAAGATATCTCAAGGGAGCCTTCTGTACAATCCGAGACCTGGTCGGATGGGAAATCAGCAAATGCAGAGGCCTCGTCTCATGACGATTCTGCCGTAGCGCAGGAGGTGCAGAAGGATCTTGTGGCCGAAGCTGAGGCTAAGGATTTTGAATAACTGAACGAGGACGAGGAGCTGGCCCTCGCTGTTGGTCCCGGTTATACTGGATACAGTCTAGAGGGGGGGGGGGGTGAATAGACTGTATTGGTTTTTAGCTTTTTTTTTTAAAACTAAGTACCAGTTCTTCAGAATAGCCTGTTCTGTTGAGAGAACAGACTGGCAGCGGATGGGGTTCTGGCAGGGAGTTCTGTTAGCCTCAGAGAAGCAAAGGCAGAAGGCCTTCTGTTAACTCGTAGAACGAGTTCTGCTGAACACAGATACCAAGTTCAGGGAGTTAAACGGTTCTAACTAAATGCAAGTATTAAAAGCAGTAAGTAAACGACACCAGGGATTTTTATAGTGGTTCAAGGAACAACTCGTTCCTCTAATCCACTGTTCCACTAAGCTGTAAAAACTGCCGTTTACAAAGCCTTAGTCCTAGCACTTAAGAAGCACTCCACGTCTTCTTCAAGCCTAGATGTGTCCTGGGATGCACTGCCTGGCTTCCTTTAACACTGGTCCTTTCACTGAGTCTCCTTGAAGTATCACCACTTCACTACTCCAGTTATTCGGACGTCCTTCTTGTAGCAAGAAGAGTTTCTGTTGAAACAGAGGTTCCTCCAACTAGCTTCGTTACAAAATGTATGTATGTGAAGAGCTTGAAGAGTTGAAGAACACTTGGAACTTTGCTTGAGTAGGAAAGAGTATTTTTCCGACTTCTGCCTTCTCTTGTAGAGGATAGTAAGTTTGAATCTCAAGGAGGCTTTTGCTTTTCAGAGTTTGAATATCTTGCTTGGTTAGCAATGTGATAGCAAAGTTATGGCCAAGTTTTTTTTTTTGGTTGTTCTTCGTAGTGTATCTTTTATACTGAGGTTGTCTTCCCGTTGGAGGAGTAGGAGGACAACTGCATTTAATGCGCGAGCAGTTGACTTGACCAGTAGGACCCGGTAAAGTTGGCGGGTTACTATTTTGGGATAAAGTAATCCTGACATTGCGGCCAATTATCTGCAATTACTCCACGGAGCATGGGGAGCATTAAATGAGCATTTAATGCGAGCACTGTAGCTTTTCCGTTTCATACTCCTAGCCGTTTGAAGGAATCTTTATGTTGACTTCCCGGCTTTGTGGATTTCTTCCAAGTGTCAGACCTTCTGGTGTTACTAACAGAGAACTGAATCAGAGAAGATCATGAGCACTTCTGTTGTTGGTAGCTTACGGAGAACCAGGAGGGTTTCTGTCACGCTAAAGGGTAACAGAGACCCTGACGTTTTCTGTTCCTAGACAGAGAACCAAGATCTTCTGTCTGGAGGACTTCTGGTAGAGAGGCCTTCTGGTAGTCGAATATGCTAAGAATTTTACAAGGGAAAATTCTAATACATAAATTCTAAAGGGGTACTCTACAGTCCTAATTAATATAGCATCATCAAAATCTAAATACAATAATTCCTTACAATTTCCCCCTTTTTGATGATGCCAAAACCCTTTAACTATTTCCAGAGAAGTGCCTTCACCACAAAAATTTAAAGTTTAAAACTTTTCATTTAAATTCTTGGTGGGCAGCTTGGTATAGGAAAATAGTAAGAGTACGATACATTCAGATAGCAGATAAGATATCACAAAGCAAACAAACAAACAAACACAAACAGAAAGTAAGGGAAAAAAAAAGAGATTGGGGAATTGCCTTACAACGTGTGAGGCAGAGATGTTCTTTTATTAAGGTGGATTACAAGATTGTCTGATTACATAATAGCCTTGGCTGCTTCAGCTCTTGCTTGTTCATCCAGTCCTTGTAGTCTCTTTAATTCAGCATTCACCTCTTTTCTGATTCCAGCCAGATTTCCAGTTCTCTGGTAGGAGGCCCAGACAGGTGAGAGTTTGCAGTCTAAGTAGTTAAGAACACCTTCATGGATATCTTTTCCTGGTACTATACTGTTGTGAAACCAGAATTCTGCTTCCTCCAGAGATCCACCATGTCTGACCTTCACTTGACCATCATGGTCCAAGTAGAGATTCTGTTGTTGAGTAGAGGTCATCTTCTGCTTCATTTCATCAAATTGTGTAGTAGTCATCACCTGAGAACCTCCCATTCTCCATTCTTTAAAGCTTAGAGCTTTCTTTTTCTTAGATCCTTTCTTCAGTGGGGATGGAGGTCTAGGAATACCAGCTAGCCTTTTCTTCTGAAGAGCAGCCTCAAAGTAAGGAGTGGGATCCACACTTGGTTCAGCAGATGTTGAGGTTCTGGTGGTTTTGGGTTTTGATAGATGAGGGCCTTCTTCCCCCTTTTTGGCATCATCTAGAACACCAAGCAAAAGGGAGAGCTTTTGGAATTCTGAGGCCTGAGTAGAGGCAATCTGTTCCGAGGTTTCTGGTAAGGTCTGAGTCACAAATGTGAGACCTTCAATAAGCCCATGTTGCTTCTGAAGTGCAGATAGGATATCTTTGTTACTGGCTTCTAAGAGAACCATCTTCTGGTATCTCTCTTTGTCTTGGGCAAATAGAGTCCTGGCTTGATCACGATGGACTTTGCACAGTTCCTCTATGTCCAGTAGCTGTTCCTTTGTCTTGCTATCAGCCCATTGAAGTTCCTCAATATTGGAAGAGATTGTTTCAATAGCTTGTCCCTGAGCTATCAGAGTCTGATGAAATGTGAAGAGGGTCTTATGGATACTTTCCACTTCCCTTGACAGTGTATCTGTTTTAGCAGTTGAGGAAGCCATGAAGTCGTTGAGAGATGTTGTCAGATTCTCAAAGCGGTCTGAGATAAACTGCATCCCAGAGTTGAGATTATCATTCACATGAGCAAGGTGCCCATAATGCTTGTCATTGATCTGTATCAACTTATTCATGCCATGGAGGAGTTGGCCACCAAAGTCTTCAGCTGCTTCAACGAATTTGTTGAAGGGAATTTGGTTGTCTTGTTCAACAGATGGAGGCATCTCTAGACCTCTTGACTTAGGCACAGGAGGCCTTCTGGCTTGTTTTTCACTCTGAGGAGGTGTCTTCTTCCTCTTGGAAGTTTCATCAGCAGCAATGGAGGATGTAAGAAATCCATCATTGTCAGAGGAGGAGGAGGACACCCTGAAGATAGGTTTTCTGATGGGGGTGGAGGCCACAGAATGTTGAGGGGAGATAGGTGTGGCTGCATCTTGTGGTGTATGCTGAGGAGAGGCAGTTTTGGATTTGTTGATGGAGGGGTTTTCTTGTTGTAAGGGAGCATTCAGTTGTTGTGGAGGAGAGGGTGGAGGTGATGGTGATCTGGATCGAATTGTGGGTTGGGATTTGCAGAGAGATGGATTTTTGGTTTTTGGTGAGGAGGTTTTCTGTTGGGGTGAAGTTGTAGAGGAGAAGATCTGTTGGTGTTGATAAGGGATAATTTGTCCTTGAGGGGATGGGGATTTGGATTTTGAGGTTTTCTGGGGTGTAGGGGTTTTCTGTGGAGAAGAGGGTTTCTGAGGAGTTGAGGAGGTGTTCTGTTTAGTGATGGTTTTCTGTGAGGGTGAGAGGGATTTCTGTTGAGATTGGGGTGAAGTGACTTTAGGAGAGGGAGGGGGAGAAGGAATGGTTGTGGGAATTACCTCTAGAACAGTTTCAGTGAACAGAGAGTCTCTCCATTCTTTGATCAGTTTTTCCATGACCAGAGGTAGGTCATTTGCAGTAGAGGGTTCACCTTCTCCATGTGCACTGTGTCGAAACTTGATCATTGACTCCTTCCTCTTCTTCTCAACTAGCCAAGCATCAAATGCGTCCATCTCATGCTCTTGAAGAGCCTTCACATGGTCTTCTGGTGAGTTTCTGACCAGAGGTGCTTTGCCTTGAAGTTTCTCCTTCTTCTTCTGTAGGACAGAAAGAAGAAAATCCTTGCTTAGGCAGGACTCCACATCTTCTGTGTCAGCCCATCTGAGTACTTCTTCTTCTTCAGAGATGAAGTAGGACAAGTTCTTGAGGAGGTCAGTGAGAGGTCCCACTCTCCACTTTCTCCATGCCAGAATCCTGATGAATTTCCTATCAGGGTTTGAAGTACTGCTTCTTTCAGAGGCAGGAGGAGAAGAATGTAGTTCCCCCTGAGAAGTGGCATTCTGCACAACTTCTTCTTCTTCTGAGTCACTTGACTCAAAGATGATTCTCTTGCCGTGCCAAGCATTTCTGTTGGCTGGGGCAGAGGTGACAGAGTCCTCCAGTTTCTCCTGTGCTGCAGGTGTCAAGATTTTGGCCTTCTTAGCAATGGGGGAGGCAGAAGGGGTGCTTGCTGAAGAGATAGGTGAAGGAGCCTTTCTCTTAAGTACAGATTTCTTTGCCACCAACTTGTGGACTTTGACAGGTGTGATCTTTTTCCTGGGAACCTTCTTGACTACCTTCTTCACCAAAGGTATTTCTTCTTCAGAGTCAGAAGGGGTAGGGGGTTTCTGTTGCTTCTTTGAGACTTTCTTTGGTTGAACAACCTTCTGTTGTTGCCTTTCCCTGTTGAACTCAATGGTTCTGAGTCTTTTCTGTTCTGCCTTGATAGCAACCTTCCTGTCACTTGAGGTGTTGAGGAAGAGCAGCTTGGTGTAGTCTGCCTCAACAGAGTTTCTCAGTCCTATCCTTGCTGTGAGCAGGATTTCAGAAATGAGGAGACCATAACCCATGGGGGTTCTGAAAAGACCTGTCTCCTTGTCTTTCTTCTTGATGAACTCAACAAGGGATTTGATAATTACTTGTCCCCAGTTGATGTTCATCCCATGATGAACTGCAAAGACAGCCTTTGCATTCAGCGCATTCATGTCATCTGTGGAGGTGCTCTTGCTCCAGACGCACCTATGCAGGATGTTGACCAGTTTTTCATAGTCGCTCAGGAGAAGATTTTTCTTCATGTAAAGCTTTGGAACTCTACCCACTTCAGGTCGGCAGTAGAGTTGGACAAAGTTGTCCACAGTGACGTTGACACTGTCCAGAGTGAGGAAGCCTTCAGTTTCCTCTTCTTGTGGGTCCTCTACTACGCCAAAGAGGGCGTTGAGGTCTGCAGGGGTGAGTGTAATGTTTTCACCATTGACGTTAGACCGGATGGTCTCTCCTTCGAATGTAGCGTTGAGATAAAACTCTGCTACATCCCTGGTACTGTAGGATTCAAAGTGATAACCTACCACTTTGTTCAGTTGGGAGTCCTCCATTCCCTTGATGATCTTCATCATCGTGTCGTGGTTAGAGGCGAGTTCAGGGAGTGCGGAGAGGTCGCAGTTCATCCCTGTGTAAATGTTCGAAACAAGAGTGTTGATTTCCTCCTTGGTGAGGTCGTTGATGTTGATGAAAGCCATTTGTTCAGAGAAGAGTTGCAGAAAGCTTGAGAACTATGGAGGTTTGAGAGTTTGAAAGTAATGAGAGCGGTAGAGGTTTAGGTTTGCGAAAAGGGAATTTATGTGTTTGGGTTAGTGGACGTTTGGAATTAATTTATGGTTCCAAGAAACCAATAAATGTAAAAAGGGGCGGAGTAAATAAACGGGGGCGCAGTAAATATTATACGGCTTGATACCGTTTTAAGGGTAAAAGGGTAAAAGACCTTTAATAATTTACTAAGGTACCCGGTTTCAGAAAATTTCTAAGTCCACAACCTTCTGAGGATCTTTCTGTAGAAGAGGAGGTTTTCTGATGCTGAGGGATTCTGCCATGGTGAGGACCAGAAGAGGTTAGCAGAAGAGGTTCTGCTACAGGTATTCTGTCAACAGCAAAAGAGCAACAGAGGGCCTTCCTTTTCATCTTTCCCTTGGAATCTCATCCATCATTCCCAATTCCTCTCTCAGTTTGTTGAACCTAGCCTCAGGGAGAGGCTTTGTCAGGATATCTGCAAGTTGGTCTTCTGTTGGTACATGTTCCATGCAGATATGCTTCTTCTCTACATGGTCTCTGATGAAGTGATGTCTGATCTCAATATGCTTTGTTCTGGAATGAAGAACTGGATTCTGAGTGATAGCAATGGCACTAGTGTTGTCACACAACAGCTTGATCTCCTTTGCTTGAATTCCATAGTCTTTCAGTTGTTGCTTCATCCAGAGTAGCTGAGCACAGCAACTTCCAGCTGCAATATACTCTGCCTCAGCTGTACTTGTTGAGATGGAGTTCTGCTTTTTGCTAAACCAGGAAGCAAGCCTTCCCCCTAGCAATTGGCAGTGACCAGAAGTGCTCTTTCTGTCTAGTCTGCAACCTGCAAAATCTGAGTCAGAATAACCAATTAATTCAAAGTTACCTCCCTTGGGATACCATAGGCCTGCATTGGGGTTTCCTTTGATATATCTGATGATTCTCTTTGCAGCACTTAGATGGCTTTCCTTGGGCGTTGACTGGTATCTGGCACAGATTCCAACAGAGAATGAGATGTCTGGTCTGCTTGCAGTTAGATACAACAGAGATCCTATGATTCCTCTGTATGTTGTTGCATCTACATCCTTTCCTTCATCATCTGGACCAATTCCTTGTGAGGTGTTCATGGGAATCTTCACTGATGATTTGCCTTCCACTCCAAACTTCTTGATTAGATCTCTGGTGTACTTCCCTTGATTGATAAAGATCCCTTCTGGAACTTGTTTGACTTGAAGTCCTAGGAAGTAGCTGAGTTCTCCCATCATACTCATTTCAAATTGACTCTGCATTACTTGAGAAAATTTCTTGCACAGTTCTGGATTAATACTACCAAATATAATGTCATCAACATATATTTGTACTAACAGAATATGATTAGCAACAGAGATTTGAAATAGAGTTTTGTCAACCTTTCCTTTAGTAAACCCATGGTTCACTAGGAAAAGGGACAATGTGTCATACCAGGCTCTGGGAGCTTGCTTAAGACCATAGAGGGCCTTTTTAAGCTTGTAGACACAAGAAGATTGAGTAGGAATGACAAAACCTGGTGGTTGTTCCACATAAACTTCTTCTTCAAGATCTCCATTCAGAAATGCACTCTTGACATCCATCTGGTAGACCTTGATGTTGTTGTAGGCAGCATAGGCTAGAAAGATTCTGATGGCTTCAAGTCTGGCAACTGGTGCAAAGGTCTCATCAAAATCTATTCCTTCTTCTTGACAATATCCTTTAGCCACTAGCCTTGCTTTGTTCCTTACAATGTTGCCGTCTTCATCTGCTTTGTTCTTGAATACCCATTTGGTTCCAATGACATTCTGGTGCTTTGGCCTAGGAACAAGTTCCCACACTTTGTTCCTTTCAAACTGAGTGAGTTCTTCTTGCATAGCATTGATCCAATCTGAGTCTGCAAGAGCTTCTTCAACTGTCATAGGTTCCATCTGAGATATATAGCAGGCAAGCATTGCTTCTCTCCTTGATGTGGATCTGGTTTGAACTCCACTTCTGATTTGACCAATTACTTGGTTAGGAGGATGATCTCTTAACCATGTCAGATCTGGTTCTGTCAGCTGCTGTCTTGGTCTCTCTGGTTCCTCATCTTCAGAGTTTTCATCTTCATTCAACAGAAGGGGGTTTGGTGCAGGTGTTGGAAATGCAGGGTTGTCTGCCACCTCTCCTGTTGGTGTTCTGTCTTCTATGCTGACATCCTTGAGAATTCCTGTTACCTCTTCAACAGAGGTGCTTTCATCAAACTTCACATGAATGGATTCTTCAACATGTAGGGTTCTTCTGTTGAGTACTCTATAGGCTTTACTGGTGTTTGAATAGCCTATAAAGACTCCTTCATCAGCCTTTTCTTGAAATACTTTCAGATGCTCCTTTCCATTATTGAGGATGTAGCACTTGCATCCAAATACATGAAAGTAGCTGATGTTAGGTTTTCTTCCCTTCCAGAGTTCATAAGGGGTCTTCTGGTGATTCTTGTTGATCATGCTTCTGTTCTGAGTATAGCATGCAGTGTTGATTGCTTCAGCCCAATATCTCATAGGCAATCCAGATTCTGCAATCATTGTTCTTGCAGCTTCTTTTAGAGTTCTGTTCCTTCTTTCTGCTACGCCATTCTGTTGAGGGGTTCTGGCGGCAGAGAGTTGATGAAAAGTTCCATTCTGATCACAGAAGTCCTTTATGACTTGGTTGACAAATTCAGTTCCTCTGTCTGATCTGATTGTCTTTACTTTCAAGTTCTTCTCAGTCTGAAGTTGCTTTAACAGAGATGGCAACTTCTGAAGAGTTTCATTTTTCTTTGTCAGAAAAACAGTCCATGTGTATCTGGAGTAGTCATCAACCATAACTAGGGTGTATCTCTTACCACCAACGCTTGGAGTCTCAACAGGTCCAAATAAATCCATGTGAATCAGATTTAGAGGACTTGTAGAAAGATCTCCAGCAATGGGTTTGAATGAATTCTTTACTTGTTTGCCTTTCTGACATGCACTGCAGAGGGTCTCCTTCTTGTACACAATGTCTGGTAGCCCTTCTATAATGTGTTCTCTGGCCAGTTTGTTGATTGTTTTGAAATTCAAATGATTGAGCTTTTTGTGCCAGTCCCAGCTCAGTTTTGAATCTCCTTTGGCTATCAGGCAAACTCCATCTTTTGCAGTGTTCCAATCAACTACATAGATGTTCTTCTTCCTTGATGCTGTAAGAACCACTTCCTTTGTTGTCTCATGCTTCACATAGCAGAAGTCCTTTGTGAATTCAACAGTGTAGCCTTTGTCACAGAACTGGCTAGCACTCAGCAAGTTGAACTTCAGTCCTTTGACATATGAGACATCATCAATGATTATCTGGTTCTTTATCAGCTTCCCTCTTCCTTTTGTCTGGCCATCTTTATCATTACCTCCAAAGGTAACTCTAGGCCCTTTGATTTTCTGGAACTCTGTTAGGCAACTTCTGTCACCTGTCATGTGCCTGGAGCATCCACTATCAATAAACCATTCTTGTTCAGAGATGGCTCCAGCACACAGTTCCTGCAAGATCAAAAGAAAGATTTAGGTACCCAAGCAATGCTGGGTCCTGGGGGGTCATGGAGTCTGGGTAGTTGGTACCATTTTGGTCTCATCAAGTGAAACCTTGGTGGGTGGTACCCATTGTCCACCTGGTAGTTATAGTAAACTGAAGTGTGATTCACTTTGGGCAGATGCTTGTGAGGGTCATGCTTCCTGTTTACATACTTTTGCATAGCTTTCTTTGTTGGAAAGAAGTCCCATATACTATCAAGAGCAGAGGGACGGTTAACTTTGGGCTTCTGAGGTTGACCAGCCAACCTCTTCTGCCTGAAGTTAACTCTCTCTTGATATTTGCCCTTCTGGTGGTCATTTCTGGCACGATTGACATGAGGTTGTCTGTCAATGAATGGTCTTTTATTTTTGTTATTCTGAAAACCTCTTCTGATGTTAGTTTTTCTGCCAGGTTCATTATTTTTCAAAAAGGGTTTCTGTTGAGCCTTTATCTTACCCTTTTCTGGTCTGACTTTCTCATGAACAACCTTGGTGCCAGATACACCAGCTTGACAGATGGGGCTAGAAATCAGTGGCTCTATGACCTTATCTGCCTTAGCAACTCTGGTGCTAGGCATTACAGAAGGCTCACCTGATTCTGTTGAGCCATAACCAAGACCAAAGCCAGTGCCAATCTGTTGATCAAGCACAATCTTTTCCATGGAAGACTGGGCCTTCTGGTAAGCTTTGTACTTAATCTCGAGAGGCTCTATTTCTCTTATTCTCTTAAGAAGAGAAACATTTTCAGTCTCCAGTTGATCTCTTTCCTCAATTAGAAGATTGATTTTGATCTCAACCTCCTTTTTCAAGTCAAGAATTTCAGCTTTTAACTTACTGTTTTCTTCTGTTACAGAAGAATAAGTGGCTTGTATGGCCTTAAACTCTTCCCAAAATTCTGACATTGAATCAGAATTAAAAGCTAAACCTACCGAAGAAAAACTAGATTCAGAAGTAGAGGTTACCTCATCATCAGAATGGGCCATGAGGCAAAGGTCTTCTGTCTCAGTATCCAGGCAACAGAAGGCCTCATCAGAATCTGAGTCAGAACTGGATTCTGTTTCTGACAGAGGGTCTTCCTCCACCTGTTCTGTTACAAGTGCCTTTCTCCTTCTGGAGTTGTCCTCGTACTTCTTCTTTTCTCCATCCTGTCCTTGCTTCTTGGACACTCTAGGATGGGGACAATCAGCCTTGAAGTGACCAGGTTGTCTGCAGTTGTAACAGAGAAGCTCTCCACTGCTTTCTGTTGATTTGACCTTCTGGTATGGCTTTCTGTTGAAAGATGGACTCCTTCCATCTTTGGGATTCTTCATAAACTTTTTGAATCTCCTGGCAAAGGCAGCCATATATTCATCAGATAAAAGTACTGAAGGGTCAAAATCATTTACCTTAGATGTGCTGGCAGTGAGGGCTGTAGTGGTCCTCTCTTCTGGTACATCTTCCTTCTCTTCAATCATTTCAAACTCATGAGCTTTGAGATCTGAAATGAGCTTATCAGTGGGATAAGTCTTTACGTCCTTGCTGGCTTGGACAGCAACTACCTTCATCTTCCATGCTGAGGGCAGTCCCCTCAACACCTTCAGGTTGATCTCCTTGGTTGTGAGATCCTTCCCAAGCTCAGAGATCTCTCCAGTGAGGGTGAGGAGCCTGTCATACATCTTGGAGATGCTTTCACCAGGGAGAAGTTTGAAGTCATCAAACTTCTTGTTTGCTATGGTTAGTTTGTTGTCTTTCTCTTGCTCATCACCAGCTCCAATGAGCTCAAGAGTATCCCAGATCTCCTTAGCAGTTTTGCACTTCTTGATTCTGTTGAAGTATCTATCATCAATGGACTTGTAGAGGATGTCCTTAGCAATATTGTCTAAGTTGTACTTTCTCCTCTCTTCAGTGGTCCATTCAGACTTAGCTTTGCTGATCATCTGGGGTCTGGTGTTGTCTATGGCATGTTCAGGATTGACCTTCTGGAAGCTAGTGAAGGGGCCAATGTCAAGAACTTCCCACATCTCATCATGCAGGGCACAGAGATGTGCTTTCATCCGGATCCTCCAGTCATCAAACTTAAGATCTGAAAACATAAGATTCTTGGACAAGGAGTGATCCATTATATCAGATAAAAATGAGGTAAAGCAGAAAAACAAGTGGATCTTTGTTCAACGAATAACCTAAAAGATTATTAGAACAAGGAGGCTCTGATACCACTTGTTGGTCCCGGTTATACTGGATACAGTCTAGAGGGGGGGGGTGAATAGACTGTATTGGTTTTTAGCTTTTTTTTTAAAACTAAGTACCAGTTCTTCAGAATAGCCTGTTCTGTTGAGAGAACAGACTGGCAGCGGATGGGGTTCTGGCAGGGAGTTCTGTTAGCCTCAGAGAAGCAAAGGCAGAAGGCCTTCTGTTAACTCGTAGAACGAGTTCTGCTGAACACAGATACCAAGTTCAGGGAGTTAAACGGTTCTAACTAAATGCAAGTATTAAAAGCAGTAAGTAAACGACACCAGGGATTTTTATAGTGGTTCAAGGAACAACTCGTTCCTCTAATCCACTGTTCCACTAAGCTGTAAAAACTGCCGTTTACAAAGCCTTAGTCCTAGCACTTAAGAAGCACTCCACGTCTTCTTCAAGCCTAGATGTGTCCTGGGATGCACTGCCTGGCTTCCTTTAACACTGGTCCTTTCACTGAGTCTCCTTGAAGTATCACCACTTCACTACTCCAGTTATTCGGACGTCCTTCTTGTAGCAAGAAGAGTTTCTGTTGAAACAGAGGTTCCTCCAACTAGCTTCGTTACAAAATGTATGTATGTGAAGAGCTTGAAGAGTTGAAGAACACTTGGAACTTTGCTTGAGTAGGAAAGAGTATTTTTCCGACTTCTGCCTTCTCTTGTAGAGGATAGTAAGTTTGAATCTCAAGGAGGCTTTTGCTTTTCAGAGTTTGAATATCTTGCTTGGTTAGCAATGTGATAGCAAAGTTATGGCCAAGTTTTTTTTTTTGGTTGTTCTTCGTAGTGTATCTTTTATACTGAGGTTGTCTTCCCGTTGGAGGAGTAGGAGGACAACTGCATTTAATGCGCGAGCAGTTGACTTGACCAGTAGGACCCGGTAAAGTTGGCGGGTTACTATTTTGGGATAAAGTAATCCTGACATTGCGGCCAATTATCTGCAATTACTCCACGGAGCATGGGGAGCATTAAATGAGCATTTAATGCGAGCACTGTAGCTTTTCCGTTTCATACTCCTAGCCGTTTGAAGGAATCTTTATGTTGACTTCCCGGCTTTGTGGATTTCTTCCAAGTGTCAGACCTTCTGGTGTTACTAACAGAGAATTGAATCAGAGAAGATCATGAGCACTTCTGTTGTTGGTAGCTTACGGAGAACCAGGAGGGTTTCTGTCACGCTAAAGGGTAACAGAGACCCTGACGTTTTCTGTTCCTAGACAGAGAACCAAGATCTTCTGTCTGGAGGACTTCTGGTAGAGAGGCCTTCTGGTAGTCGAATATGCTAAGAATTTTACAAGGGAAAATTCTAATACATAAATTCTAAAGGGGTACTCTACAGTCCTAATTAATATAGCATCATCAAAATCTAAATACAATAATTCCTTACACTCGCCGTTCAAACTGCGGAGGAGGAGGAGGAGAAGGAGAGGTGGAAGGTCACAATTGCTGTGCTTCCCCGCGCAATGCCGGTGAGGCGAGTAGCTCCCGGCCTCTCAATCCGGAGCCTCTTAGGGTGGCCCAGGGTAAAAAAAGAAGGCGAAGGCTGCACCAAAGAAGAAACAGGCCGCCGTCGATGCTGGGCAGCCGGTGGGCATTCCCGAAGGCTACTCATACCTAAACACCATCGTCCTGGATGTGAAGACAAGGGCTACGGCTGCGGAGTACCAAGCTACGCAATTCTTTGCAGGCCCTCAGCACGAGTGGTGGAACCGGGGCCAGATGACGTACCGCTGCACGCGCCCGAGGGTTGCTTCGTTGTCCATATCTTGTCGATGGAATTGGGGCTCCGGTTTCCACTCCACCCCTTCGTGCTGGAATACTTGCGGTTTGTGAAACTGGCCCCCTATCAGCTAACACCCAACAGTCATTCTTACCTGGCTGGATTCATTTCCCCCTGCCGGAGACGGAAGGTCCAACCCACCTTGGACCAGTTCTTCCTCTCTTTCAATCTCTGTCGCGGGGGGGGGGGGGGGGGGGGGGCATTCAAACGTCGGGGGCTTTGCCAACTTGCAGCAGGTCCCGGATTTTAGGCTGTTTGATGATGTCCCTTCGTCCCACAAAGGATGGAATGATAAGTTCTGCTACATCCTCCTGGCGGAGAATCCCTTCCCTGCTCCTCTCCACGATAGCTTTCGGAGGCACCTAAAGGCAGACGGTGCTGCTCTCGAGAAGAACGGGAGGAAGCTTGCCAAAAAGACGGAGGGTTCTGACAAGCACGTGACGATCAAAGATGCCACCCTCCCGGATGAGCTGTATGATCTGAACATCCGCCGATACTAGCTGATGGGGGAGAAGGACGAAAGATACCCCCATAGATTGTGTCTATGAGAGTGCCGGAGGTGATTCCCGAGGGCTCTAGTATTTCGTACTTGGAAAATTTTGTGTAGTTTTCCTTGTGCTTTATTACTGCAACATAGTACTTACACCTTCTTCTCTGTTTTGCAGGGGAGGCCATGGATGTGAGATCCTTCGCCGGACTTGAGAAGAAATTGGCTAAGGAGTCAAAGAAGAAGGAGACGGGGACCCAAAAACCCATCGATGAATTCTTTCAGAGGGACAAGGGGCCCTCATCGACTGTCCCTTCTGCTGTCGGTGGCGCCGAGGCCGGAGGCGACCAAGTCGCGATTGCCAAGAGAAAGGCGGTGGGCAAAGCTGTCGTGCCCGCCAACAAGAAGCTGAATAAGGGGGGTGCCGAGAAGAAGGCTACCCCGTATTGGTTGTAGATGAGCACTCCTCGTCTGAGGCCTCAGTCGTGCCAGCAGCCATTACTATTAACTCCCCTTCGACGCAGCTGGGTGTTGGGGGGTTCCCTCATGACACCGTGCAGTTCTCCGTTGTGAGGGGGACAGCCATTATGCACGGCACCCTCGACCCGAGGGAATTCCTGAGGGGTGCTACCCCTGAGTTGGATAGGGCAGCCCTCAGCAGGTACGAGGACGAAGCTCTTGATTCCAAGATCCTCCAGTCTTCTCTAACTTTAAGATCCCCCCATCTTTATGTTTCCTTAGTCATTTGGCCTTAGCGTATTTTTTATAAGTCTAATCCTTTTGCTTGTTTGCTTATAGGCTTGCATCGCCTTCAGAGAACAGATTCGGAGGGTAGAAGATATGTGCCTCCAGAACGCACAGCAAGACGAAACTTTGACGAAGCTTGTCAAAGAAACGCCGCCGCCGTGAGGGATATGGCGAAGCTGGAAGAGGCCCTCCGGCAAATGGAGCAGAAGTTGGAGGCTACCAGGGTAGAGGCCAGGGCCAAGGGCAAGGCCGAGGGTGCCAAAATAGCCGCTGAGGAAGCCGAAGCGACCAAGGAAGAGGTTGTCACTAGGGCTCTGGAGGGCGCTGTTGCCAAAGCTCGGGCGGATGTTGTCGATGCCTGTGTCGCCGAGGGTTGGAAGGCCGAGGACCAAAAACAATGGTTGGCCTCGGTAGTGGAGGCAACTGTTGATGACTGGGTAACCGGCCCCGGGGCTGAATGGTTAGCACCCGGAAGGGTAAGGAGTACTATGATGGGGGCGAGTACTTCACCCAAGCTCTCGTCTACCGGAGGCTCGCCCGGCATTATGGGGTGGACCCGAAGGAGTTCAATCTGGCAGCCTATGGCCTTCCCCCCTCCAGCCAGACGTCCGTGTTCCCCTCCCTCCGGACTTTGAGAGGCCAGACCTTGAAGGTTCCGAGCTGATGAAGGAGGCGCTCGATGAGGATGAAAAGGCCAGGGAGGACGTTACCTCGAAGCCTACTGAAGAGGTTGTTGCTGAAGTAGCCGATGTTTGATAGTACTTGTAATTTTTTGAACTGTGATGTATGATAACATTTCGTAGCTTTCGGGTTCGGCCAAGATGTAAAACAACTTACTCTTTTATTTCGTGAATGAATGCCCCTTCTGGACTTGTCTTTCTTTTATGCCTTCTATGTGTATGGTTTTATGAATGTATGTCTGCATTATGAGTTGACCGAGGGCCAAATATTTAAGACTTAGAAAATTTGCTAAGTGATGTTTACCGCTTAGCCTTCGGCTGACATCTTCCTTTAGCTGTAAGAAATAGCTGACCCTCGTCGTCTACCCCCGGGGGAACTGGTGTTGTGGACTTGGTATATTTCTTAAGTCACTTGTAGGGCAAAAGCCTTCGACATTGATTTAAAATCTCTATTGACCTTCCAAGCTAGTAGCCTCCTGCCGAATAGGAGCCCTCGATGTTGACGGTATGGTCGGGGGCTTTAGGAATGTGGACTTAGATAATTTCAGCCCAATACATAAGAGTGGGCGCCCGTGGTACTTTGTTGAGGTACCGATGGGTGTAAAGTAGTAGCCTTCTGTGCTGGCTTTCGAAGTTTGGCCCTCCAAAGATTGATGTGGCGAAGGCTTTCCCAATGTGGACTTAGTTAAAATTTTCCATTCCACATGTAACCGCCAGCCCCCGATGTTGAGTGAGTGTGTCGGAGGCTTCCAAAGTGTGGACTTAGCTTATTTTAGAAACACTTGTTTCATAGGAGCCTTCGGAATAAGGACCAATGATCACAGGCGAACTCCCGGTTTGCTTGAAAGGAAACTTCTGGTTTTGTTGTCGAAGGGTGTTCCGTTGCGGACTGTGAAACGTTTACTCATTGATTGCTCGTTGAGTCTACTCCCCTTCACCCCTCTTTTTTTGGATAGTGAAGGGAAGGCTTCAAGAAACTTGGTTTCTTGGTAAAGCTTGGCCTGTGGGGAGGCAACGGTATAAATCGTTAGCTCCTCCCTCAGTGTTAACCTTCCGGGTTCCGAGGGGTTTGAGAGTCGTTTCCTCGGCCCGAGACGTAGTCTACTACCTGCCTCCCCTTGGGGATGGCACGGATAGCATCTCGGTTTTGAAAGTCATTCCCTCAGCCCGAGATGTAGCCTGTTGCTTGCTTCTCCTTGGGAGATAGCATGGGAAGCATTTCGTTTGTGAAAGATGAATCCTGGGCCCGGGACATAGTCCGTTTCCTACCATTCCCTTGGGGTAATGGCTCGAAAAGCGTTTCAAGGAAGGGTTTTATTTGCATATTAGTTGCAAATGGTTGGGGGCACTTGGTGCCTCCGGGACCGATTGGTGGCGCCTTCGGTACAGTTGCATCCTCAAGGGGAACGACTTCATCCTTAGCGTAATGCTGCGAGTGGTAATCTGAAACACTTGGTGTCATGTTCCATATTCTGCCCCCGGTACTTGGTACTGAGGGCTCATTTTGTTGCAAACACACACTTGGTGCCGAGGGCTTGCGTTCCCATCATTATCTTGAGGCCTCATCTTTATGAGAGAAGGCCTCGGGGCGGGGGATTGTCCGAGGGCTTGGCTGCTCATATGCATGTTTGTACTTGGTACTCGGTGTCTCAACACATGTTCCTTTTTGTGAAAAAGAGGGGGCCTTGGGCCGTTGGATAAGTACATTCGTGAGTTATGGGGGCTTGGCCACTCACATGTTACTGATAGAATTTGACCAGGTGATGTACATTCCAATGTCTAGGGACCTCGGTCCCATTGGGGCGTTTTAGCTTGTAAGTTCCTGGCTTGATGATGGCTGCAACAATGTAAGGGCCCTCAAACTTAGGTGCTAGCTTTCCACCCTTGGTGGGTTGGCTGGCTTCCCTTCTTCTTAGGACGTAGTCCCCTACTTGAAATTCTATGGAGCGGACCTTCGCGTCGATGTAGCCTTTAACTTGCCTTTGGTAGTTCTCTGCCTTTAGGAAGGCTTGTTCTCGGCGCTCCGAGATTAAGTGGAGGTCGAGAGCCATATTGGCGACGTTGACCTCATGCTCGTATTGATCTACCCTTCGGGTGGGGAGAGTTACCTCAGTGGGAGCTTTAGCTTCGAATCCATAGCACAGGGAGAAGGGTGTCTCGCCCGTTGCCCTTTTGGGGGTGGTGCAGTAGGCCCATAAGATGTTGTGAAGACCTTCTACCCAGCCCCCCCTTCGGCTTCTAGCTTCTTCTTTAACCCCTCTAGTAGAGTTCGGTTGGCGTTCTCCACTTGACCATTGCCCTGAGGGTAGGCAACTGACGAAAAGGTATGTTTGATCCCCCATGCCTCCAGGAGGGCGCAGAAAGGGGCTGCCTCAAACTGGGTTCCATTGTCGGAGATGATTTGTTGGGGAACGTTGAACCTTGTGAGGATGTTCTTTATTACAAAATGATGGCATCTGGCCTCGGTGATGCTGGCAAGGGGCTCCGCTTCCACCCACTTGGTGAAGTAGTCTATGGCCACGATGATGTACCTGTTGTTGGAGGTACCCCTTGGCAGTGGGCCTACCAGGTCAATGCCCCACATGAAGAAGGGTATTGTTGTGCTGATTGGGGCGTAATTAACTGCTGGTCTTCCGGGGGCCCTCTGAAAGTGTTGTCAGGTGGTGCACCATCGGGCGAGATCCGCACAATCCCGAGCCATCGTAGGCCAGAAGTAACCTTAGACTATGAGCCTTTGGGACATAGAGAAGGGCTTTTGGTGAGCTGAGCAAGTGTCATTGTGCACTTCCTCCATGGCAACTTTGGCTTCATCCTGATGAAGGCATCGAAGTAACGTACCGTTGTAAGACCTTTTGTATAGCCTTCCTTCTTCGAGGGTGTAGCTGGGAGCCCTCAACTTGGCAAGTTTCGCGCGGGTCTCATCTTCAGGCAGTTGCCCTGTGGTGATGAACTGGATGATATCTGAGATCCAGTCCTCAGGCCTTTGTTGCATGTTCATGACGGAGCTGGCGTGTATGCTTGAGAGGCTGAGTTCCTCTATCCTCACAATCTTGGAGAGGTGTTCTGGGGATTCATCCGAGAGTTTGGATAAGATGTCGGCCTCGAAATTTTGAGCCCTCGGTATTTGAGTGACAGAGTGAGCCTCAAATACCTTGAGTAACTCCTTGGCCGCTTCTTTGTATTGTTTCATTCTTCCTTCCTTCGCTTCGTATTCGCCAGAGATCTGGCCAACCACCAACTTGGAGTCACACTTTACATGGATCATCCTCGTCTTGAGGTTGGCCGCCGGCCGAAGGCCACAGAGGAGGGCCTCATATTCGGCTTCATTGTTGGAGACCTTGAAGGAGAAGCGGACAACATAGTACGCGCGGAAGCCTTCAGGTGTGATAAGAACAACACCTCCCCTGCATGCTTTTGCTGCCGAGGAGCCATCTGTGTAGAGGGTCCACCATTCGTCCAAGGGTGTCGGGGGCTCCTCGTTCACCGCGGATCTCACTGTGCATTCTGTTACGAAATCTTCCAGGGCTTGGCCCTTGATGGCAGGTCTAGGCCGGATGTCGATGTTGTACTGGTTGAGGAAGATAGCCCATTTCACCATTCGGGAGGAGCTGGTGGGACTCCTCATTAAAGCGCCGAGGGTTTGATGCGTGAGGACCTGGATCTGATGGGCTTGGAAGTAATGGCTCAACTTCTTGACCATCCAAACGATAGCTAATATTGTTTTCTCCACGGGAGAGTACCTGAGTTCTGCCTCCCTGGGGGTCTTGCTAACATAGAAGATGGCGTGTTGAATGTCGTGTTCCTCCCGGATCAGGACTGAGCTGATGGTCGCGGGGCTAACGCCAAGATAAAGGTATAATGTTTCCCCCACCTTGGGCTTGGAGAGCACAGGGGGTGAAGACAAGTACCGTTTCAATTCTTCAAAGGCTACTTGGCACTCAGTGGTCCATCAGAAGTCGACGGTCTTTCTCATTACTTGGAAGAAGGGAAGGGCCTTCTCTGCTGATTTGGATAGGAAGCGGTTGAGGGCTGCCAGGCGGCCCGTCAACCGTTGGACCTCTTTCACGTTGCGTGGGGGTTCCATATTGATGATGGCCTGGATTTTCTCGGGGTTGGCCTCGATACCCCTTTGGCTTACCATGTAGCCCAGAAACTTGCCTCCTTGCACCCCGAAGGTGCATTTCTTCGGGTTCAGCCGGAGATTGATTTTTTGCATGATGGTGAAAATTTCCCGAAGGTCTCCGGCATGGCTGGTTGACCGCTTGCTCTTGACGATCATGTCGTCGACGTAAGCCTCCATGGTGCATCCTAGGACGGCCTGAAAGACTCTGGCCACCATCCGGGTGTAAGTGGCTCCTGAATTCTTTAGGCCGAAGGCCATCACCAAATAGCAAAAGATGCCTTCGGGAGTCATGAAGGCTGTTTTCTCCGCGTCTTCCTCATGCATATATATTTGGTGATATCCTCGGAAGGCATCAAGGAATGACATGATCTCACAGCCCGCCGTCTCATCTACCAATTGATTGATGTTAGGCAAGGGGAAAGGATCCATAGGGCAGGCTTTGCTGAGGTCTGTGTAATCGATGCACATGTGGAAGGTGTGTGGCTTTTGTGCTAGGACCACATTAGCTAGCCATGAAGGGTATTTTACCTCCCTGATGTGTTTGATGGAGAGGAGCATAGCGATTTCCTTCTTCACGAAGTCCTTCCTTTCGGCCGAGAGGGGCCTTCTTCTCTGCTGCACAAGTTTCGAGGAAGGGTCCACCGTTAGGCGATGAGTGATTACCCTTCGGCTGATTCCAGGCATGTCCTCCGCCCCCCATGAAAAAACAACGGAGTAGGCGCGGAGGGCTTCTGTGATGCCAGTCTTCAGGTCTTCGGGGAGCTTGGCTCAAATCTTTACGACTCTCTCCGGTTTGGCCGGGTCAAGCGCAAAGTCTTCTACCTCCTTAGATGGTTCCGCCCTCAGCCTCTTCTCTTCCTCTTTTACTGTTCCGGTGATGGTGTCTACATGGAACTCAGCCTTACTAACCTTATTTGTTATTTGGAGGTAACAGGCGCATGAGAGCTTCTGGTTCCCCCTCGAGTACTCGATGCCCCTTCAGCAGGGAATTTGAGGCATAGGTGTTTCATGGAGATGACTGCCTCCAGATCCTCGAGGGCAGGCCGGCCGAGGATGATGTTGTGGGCGCAGTTGATGTTGACGACAACGAACTCCACTTTGAGCTTGGCTCTATGGAGCCCGTCGCCGAAGAGTACCGGGAGGGATATTACCCCCTCGGAATCTATGGTGTCTCTGGTGAAGCCGGACAGAGGGGTCCGGATGGGCCGAAGGGACTCCCTCTCCAGATGCAGCTCTTTGAACGTGCTGAGGTACATTACGTTGACGGAACTGCCCGTGTTAACGTAAGTCCTGTGGACGATGGTGTTATTGATCTCACTCTGGATCACTAACGCGTCCCTGTGAGGGGAGGAACCTGGGGGGAGGTCGGCGTTGGTGAATATAATGGGCTCCTCCCTCATTCGCTTTACGGGGGCATATGAGTGACTTCCCCTACGTAAAGGGACTGCACCCACTTCTTTCTTTGTCTGGTGGAATCTCCTCCTGTGTTGCCGCCGGTGATCATGTGGATGTGGCGTTTCTTTTCCTGGCACTGGTTGTACCCCTCTTCCTCGCTGAGGTTGCCAATCTCCCTGTTCTTACCCTTCGGGTCGCTGAGGGGAATGGTATTTAGATTCACCCAGGCGTTCTCTTTCGTAGGGGGCCTTGATGAGGGGTACCCCCTTATGAATTGGGATAGGTGGCCCTGTTCTATCAATTTCTCAATGGCTACCTTCAGCTGCTAGCAGTCATCGGTTCGGTGGCCTGGGTGCCGGTGAAATTGGCAGTAGGGTTCCTCGGGGTTGATGGCGTAGACATCCCGGGGCGCCCTGGAACCTCGCTCCACTAGCCCCCTCTTCTCAGCGTAGTCCAGAATGACGCTGATGGGGTGCGTCAGGGGGGTCCGAGGGTGCTCCAGAATAACGGGCTGGGTCCAGGCCTTCGAGTTAGTTTTGTAGCCTCCCTCGGGCTTAGCTTGGCCGTGCCGGGGGCAATCACCGGAGGGTAACGGTCCCTTGGATTGGTGGAATGGGGCTCCTAGCCCCTGATGGTTCCTATCATCTGCCCTAGGGCGTTGTTGTTCGGGGTTTCGATGGCACTTCTCAACCTTCTCGGCCTTCGCGTACCGGTCTCCCCGCTGGTGGGCCTTTATATAATCGCGGGGAGGTTTGATAATAAGACTCCTTAAAAAGTTCCCGATGCGGAGGACTGTCTGTAGGAGAGCCATGAGGGTTCCATCGGCAGCGCCGTCAACCTTATCCGTCTCCAGCCTCCAGCGTTCCAAGAAATCCCGGAGGGTTTCCTCCTTCTGTTGCCTCACCGTCAGTAAGTGGGAGAAGTGTTTCTTTGATCGGTGCCTCCCCGCGAACTGCGTCAAGAAACGCTGGGCGAGTTCTTGCAATGAGTCAATGCTCCCCTCGAGCAATCGGTTGAATCATTCATATGATGGTCCTTCCAAGGTGGAGAGGAACCAACGACATAAATATTCATGTGATGCCCCCATCATCATCATACTGTTCTGGTACCTGCTGTAGTGCTCCTGGGAATCTGGGCCGCCAATACCCTCGGGGTAAAAGGCATCCTTGTCCGGAGCTGGATGACGGGTTCCCCGAAGCCCTCAACAATCTTCCTTTGCATTTCCTCCATTTTGGCCAGCATGGCCTCATATTTGGGATCCGCGTGGGAGGCAGAAGCGGCTGTGTGCGTTTGGCGAGCCTCCATCTCATCAAGCCGGAGTTGAAGGGCTTCAATGATGTCATCCCGATGATCCTTCCGGAGTGGTTCCGCCCCCTGTGATTGTGCGCGGGATGAGTGAGCTTGGTTGATTTGGCGCCTGGCGTCATCGGCATGGAGCAGTCCCTTGCCCCTGTCTTGAGGGGGACGCCTCTCGTCGGCCCTCGAGACGGATCATCCGCTCTCCTGAGGTCTTTGGAATGCCTTACCACTGAGGCGGTCTTGGATCCCTCGGTGATCCTGCACTCCTCCGAGCCTCTCGAGGGCAGAGGTCCGGGGCCTATCTTTGTTCGCCCTGCGCTGGTCCCAGGACTGAGCTTCCTGGGAGGCGGTATCCTGAGAAACGACCCCTTCGTTTTTCCCGATCCGAAGGATAGGGTTTACGAAGGGGGTGGAGGTGGGGGAGGAACGATGTTCTCCCCGACCTGTGGCTGAAATGGCACCAGAGTGCCGAAGGCCCCAGGGTTCTGGGTGAGCGTCTGTATGAAGGCAGAGAATGTCGACTGCACGTCGATAGTGAGGACCGGAGGGCTCACTTGATTCTCGCTCTGGTCCTTCCCCCGGGCTTTGATGTCTAGGCGGGTATCGAGGGCATTCCTCTGGAGCTGGAGACGTAGGTCGACAGCAGCTTGTTCCGACCCGGGGATGACTCCGCCCTCAGGAGCCCTGTTGGAGGCTCCGGGGGCGTCGACCTCACCGAGGGCCAGGTTGTTGTCTTCAAGGGTCTTGGACTGGGCACGAGTGGTTCTTCCCATTTCGATGGAAGTTTTTTTCTGAGGGGGGAGAGTTTCTTACTTGATTGTTCGAGCTCTCAATGAGAGCACCAAATGATGGATAGTGTACCCGGGGGCAGCTTATCTGAGGGGTTATTTCAGGGAATAACCTAGAGAGAAGCCAGAGCAATAAGTAAGAGAGAGTGTGTGTGTTCGAGTATGAGTGTTGTGTCGATTACAATGGAAAATGGCTGCTATTTATAGTAGCCACAAATGCTGGACAAGGACACGTGTCAAGCATCTGACGGCCGAGGGTCACCTCAATCGGAGTGGCACCGGCATTTACATGTGCACCGCATTAAATGCGGTGGTTGGACGTGACTCCGCATTAAATGCAGTGGTTGGACGTAACTCTGCATTAAATGCGGTGGTTGCATGTCTCTAAACGCAATCTTCACTGAGTCTGCTGTATGCCGAAGGCGTATGTGTGGAATACCGAGGGCATGGTACGAATACCGAAGGCAATATATAGCCGAAGGCTAACATTTTGCCCAGAAATGCTCAAAAGCTTAATTAGCAGGTCCATATCAAGTTGTCTTCTACAATTTAGAGCCTTCGACCATAGGGCCGAAGGCATTTACATGTGAAATGTGGGCTTCCTCATGCTTGGGCCACTTTATTTGGTCTTCGTGTGTTCATTGGGCTTGATGGGCCCGTGTATGAGGAGCAGGAGTCTTTGGGCGGGGGTCCCCGGGCCATATACTCCATCAAAGAGATATTTTAAATATAATTTTTCATAATTCAACATAATCAGTCAATCCACCCACTTCAGACAGAACTTCATGAATTTTAGGACAATCAGTTGATTCAGTCAATTTCGATAATATCAAACGGGATCTACATGAACTATGATTTATAAAAATTGAGCAAAAAAGTTTCATGTATTATCGGCAATTTTAAAAGGGGTTCACATTAAAAAATTTAAAGTTGGACTATCTTAATTACATTAGAATTGGATACTAAAAATTTGGAATGTGATTTTTTAGAAAATATTATTGAAGCAAAACTTATTTATTAAAACGTGATTAAAGTTACTATTTTTTTTTATCATAAACAAGGTGGCTTATATTAAATAATCAGAACTTGGACAAGTAACAAATCGACAAAAAATCTCCTCCTAATCATCAGCCCTCGAACCAAACTCGAACCAAACTCAAAGATAATTACGTTACAATAAGCAATATGACTCGCTGATCTTATAATGGGCATTACTGAGCCAAAGACGATCAAAATAGACTTTCCACCACCCAACTCAAACTCTAGAGTCTGACATAAGTAAAACAAGAACACAATTAACCAACATAACATCCTGATAAACACAAAAAAAAACTAAAAAAAAACAAAACTAGTAGAGGTAAACTACTTTCCCATAATTACGAGAAACTTGATCTTTCCTTCATGGAGAGAACACTTTTGTAGAATCTCAGGCGACCCTTGAAGTGTCATCTTCCGAACCTTAGCCACGCGGCCACTCCGAGGCGGCAGATCAGGAGGGGGGCGTATGCTGCCTTTGCGGTTGTCCTCAATCCAGGAATCACATATGACCAGCCAGCCACTGAACTCATAAATTCCAATTACCCACAAACCAAATAACAAAGTTAAACGCTGCACTACTACAAGAATGACATACCACGTCTCCCCATTAACGTCTCTTCTTGAAAAACCGTCATAATAAGTTTTTTTCACGTCGGTTATATTAAAAACCGACGTGGTATTATTTATAAAATTTTATTTGATTTTATTTAGTAGCTCTGCTAAGAACGTGAGTGCCTTTTATTTTCACTATCACGTCCGTTCCCAGAAAACCGTCTTAAATATGTACTCATATTAGCCGAATTAACCGAATTTGGATCCTCTCCAGTGACTGGAGAGTTCCATTAGGAAATATATAGAGAGGAGAAAATTTAAGGTGGGATGGATTAGTGAGTAAGATAGAGAAAAAGGTAGAGATAGATAGGAAGTAAAAAAGAAATGGAGGAAAAATGGAGAGAAAGAAATGGAGAGGAGCTGAACCCGAATTGACCCACCACTTTAATAAATAAAAAATGAAAGAACCCTCGGTCCCTCGCATCGTCTTCTTCAACAGACGAAACCTTCTCCCCGTCAGTACAATCCCTTAAATCAGAACAAACCTTGAAAATTTTAGATTTTTGTTCTGGGAGACTGAACAAAACCCTCGCATCCTCTTCTTCTACGCACGAAACCTTGCATCGTCTTCTTTTACTCACGAAACCTCTCAGCGTCGTCTTCTACGCACGAAACCTGGCATCGTCTTCTTCTACACATAAAACCTAAAAATCGACCTAGGGATATACTAGGTCGGCGAAAATCTCCTCCCCTGTTGTGAATCGGGACAATCCCCTCCCTTCGATCCGCTCCAAGTCAACATTTTATTCATCTATTTTGGAGTAATAAAACCCTAGCTATTTCAGAGAAATTGTGCTCTCTATAAGCGAGCGAGCTACAAGGGAGGGAGAGTAGAAATCAAGGGGTGGCGAAGGCGAAGGAATCCGTTCCAATGCAACCCCAATACAGACAAGTGTTTTCGTTAATAATTTTAAATTTTAGTTGAATTCCATGTATCTATGCTTATATAAGGTGTGAGTTTTGTAGTCCGCTGGGTTTGAATTGTGGAACGAAGGGTTGATTCATGATAATAGATGCATCTTCTGCTGCTACTCATTTAGAAAAAGATCCAGAGAAGGAGCTCATAGATTAAGGTGTTAGGGTTTCCCCCCTCCCTTCTACTGATCAGCTTCTCAGTCCTGGGCGTAAGGATTTCATTTTTATGTATTTTACGACTCTGTTTTTCCAATTAATCAATTTTGGTCGCTGAGATGGGTACTTGAAATTTCGAATGTCTATTGATATTATGTTACTTGAATTCCATGTATCTTGGTTCATTTCGCCAAATAGACTGTTTGTTTCTTGTCTGCTTATTTTTGTTAATATATTTACGTTGGCTTAACTATTTGGAAATTGAAATATGAATATTAGAGAATACCGGGGCTAATTAATTTAATTTTTTTCTGATGTGCTCTTACTTTGTTCACATGCAACTATAGTGTGGGCAACCATGAGCCTGGGCTAGTATCTTTTGGTAAGTTGTTTTTATATTTTTTTGTTTGATTGTTTTCTGGTAGCCTGTTGATGAAATCCTTTATGGTTGATGGTATTATCCATTTATACCAAAATTATTTAATCTTTACTTTTAGAATCAACAAAGAGCCAGCCAATGAATTTATTAATCATTTCATAAATGATAATGCTGTTCTTCATACTCCTATTAAAAAAGCACAAAACTGCAATAAAATTATAGGAATTACTGATATTCAGATCACATAAGCAAATAAGTTTAGCTCTTTGAACCAAGATATATATAATATTTTTTCTGGTGTGTAATTACTTTGGATAGGTGTTGTATGGTCAGGTACTTAGTTTGATAAGCATTTGGAGTGATTTAATCACAAACACGTCTTAAATATGTGCAAGTAAATGTGGATAGGCTGTAATGCGATATATACGAATGTGAAAGTAAAAATCTCATGTATATTATGTCAGTTCTTGTTTATCATGGAATCAGTGGCGGACCCAGAAACTCAGAATCACGGGGTTCCTACTGTAATGTAACTCTAATTAATAAAAAGAAGTAAAATATTAAAATAGCATAACGTTTCATAGTTAGCGTATACACCAATTTTAAAGATATTCCATAATTTTAAAGAAATGTCTACTATCAACTAGAGCCCGTTTGGTAACACTGAAATCGGCTGAATCAGCTGATTCTACTGAAATTTATGAAGTTCTGACCGAAGTGGCCGTATTGGCTGTTTCTGCTGATTATGAAAAATTATATTTAAAATATATTTTATTCATAAAATAAAGAAGAAATGATATGAAAAAATAGATAAAATGGTCAACTACAACAACTTCAGTTAATACAGCCTGAAAAGTAACTTCAACCTTATTTTTCTTATTATTACATAATTCAACGCACAAAATCAAAAGTTACATGTTTGGTTAAAAAGTTGGTTGATAAGCCGAAAAACAGAATAACTAAACGGGCACTGAAATTTTATAAAGTTAATGTCCTCTTTCAACTAAAAATAATGGGCATGCATACGAGAAATCAAATTTAAAAAGCCTACATTTGAAAATTTCGATCCAATTACTTCGCAATATTTTATTTGGATTTTTATTTAAAATATATTCATTAGCTTTGTTTCTATTTTAATTTAATACAATTACCAATTTATTTGTTTAACTTTAAGGACTTTGTCATTGGACCACCGATTTTAGTCTTAGATCAAAACCACATCAAGCCAAATTATGCGATTATGGCTCAAGCGACTGAATCTGTTATATTAGGAAAGAATGATATTTAAATTATACGAAGTATGTTATAAGATATGAAAAAAATCTTATGAAAAAGTGGCTAAGCTAAGATGATGCTCTTACGATAACTTCAGTCATCTCGCCGAAAAAATGTTTTTAACTTGCTTATTTTAATTATTACAAATTTAGTATGTGAATTCAAGAATTACGTGTTCCGTGACCAAATTAGTTTATAAAACAGATAAGTTGAAATTCAAGGATAAATTTAGTAGTATTTGTTATGAAAAAAATTGGGCAATAAGATATAGGTGCTCACGTACAAAAAGTGGGCATAATTTTATTTTCAAAAAAGTGGACGTCTGGGGGAATCAACCGGTCGACCTCCGCACGTACAAAGCCTTGGAATTGGGCCTCCTACCATTGCTCTAGCTCCGTATTTGTGTTCTTACCCAGTTTTGATTGTATAAATACTTATTCCTTAATTTTATATAAAATATATATAAATATATATAGGTATTTTTTTGGAGGTCCATGGGGTCCCGGGACCCCGTGGGACCCTTAGTGGGTCCGCCACTGCATGGAATAGACATGTTAATTAAGCCTTTGATTTCACCTTGTCACTTCTAGAGTAGCATCTACGAAGCAAGCTTAGTCTCAGCTCGACATCTCCCAATGTGTACCCTAGCGAGAGACGCCGATCTTCATGATCCCCCCTTGCCAAATCCAACCGGTACAACACGGCCACCGAGCAACGACCGTAGCATAATGTCGGCCGAGAAAACTAAAGCTGCATGCCTAAAGTGGCGGAAGAAAAACCCTAAGCAAAAGTTGCTAGGGAGAAGTAGAGACCCGCTGCGGTCAGGGGCGTAGCTAGGGGAGGGTCAGCCCTGGCCCAGACCCAACCCAAATTTAAAAAATGTCAAAATTTTTAGTGTAAAAAATTCCGTATGAATTCTTTTTCAAAAATTTCTTTGTACAGGTCCAGTCCAGCCCAGTGTCCTGACTGCGGCGCTAGGGTTGATAACCGCTGCGGCAGGGTTGAGAGAGTTTTTCGTACAACATGACAAAATTGTTTAATAAATATCTAACTATGATAAAAGTTACTATGATTATAGTGTTATGGTCACTGGGCTAAAGCCGCAGTCAGGGCACTGGGCACTGGGCTATAGTGTTATGATTATAGTGTTATGTCGGCCGAGAAAACTAAAGCCACAGTCAGGGCACTGGGCTGGACTGAGAGAGTTTTCCGTACAACATGACAAAATTGTTTAATAAATATCTAACTATGATAAAAGTTACTATGATTATAGTGTTATGGTCACTGGGCTAAAGCCGCAGTCAGGGCACTGGGCACTGGGCTATAGTGTTATGATTATAGTGTTATGTCGGCCGAGAAAACTAAAGCCGCAGTCAGGGCACTGGGCTGGACTGCGGCGCTAGGGTTGATAACCGTTGCGGCAGGGTTGAGAGAGTTTTCCGTACAACATGACAAAATTGTTTAATAAATATCTAACTATGATAAAAGTTACTATGATTATAGTGTTATGGTCACTTAATTATGAAAAATGAACATAAATTATTATGACTATAATTACTGTAATAAGAGATCACATTTTTATAAACATTTTTTATTTTAATCATAAATATACAAATAATATAACTATTTAATTGACACAGGGTATACTTTATAAAAGTAAGAATGATTTGAGAACAACTTATACTCTAAATAAAACAAACAAATTCAAATGAGAGGTATGAATATATTTAGATTAACTTCTTGCTAAAGTTTTTCCAATAGATAGTGTCCTTTTCAATATTTATCCCCACACTTTTTTTATTGGTGTGACAGATTGCCACTACTCATTATTTATTGTAAATTATGTAAATGACACCATTTTCAGAGTAACTCACATGAATACTTATAATTGTTCATATTCTCTCCGTCCCTTAAAACCTTGCCAATTTTCCTTTTTTGGATGTCCCACTAACTTTGCCACTTTCCCTTTTAAGTAAAGAATTTGTGGTTCCAATTAATTCTCTCTCCTCTGCACAAACCTCAACCACACGGTTTTTACTTTATTAATTCTCGTGCCGGTCAAACTTTGCAAAGTTTTAAGCGACGGAGGAAATAATATTTTGGGAAAATGGAAACTAATAATCCAATCTTTTAAAGGTATTCTTACATCCGTCTTACATTTTGATTATTCATGAATAATCCAACTTTTGCACCCCATCTTCATTCACTGGTCCCTGACCGGTTTATGCCCTGTTATTCCAAGTTATTTTCTTATCTTTGCAAAACATTATGTGATCATAAGGTGTGAATTATGACATAACGTTTTACAAAGATAAGAAAATAAATTGGAATAACTGGTCATAAATCGGTCAGGGACCGGTGAATGAAGATGAGGTGCAAAGGTTGGATTATTCATGAATAATCAAAAGGTGGGACTATTATAAAAAAAACCGCTAAAAGGTTGGATAATTAGTTTCCATTTTCCCTAATATTTTCATATAAATTTCGGGTTCTAATGAGAAGACATCTTAACGTGAGAAGTGAGAAGTTACACATTTAGCTATTTCTGATGCACTTTTTTGCTAATCTGATGCACTTTTTGTGATGGCAGAAAAGTTCCGATTAATTACGGAAATGACACTGCGTCTAGCATCACTTTTTAAATATTTTTTGCATTTTTCCGTGTATTTTTTTGCTAATTTGATGCACACATCTTAAAGTGAACGCACCAGATGCATTCTCACTTCCTACGATAAGCACTCTTCTCATTTGATCCTTCAACTTGCGACAAAACCCTCCAAAAGTTTAGTGAATATTTTTAGCACGAACATTTTCTAATCAATTTTTATATGCATTATTTGAAATTCCAGAGTCTGCTACATATTGTATCAATCCCAATAAATCTGAAGAAGGTAGTAAAAATATATAAACTCAAATAAAAAAATTATTTGTACATTATCTTAACTATTGCACATGGAGCAACGAGAGTAAGTTTTATACTCTAGAGTCTAGACTTGAGTTTTCTAAAACAGAGTACTAAGAGGGTAGTATTAGAAGGAAGGAAAACAAATAAATACTGTTTTCAATCTGATTATATACTCAAAAATCAATTCTTGCAACGCAGAGGTTGATTGACTAGTAATAATAATAAATAATACTCCATAATGAATAGAGAGAAAGGGAGAAAAATTATACTAGTATCAAAATAATCACCCATTTCTATACTCTCAGCTCCTCCACTACGCTCTTTTCAAATTCATACATTCATATAATCTAAGAAATATCGTATCAATTTTCCACCGCTCATTTATGTCTATGTCGCCTCCTTCCCTCCTCATCTTTCAATATGTCTAACATGTCCATCACTCGACCCTCTAACATATGTCTAAACTAGCGCAATCAAGACTCTCACATCTTATATTCAGTATGTGTTACTCTCACTTTTTATCTAATATCTAATTTATCGAACAGGGTTTTCTTGATTACCCACACCGGCCACACGGCACACGGCACACCTCAACCAATTCATGCATATCTCCACCACATTCGTCTTTTAAATGTGAGATTGTTTGACTGACCAAGACTCAATGCCATACAACAATGGAGGCTAATTGACAAATTGTTGTTCGATAAATTTTACCATCAATTTAATCGACATACTTCAGTCACACAAAATCACTCTTAGATTTACAAACCTTGGCATTTTTGAAACCAACCCACAAACTTTTCCTACTCATTATATGTGTAAAACAAAACTCATGTAGACAAACAAAAGAAGGGAGTATTATTATCATTATTATAAATGATACTACGTATAAGATCAATCAACTAGAAACAAATTGAAAGTGTGGGATCTCTTTGTTTTGTTTTTGTACAGGAAGTTGTTTTGTTTTGGTACAGGAAGAAGAGATAATACAAACATATCCCCGCAACAACGCGGGAAATCTTTTATTGCAAGGAATAAGAGGGCACCAAGGAAACATTATAGGCATCACCAAATAACTGTTTTTAAAGGGAACATGCAAGAAAGCTTTACAGGAAACAGATAAGAGAAACCACATATGAACAAGAGTATGTAGTACAAGATGTATATGTGATACTGTTAAGCCAACTTTTCCCTGTCATGGGGAGTAGCATAGTCAATATATGGACCCTGGGGGACGATTCCAAATGGATTGATAGAGGGGTGACTTCCATAGTAATGCTTCTTAATGTGTTCCATGTTTACTGTACTGCTCATCCCTGGGATTTGGAAGATGTCTTTAGTGTAATTGAAGAGATTCGGGTATTCTCGTAGCAACTTCTTGTTACACTTGAAGTGAACTGCATAGACCTGCAGAAATCAAGATCGCGTCAGCGTGTGAGAAAAAATTGAAAAAATAAGTTTTGGTTTTAAAAAGATATGACCTACTATATGAGGGCATTTTGGGAAATAATGAAAAACCTTAATTCCGAGGATAATTCCCACATCCAAACCATCTATGCTTCTCATACTATTATAAATCAACGAGTGAGATCGTCACTTGCATGATAATGATGATACAGTCCTCCATCTTAAAGGCAAATGTTAGATACAATCAAATACAATTTTCTTTTCCATATTATTCTAAATGCTAATTCCTATCACCCTGCTCACTGAACCAGACATAATATTTTTTTCCCAAGGTAAAACTCAACAATTCTTATCAACTAGTAATTAATGCTTCTCAAATATGGACATCACAGACCTCTTTTCAATATACTAACTACAGATTTTCATGTAATTAAATCTAAGATGACGAGTTCCATGTTGGCTAAGCTTAGGCATCATAGTGCAAAAAAAATGGCTACCTCGTCAAACCGAATAAGGGTGACGAACAAGCGGATATCAGCTTCTGTCACTTGATTTCCGCACAGATATCGCTGATGGCTGAGAATATCCTCACATTTATCTAGAGCTTCATATAGCTTTTGAACTGCCTGCATCGACATTTGAAATAAAAAGTAGTCTCGTCAATGAATGCCTTGAACATTAAGGCCTCACTTGAAATGGTTCATTATTCTCAAGAACAAAGGAGTTCCCAGGGAATTGGTGTGCTATACAAGTTGTGAATGAAAAAGTTAGGAACTAGAAAACTCCCCAGAATCCCCAATTCCTGAAATAGCGGGATCGACAAATTCTCCGTGCACCATGTGGGTTTTGATCAAATCCCAAAAATCGGGTAAATTATAGTCATTCCAACATTACTTTATATGATTTCAGTAATTTAACTCCAACCACCAAATAATTCTAAATGAGGTGTAAATCACAGTTTTTTAACAAAATAACGCATTAGTGCATGTCTATTATTTTGGATGAAAGGTAAATATGTAATATATATTAACACCCAAAAATAACATTGACAATGTGCACAAAATATAAAGGGTGACCCCCATAGAGGATACCTAATCACCGCTCCAAAATAAATGAAAGCAATTACCAATCTATGAAAACGCCAAGTAGGCTCCAAACCACAAAATAGTGCGATGGAAATATATAAATCACATAATCAGAAGGTGTATATGTCTGTTAATTTCATTCACCCTCATATGCATTTGGTTTCTTGACATATTGGGTTGGTAAGGATGAGCAGAAGTGAAAAGAAAAAAGAATTACTACCTCGTCATAAGGCTCTTGCTTCCTAGCAAACCCACATTTGTACACTCCATTGTTTATCCCGTCGTATATCCACTCATTTATACTGTTGATTTGGGACTGTAAGTGAGGAGGGTAAAGATCCAGGGCTGCATTTTCTGCTATGCCATTGAATTCAGTATTAAACATGCGGATTATATCCGAGCTCTCATTATTCACAATGATTTTCAGTTTCTTATCCCACAGAACCTATCAACAAACAAAAATCTGTTTTATTATACACTTGTAGACAAAATTGATGGTACCAAAGATGAGGGTCAAGTTTACATTGTACATACAGGAACCGTGTATTTTCCTGCATAATTAGAACTTGCAAGCTCGTAGAGTTCTCTTATACTCTTGGCATCATTTAAAGGATCAGGGTCAGCTCCTGGTTCTTCAATGCTTGAAGAAGGGAAAATCCAACCCATGTGTTCATCAGTGTCCTTCGTTCTCCCCCATATGGGTTTAACAGACTAATTATGTCCACACAAAAACAAAACAAAAAGGAAACTTCTTAATGTCAACTTTATTAAGACTTGCAGTTCAACCTTAAAAACTCGTCTTCGTCTAGTATGTGCATTTTTGTTATAGGGGCCCATACCAAGACTTGGGGTTCCATTACTTTAGGATGAGTAGTCCAAAGTCTTATATGTAATTATTTAATATTGTATTTGACCGGTGTGAGATAGTATACAAACTTTTGAATCAAATGAACTTTCTTAAGTATGCACGCTAAATTGTACTACCTCCGTCCCATTTACGTGTCTTGTTTTGGTTTGGCACAACTATTAATAAAGTGGTTGAAGAAGTAAAAGTTGAGGTTGAGATTTGAGTTATTGAGTATAATAAAGTGAAATGTTGTAGACGTCATAATTCTTTCCAAAAAAGGAAATATGACACTTATTTTTGGACAACCTAAAAAGAAAAGTAAGACAAGTAAAATGAGACAGTCACAGAGGGAGTATAATAATGAAAAACAGTAAAATTAAAGGTACTATTTTGGCTCAAATGTTTGAGGTTGCGGAAGATGAACAGTTTAATGTTTCCTCATATTGTTTCTTTATTTTAATAATAAAGTATATTTTTAGTTCAGTTTTTTTATGTTTAGCAGTTTTGGTTATCAGCTACAACTTTAGTAAACAAATTCAGCCACTTCACCAACTTCTGCGGCTCTAAGTCTAAGCCTAACCAAACAGGCTCTTAGAGATTAGAACAACACACCACTTACAGTGAAACTAATAGCTTTGCCAAGGCCTTTGATCTTCAGGTAGGCAAGACACCGTGATGCCCAAGGACACGCATATGACACATAGAGATGATACCTGCCAGCATCTGCAGGGAAAGTAGAATTAGGGTCGTCTGTAATCGTATAGCGGAAGTTAGACGGAGTTCTCTCAAAAGCACCAGATGCTGACGTCTCATCCACAGCAGACCGTGCCATTTGAAGAGTGTGCTACAAAAGGTGGTAGTAGGCAATATTAAAGATTTGGAATTCATTCATCAGATTGGTGCCCAGTAGGAGCTGTTGTACTTGCAAGCATTAGCATAAAGGTCTTGTTTGGTTCTACCGTTCTAGAAGATCTTGAACTGGAGGGAAGGGGAGCCTGGGAGGGGAAATGTTTATTCATTTTTACTAACTTCTAAATTCAGATGGTCAGACCTAAACTTAAGATAACAAACTATATAAAAATATATGATCAAACAAATCATATAGCTATTTATAGATTTTTAGAGAGCTATTTAATAGTTTAATAACTAGAAAAAAGAATATAGTTAATAAAATAAAAATTAGTCCTCCTCTTGCTTTCAATCCGAAATACCTGAACCAAACAATCCCTAAAACCCAAAACCTCCCTCAAAAGAAAGATTAAAGAGTTGGAGTGATAAGAGGTCAGTTAAGACCAAAAAACTTTACGGTACTCACATACAGTTAAAATACCGTATATATAATTTACCATAAGAATCTCAAAAACCTAAAATATGGAAAATCAAAACAGACCTCGCTCCCAATCGTTTATTTACAACCTGCCATACTCAGTATTCATAATAGCGATATGTTTGACTTCTCCTTTCTATTACAGGATATACCGGGAATGGGAAAAGTCCATATGTTTACATAACTTGAGTTTCAATTCTTGCGATTAAATCAACTTCTTTTGATTTCCCAAAAGCTAGAAAACAAATCAAGAAAATACACAACTACACAAGCAATCAGGAATTAACTAAGTAACTATTCATAGAGACATAGATGTACAATCAAGTTTGCATAACTTGCATAAGAAAAATCATTTACTTTCAAGTAGAGCTGATGAAGATTAGAAGGATGGATGAGTTTTCTCCTGGTCAGCGTTTGAATGATGACTTCGCTCTGTCCAGCAATTTCAGAAGAAACCATGAAGCCCATAAATATGGCTCTGTATTACGTGGTGGGTGCGTCCCGTATTTTATTGAGAATCCTGCTCCTTAAAAAACAAAAATCACTTAGTAGCCTTGGCGAGATTCAACCCACTACCTGAAGATCAAGAGCAATTTTATTTGAATACTATTATATTCTTGTATTTATTATTGATATTTATTTGGTTCATAAGAGCAAAAATTAAAATAAACTTGGTGGTTTAAATGTTAAATAAATTGGAATGTTAAAGAATGCAATATAGACATGTTAAAATAATAATAAGGATTTAACCATTTATATATTTAGAGACCCAAAAAACCTGAAATTAAAATAGTGGATGACTCAAAGTTGCTCTTTACATTTTGAAAAAAAAAGATGTCGATTGGGTTTAGATAGTAGGTGGATAATTTTAAATTTAGATGCTTTTAAGAAGAGAGGATAGCACCTACTCCGTAAAAACAAAAATCACTTGTAGCTTTGGCGAGATTCGACCCACTGACCTGAAGTTCAAAAGCAATTTTATTTTATTTGAATGCTACTACCACATGGGCTAGCAACAATAATTGAGGTGTAGCCTGTACTTACCCTCATTATACACTATGTCTGCCCCTGGATAAAACCCTCGTCTCTTTAAACTGAGTCTATTAATGCATGTTACGTAAAATTCAAGTACAATCATTCTTGGCGGAATTCAAAGTGGCAATTTTGCCCTTAGCTTGGTATGGGAAGAGATCCGTCCACATAACCAAGAAGGTCGAACCCAAAAAGAAGTTTGCCATTTGCGATTGCCAGGACAAGGAGATGCTGCCATGCTGCCATCCTTGGATAGCTTAATTGGAAAATGCGAAGCTGCGTTTATGGAGATAAGATTAGAGGTGTTAGCATCATTGGTGGGAATTGTTTGTCCCTGTTTATAGATTACAGCAATATATCGATACACAAAGATGAGAATAACAGAAAGATAAATGCTCTGGAGATCCTTAAACTCGTCTTTGATATACCGTGAACTTTTACAGTAAGAATGATAAGCTCTGAGGCTATTAAGATCGAATGCAAAAGTTAACGCAAACATAACCCTTAAGCGCCTTTTTATATGCGCAGGTAGGTTCGCGTACAACTATCCCTTCTTCATCTCTATTGTATTTGAATACCCACTTCGTGCCAATTATAGTTTTCTTCTATGGCTTAGACACGAGTGTCCATAAATCCAGTCTTTCAAATTGATTAAGTTCATCTTGCATTGCAATCACCCAATCAGGATCAAGTAGTGCTTCAGAAACCTTTGATGGTTCAGACTGGCTTAAGAAACAAGCAAAGATGCATTTGTTCACTGTAGCGGATCTTGTGCGTACACCTTGACTCGGATCACCAATTATCTGTTCAACAGGATGTGCCTTTGTCCATTTCCTCTCATGAGCCATAGGAATTGGAGTTATGATTGGTTGGTTCGAGTCCTCATAAGGAATGGTGGTGTCTTGAGCAGTTGTGTTGTGCAGAGGAGATGATTCTGGGGTTGTATCAAAACCATGATCCTCAACTTCTTCGTGATTGGATTGAGAAGTGGATGGCAAAGATGGTACGTCTTCTGGACTGGGTAGAAGTGGGATCACAGTAGTTGGAGTAGATTGTGGTGGAGGTTCTGAGGTTGAAGCGGGTGTGCATGAAGGAGATGAAGGTTGTGAATTCTCATAAAAGTGTCTGAAGAGAGAGTTGAGAATCACACCTTCATGTACTTTGTTGGGATCATCATTATCAGAAGCCTATGATACAGAAAGATTCGGGTCAGCCTGTAGGTGTTATGTTGCGAAGTCAGCCATTTCATAGAATGTCACATTCACACTCTCAATGACTGTTCGCCTGTCTCTCAAGTAGACTCTGTAAGCTTTTGACTGAAGTGAATAGCCAATGAACACGTCTTCTCTGGCTTTCGTGTCAAGCTTACTTCTCTCAGTTCGGTCATTCAGTACAAAACACTTGCAGTCAAAGATCTTGAAGAAAGAGATATCTGGAGTTCTGTTGAAAAGAATTTCGTAGGGAGTCTTGTCGAAGCATTTGTGGATAGAAGTTCTGTTTTGTGTGAAGCACGCTGTATTGATTGCCTCTGCCCACATGAAATGAGGCAGTGTGGATTGAATGAGCAAGGTGCGGCGTGCTGCTTCGACAAGTGTTCTGTTCTTTCTTTCAACAACTCTATTCTGTTGGGGGGTTTAGGCTGCAGAAAATTGATGTGTGATACCGAGAGATTCATAGAAATCCGTGAGAGTTTGATTCTTGAACTCGGTACCGTTGTCAGTTCTTGTTATGAAAACACTCATCTGTAGCAGGTTTTGAATGGTTCTCATAAAGGTCATAATGGTTTCAGCAGTCTCGTCCTTTGTATGAAGAAATTTTGTCCATGTGTACCTTGAGAAATCATCAAAGATTACAAGAGTGTACTTGAGATCGTTGATGCTTTGGACTCTCATAGGTCCACACATATCCATGTGAATCAACTGCAGCGGATGAGTAGAGGATGGAACAGGCTTTGACTTGTAGGAGCTTCTTTTCATCTTGCCTAGTTTGCAGGCACTACAATGGTTTTCAGCGGAAGACTTCAGCAGAGGAAGCCCCATCACAAGATTCTTGGAAGATAAGATGGATAGGTTCTTGAAGTTCAGATGGGAAAGACGTAGGTGCCACAAACTGTTCTGTTCAGTGGAAGCTTTTGACAGTAGACAGATGGAGGAAGTTGCTTGTACGCTTTTCAGGTCAATCGTGTACATGTTAGAGGTCCTGGTACACGTTAATAATGTTTTTCCAAAGCTGTTCATGATACGGCATTGATCGAATTTAAACTTCACTTCCATTCCACTGTCACAGAACTGTCCTATGCTCACTAGATTATGTTTGAGCCCTTGAACGAATGAGACAGTTTTAATTGTGACACTTGGGCAAACAACATCTCCAAAGCCAAGAATAGGAGATGAGGCATCATTCCCCAATATGACGTTCCCTCCGTAGCAGTTGGTGTAGTTGCTCAAAAGGTGTTTCAATCCGGTCATGTGGGTTGAGCATCCAGAGTCTAAGTGCCACACATGACCGCCCTGCAAAACAGTTAAGCAGGTTTAGGTACCCTCCTTGGGATGGGTCCTTCCTTATTAATCGAAAACGCCTTTTTGAATCTTTCTTTTAGCTGTGATCCAAGGTCAACAGCTTTTTCACCAAATGATTTTTCTTTTGCGGGTTCTGTAATAGCCAGTCCTGCTTGTGCAGTTGGTCTGGTTTGGGGAACCCACTTCGCAGTTTCAGTTTTAGTAGGTCCGTTTTGGGGGACCCACTTAGCAGTTTCAGTGTTGGTAGGCTCGTTTTTTGGGACCCACTTTGCAGTTTCAGTTTTAGTAGGTCCGTTTTTGGGGACTCACTTTGCATTTTCAAGTTTAATAGGTCCGTTCTTGGGGACCCACTTTGCAGTTTCAGATTTAGTAGGTCCGTTCTTGGGGACCCACTTTTGTTTGGTGGTGGGAGAAGTGTAGACATTAGCCTTGTGATTGAATGGTTGTTTCGTGAGTTGAGAATTAAAAATCTTCTCTTTCGAGAGTCTGTTTAAATGTTTCTTAGAATGAACTTTGAGAGGATATTTTAGATTTGGAAGACAGAAAACTCCCTCAAAGGTTCTACTCTTGATTTCTTTGCTTTGTTTGACCTCTCTCTGAGGTTGCACCTTAACAACATTCGAATCGCATTCATAATTATGGGGGTCAGGAACAGAATAGCCATAAGCAATAGTTGAATTATAAGAACAAGATTATTCAAAAGATAACACAGAATTTTTCAGCTTAGGACTCAAGGCTGAATTACTGACATAATGTTTGACTGGAACAGAACTATATTTTTTCTTAGAATAAAAAAGAGAACTGGAACAAGAACTGGACTTCTTTTCTTCAAAAATTTTCTTCTTTCCTTCGGCAATTTCTTTTCTTTTTAGTCTCCACTCTTCCTTCTTCTCCACTCTCTTTTTCACTTCTTGTCCTGTGAACAAAGGAGAAGAGAGATGAGTGGATTTTCCTATTGAAAGTTTAGGTTGATTTTGTGAGATGGGAGTCTCCTTTTCTTCAGAAAAACTGGTTGTGAGAGGAGTTTCTTTTGAGTGAAATTTTTCACTTGATTGATTAAATTCACCCAAAAGTATTTCCCAATTACTTCCAAAACTTTTCTTCTCAGATTCAAACCTTTCTCTTTCGTTATCAAGAGTGTTCTGCAAATCCTTAAGTTTTTGTGCCATTGGAAAGATACAAGCTTCCTTTCCAAATTTAGAGATACCAACCGTTGGAGGTGGGTCTAAGGGATGTCCCAGGTGTGGTACATCCTTCACAATAGCATACGGATCCACACACTCATTAGTAGAAAATTTTTGCCCTTCGCCTGTAAGGCTTTTTTCATTTAAAACAGTATGATTGAAAGAAGTTTCAGTTTTTGGGTTCTTTCTCTTTTCTTATTCCTCTTCAGCATTTTCCTTTTCACCCGTATAATACATTTTCTGACCATATCCTAGTCTCGTGTGGTTTAAGTCATAAAGTTGAATGCAATCAACTTTCTTTAGATAGCATGGATTAGATATGCCAAGCCCGGATCTGGGATTATAATACCGGTCATCAATAATTTGATTTAAGAAGATAGTTTGTTCTGATTGACCTCTTGTAGCAATCAAATCCTCAAGTTCTTTTATTTTGCTGAAAAGAGTATTTCTTTGATTGTCAAAAACGTTTTTGTCAGCTTTTTCTGTACTTAGCCCTATCTCAGTTTGAAAAACTTTACCAGTCAGATCAGCAACCTTGAGTGTCAGCTCATCAATTTCAAGTGTCGTCTTTTTGGCAACTTGTTTTTCATTTTCAAGTAGTATGCTTAAGGAGGCCTTCTGGTCTAGACACCTAACAAATTCTTGGTAGTTATTGTCTAACTTCTCCCTTAGGTCATTAATTAAGTCATCCTTATCTTGTAAGGATTGACCTTGATTAGAATAAGAGCATTGAGAATCAGAAGTACTTACAGTGTTATTCGAGCTCTCACTTTCGGGGATCACAACATCACCCTTTTCTTCTTCTTCATCCTCCAACAATGCCATCAGCGCATAGTTCTCCTTTTCCTCCTCATCAGATGAGTCCTCGGCCCAATGATCTTTCTCAGCAAGCAGTGCTGCATTCTCCTCTTCTTTTTGTGCCTGCAACATCTTTTGTTTGTTCCAGATCATCTTCTGTTTATAGAAGTTGACGTCCCTTTTTTGGGTAGGCGACAGTCCTTCTGAAGATGTCCAGATTTTCCACAATTATAGCATTTGGGAGATTCATCAGCTGCAGCTGCTTTTCCAGAGCTGCTTTGATCATGGGTCTTCTGTTTATAGTTAGAAGAGGAGGTTCTCAGCTTATTTGAGGAGTTGTTCTTCTTCCCCCACTTCTTGGTCAAGAGTGCCATTTTCTTCTGCAACTCTGCCATTTCCTACTCAAAATTCATTTCTTATTTGCTTTCCTCTTCTTCAGACTCAATGACAGCCTTCTTTTTCTTCTTCAGGACCTCCGCGGACCTCTTTGGTTGTGCCTCCATTACAAGAGCTAACGGATCAGTTGAGTATTGTCCTTCTAGTTCTGCAACATCACTTTCAAATGACCTCAGATGGTCTCTTAAGGTACAGAGGTCAACTTCATCTAGGTCCAGGTTGGTTCTCACATCTTTCACATGATTTCTCCACTCGGGATTCAGACTATACATAAATCTAATATTCATTTCCATATTGGATTTGAATATTTTGATCTTTCTGAGTTCATTTATTAGTGTCATGAATCTCTTGTGGGTTGAAATGAGTGATTCGCTAGGTAAGGCTTTAAATGAGTCATAAGACGTCAGAGTACTGGCCTTTTTAGTCTTAAGTCCAATAGAAGTTCCCTGCAGTAGCTTTGCAACTTCATCCCACATTTCCTTCGCGGTCTGCATAATGTCGATCATGATGTAGATATCATTGGGAATGGTCTGCAGCAGGTATGTTTTGACAGTGAGATCAGCCTTCAATCTCTCTATGTCCTATGTTGTGTATTTAGTGGGAGTTTTGATCCGTCTAACTTGTTCAATTGGCGGATTATTGTTCTCATTTCCTGGGATAGTTATCCACAGTTTTGCAGGGCCTTGAGTGAGGGATTCCAGCAGTGCAGAAAAGTTATCCCGATTTTCAAGAAAGTTGAGAAATCGAGTCTTCCACATCTGGTATTCCCCATTTCTCAGTACCGGGGGATTGCTACTGTTTCCAAGTGCTGATGAGTCGGTTGCCATTGCTGTTATAAACTGACCGTTCAAGATTTGATCAGGAAAAAAATTCAAAGGAAGAACCTCGAGATCCTAAAAATTGAAGATCTAATATCAAGATTTAAGATTTCGATATAGGAATTTCGAGATTAAGATTTCGAGATTTGTCTTTCGAAATTTCAAATGTCGAGTTTTGATCTTGAGATTTCAAATGTCGAGATTTGAAATATCAAGATTTATACTTCGAGATTTTAGATTTCGAGATATCAAAAGTCAAAATCTAGATGTCGAGATCTAAATATCGAGACCCTAATGTCGAGTTTAGAAAGTCGATATCCTCAAAGTCGAGATCCTGCAACTTGAAAATTTCGAGTTTTCAAAATCTGAAAGTTGTATTCTGTAGACCTGAGTGTCGAGATCCTCCTGTAAAAATTTCAGATCTAAAGGCTAAACAGAACCTGTAGAAAGACGTAATCTCGAGATCACCCTGTCGAAATCTTCAAGAGTAAAAACTTGCGAAAAACAAAATATAAGATATACTGTTTGATCGTCTAAACAACACGGTCCTAATAGTATAACTTTTACAACTTTTTTATCAACAACAAGATTACAGACGAATGAACTCGAAAAACAATAGATGAACAAAAAAGACAGAGTCTTTCATCGTCTTTGCCTGATCTGTTCTCGATCGGCACTGATACCAATTGTTTGTCCTTGTTTATAGATTACAGCAATATATCGATACACAAAGATGAGAATAACAGAAAGATAAATGCTCTGGAGATCCTTAAACTCGTCTTTGATATACTGTGAACTTCTACAGTAAGAATGATAAGCTCTGAGGCTGTTAAGATCGAATGCAAAAGTTAACGCAAACCTAACCCTTAAGCGCCTTTTTATATGCGCAGGTAGGTTTGCGTACAGGCTTTACGCCAGGTATATGGGCCCGACGGCCGGGTCTCCGTCGGCCATGGCGCCGTCGGCCACAAAGGGCTCCTAGAACCGGATTTCGCACTTAATTACTATTACATATTTTGTACTCATCCCAATAGTGGCCCAATTGTAAATGGGCCTCCCAAACCCAAGACTTGGGAGCCCAGCCCTAATTTGCTCTATAAATACTCCCCTTGGGGGTAGTTGTAGAGGGTTCACAAATCATTTATTGCAAGGAATTATCGCACTTCTCTCTCTAGCTCTCACTTGTCTCTAGGAGTTAATACTCCATCATTTGGTGCTTTCATTGAGCGCTAGAACAATCAAGTTAGCCTCCTTCGTCGCTACCAAGCACAGCTAACTGATCATGGGAAGAACTAAGTCCAACTGTAACCTCCTCGGCAAGGCCATCCCTGAGGCCCAAGAGAACAGGGAACATGAGGAGGAAGCAACGGCCGACAAGGCCGCGGGCGAGGATGTTTTCAGGAGGCAATCGACCTCATGAATGACCTTCACCACCAGCTCAATGGCGGCGCCCCTGACGCCCGCATCGCCCTTGAGAAGAAGCGCCTAGACAAGGGCGAAAATGTCTCAGGGCAACCGACTTCTCCTACCATCGACCCTCAGCTCCAAGCCACGCTCTTGGCCACCATCGCCAGCTTGGCCCAGAACCCCACCGTCCTTAGCGCACTCATGCCAAGGACGGGAGAGAACACTACACCGCCTCCTCAGCCTCAGCCGTTGGCCATCAAGTTAGGCAACAACGAAGGGGTGATGCCCCAGGACACGTCGACGTCCCACTCCCACCCTGTTTCCCCTCTTCGAGCTGGACCGACCTCAGCACGTGGAAAAGCCTCAGCCTTCAATAGGCTAGGTGACACGTGTCGTCGGCCTGCTTCGGAGAGGATGGCGGGACGGATTGGTGAGCGTGACCCTGGCTCACCGAGGGAAAGCCTGGGGTCCGTATCCCGGACAACGGATCGGCCCCGCCTGGATAAAGGCAAGGGCAAGTTGCAAGCTGACGATGAGCGCCATCGAATCAACCAGCACGGTGTCACTACGGCCACTAAAGACCCTCGGGACGAGGTCATCGCCCAGTTGGAAAGGAGACTAGCCCAGATGGAGGCCAGACAATCGGCCACCATCCCTACGGCCAACCTTTCCGGGGATCCTGGTTACAACGCGCTCATGCATAAGGTCAGCGCCTTGGAGAGGGAGCTGGCCGAGGGACGTGGAGACCACATCATCCAAGTCAGGATGAGGACTCCCTTCACTATCAGGGTACTCTCGGCCCCTATCCCCGAGAAGTACAGGGGAAACGCCATCAAGCCCTATGACGGCCACTCCGACCCTCAGGAGCACTTCAGCCGCTATCAGAACAACATGTTAATGGTGAACGCGTCAGACGAATACCTCTGCCGTTGGTTCCTTTCCACTCTGGAAGGGCCGGCGTACGAGTGGTTCAACGCGCTCCCCGAAGGAAGCATAGACTCATGGCAGGATCTTGCTCAACGTTTTCTCACCCACTTTGCCAGGAGGAAGCGCGCGAAGAAATATTTCACCCATCTTCTCTCCGTCAAGCAGCAACATGACGAATCACTCCGGTCGTTCATCGATCGATGGACGAGGGAGACCGATGAGGTCGAGGGGGCCGATGAAGCGCACCCTCCTTGTGCTTTTTCAAGGCACCCTCCGCAGCACCCCATATGCGAGGAGTCTCATCACTGACCCTACAAGGTCCTATATGAAGGCGCTCCAGCGAGGGAATTTATACGCTGATGCCGACGAGCTCCATAGCCACAAGAAGGATGGAGGGCACCCCTCCAAGAAGATAAATACTGCGCCAGCACCAGGCGCACCCTTGGCCGGGGAACGAGGTCAGGGAGGACAGAGCCGCCATGGCTCTGGCAGACAGAACAAAAAGGACCGCCCATGGCGGTCAAGGATGGAAAGGACGAAGACCCCCCTCACTCATTCGGTCAGCTCCATCCTCGATTATGCCGAGGAGCATGATCTCATTGAACGAGATCCTCGGTCGGCGAAGGAAATCTACGCCGTCCATCAGGGCGGCACCTACTACCGTTACCACAAGAACACCTCCCACAACACAGACGACTGTGGGTAAACACCGGCAAACATGGGGGCGAATCCTCTGCGAAGAAGCGTGAGATCCGCAGACTTAGCGATGATGAGGAAGACTTCGAAGAGCCTCCTCTGAAGAAGAACCACATCCATCTCATTGTGGGGGGCAACACTAGGGGGACTCAGCCACCTAGAGGAAGAAATTGGCTCAATCCCTTTACATTGGGGAGGTGTCACATGCCCCCCCAACCGAAGAAGCAGTGGATGGAGGCGATCACCTTCACCGACAAGGATCTGCCTCCAGGACCTGCATTACACACGGATACCCTCGTCATCCGATTCGAGATAGGTAATTCTATCATTCGCCGCACTTACATCGATGCGGGGAGCTCCGTCAATGTCATGTACCTTGACACCTTCAAGCAGCTGAAGCTGAACAAGGCCCTGCTCAAGCCGATACGGACACCGTTGTCCGGCTTCACCGGGGACTCTATCGACGTTGAAGGCACGATAGTCCTCCCCGTGCAGGTCGGTGAACGCCTCCCATCGTGCCAAAATTGACATGGAATTCATGGTGTTCAACCTCGAGTGCGCCCACAACCTGATCTGGGGAGGCCAACACTAGAGGACCTGGAGTCCATCATCTTCATGAAGCACATGTGCCTGAAGTTCCCTACTAGTGGCGGTATCGGCTACACCAGGGGGAATCAGAGGATAGCCTGAGCATGATACCTCAAGCTGACGAAGCCGGCTGCAGGCACCGAGCAAAGGGTAGACACTATCACCACCACCGTCGCCAAGGACGATGAGAGGCCACATGCTGAGTGTCACGCCCCGGACCACATCCGACCAACGTAGACAACCGCCGTACAACCCGATAAGAACAACAACCGTTCATCCCTATTGAATTGTACAAGGCGTCCGATTGATTCTATTGCCAAACCGATTAGTAGACACATATAATCAACATCAATATCAAAATCAAACAAATGCGGAAATAATAATAATTTTGATACTTGGTCACACGTGGCAAACACGGGCACGCAGGCCCCCAACTGTTTTAATGAAAATATTGTTCAAAAACCCATGAGCAGTTTATATATTTGAAATAAGAATGGAAGCACGAACCACGTCTTCCTTCTTGATCGATCACCCTAGGCAAAAGTGCAAGTAATAGGAGTCTAGCCTCAACCTGAAAAATGTGAGGGCCCCCGGAGGGGTCAGTACTCCATAGAAGTACTAGTGACAAGCAGGCTATATGAAGAATAACTGATGTTTCAGACACGAGACCCAAAAATAGGGTGATACATATATATATGTGACTCATTCATCCGGTGATACCTACTGTATATATATTTGTAAAATACTCGACCCATAGGTCATTTCATTCAAAGAATCTTTTAGAGATAAAGTTCTTACCTGACCTTTCTCACTCCTTTCCCGAATGCCTAGCTCACCAGCTACATTCTACATTCATATTATCCTACCGAGTTTTGGGAGCATTTAGACTCCCGGGGATACTCAACCCCAACCGAGTTTCAGGATCATTTACTGTCCCGGGGATACTCAACCCCAACCGAGTTTCAGGATCATTTGCAGTCCCGGGGATACTCAACCCCAACCGAGTTTCAGGATCATTTATAGTCCCGGGGATGCTCAACCCCAACCGAGTTTCAGGATCATTTAATGTCCCAGGGATACTCAACCCCAAACTAAATCCTTACCAAACCCTAACCTGGATATGGCTAACCTTTAGTTCCTTCAACTATGGACAATACCAAGCCCTATAGTCATATAACCATCCTTAGGAACCAACGTGGGTGGGTCCCACCTGAACGGCCCACATTAACCCGCTCAAAACTGCCCGTTTTGAGCATAACCCAATACTCGATCGAGTATCAACCCATACTCAGTCGAGTACAGGAGATAGTAGTCCACAAAGCTAATTTTCAATGTATACTCGATCGAGTATCTACCCATACTCGATCGGGTATAGGAGGCAGTAGCCTCCTGGAGCAATTTTTCAACAAATACCCGGTCGGGTATGGCAGTTGACTTGTCGGTCAACGCCCGTTTGACCACCCAAACGGAGTCCGATTAACGTGAAATTTTATACACATATACTACTTGACGTCCTTGATCCAAAAATACCATTTTGGATCCCTGTAACATCACACATAATAAGTTATCACACTTTTAACCACCAAACCTACATAACATGCTTTTCAACTATGTTTCATGTATAATCATGGCATAAGCAAACACTTGGTTATCTTTAATCATTTCACAAAACATATCCTTGATTACTTTAGGTAATCTCATGCCTCACGCAAAAGTTATAAAGCATAAAGCCGGCTTCTCACCTTAATGAAGCTTATGAAGTTCTAGCCTTCCCGATTTAGCTCCGGCGAAACTCCGGCGAACTTCAACGAACTCCGGCGACAACTACGGCGCCCCTTTCAACTCCGTGAAAGTTACTTGAATAACTTATACAAGTTACTAACAAGGTTTTATCATCATAAAACCAGTAGTGATACAAATAATCTCAAAAAGGTTATTTTCCGACGAACCGGTCACTTTGGCTTCTAAATCCGTTCTTGGACTTAGAACTACCTTCCAACCCCTCTTTCTACACATCCCAACGTGTAGAACAATACTAGGGTGTGACATATGATTGAATAATCATATAAGAGTATTGAAGAACAAGAAATGGGATTAATGGAGTCATTACCTTGTTAAACACAAGTTTTCCTCTCCAAAACCAACTTTTCTCTTCTCTTTTCCCCTCCTTCTTCCTCCTTTGTTCTTGGTGCGTGTTTGGATGGTAAAAATGGAGTTTTTTCAGACCTTATTTCCTCCAGGATGATGGTATGTCCGAGCATATGGGTTGAGGACTGATTGAGAATGCCTTTTTGGCATTTCTCATCAAATAATATGGGAGGGGTCCCATTTCATTTATTTGTTTTGATCCCAGATCACTTCATGCCTCTTCCCATGTTTTTGTGCGGATCTCCCTCATCTTGTGAAAGGCTAAAACGTGGGTTGGCCCCCACTTATGTGGGAGGTCAACCCTTTGTGTACCCGAATGTACAATCGATCCTGAAAGTTGTATTTTCCGGACTGTTTCAATTATAATTTATTTTATCGGGTCAAATAAAATATAACACTTGTTCCCAATACTTATTGGACCTTAGCATGAATGTGAAGTCCTCAACTTTAATTTAGAAGTCTCCGGAATCTCTTTTCGGGCTGTTATCTGATAAATTTGCCGATACCGATAATTTGGCCCCGTTTGACCAACCGGTCAACCCTGTGCCATTGCCATGGCCCAATTAGGATATCCACCACCATATAAATATTATCTAGTCCAAGATTAATATAATATATGGTACCTATAATATCTGGCGGCCCCACCTCCGGTGTGGGCCCCACGTGAATTTTACTATTCACGCAAAAGAAATGATAAAAATTTACAATTACGTAAAGATGCTTTTATTCATTTCTCATGGTTCGATACATAATTTGATAAGGTACAATTACTTGGGGGTGGTGTTACAAGTTCTACCCCCCTTATTTGGGATTTCGTCCCCGAAATCCACGTGTCTAATCAAACAGAAATGGATATTGTTCCCTCATTAGAGTCTCCACTTCCCAAGTTTGCTCCTCGACATGATCACTCTTCCAAAGTACTTTTACCATCGGCACCTCTTTGCTCCTTAGCTTCTTTACGTGTCGGTCTATGATTTTCACCGGCTGCACCGTATAGTGTAGGTCTTCTCGGATTTCCACCAGTGGTTTCTCGAGAATATGTGACGGGTCCCGCACATACTTCTTGAGCATAGAAACATGAAACACATTATGAATCTTCTCTAACTCTGGAGTCAACTGAAGTCGGTAGGCTACAACCCCAATCCTTTCAAGGATTTTGAACGGACCTATGTAACGTGGGTTAAGCTTACCCCGACTGAGGAACCTGATGATCCCTTTCCAGGGTGATACCCTCAGAAATACCTCGTCACCGACCTCAAACTCCAACGTCCTCCGACGTTTATCAGCATAGCTCTTCTGCCGGTCTTGGGCAGCCTTGAGCCTATCCTGTATGACTTTTATCTTCTCTTTAGTGATCTCGACTAACTCGGTGCCCTCGAGCTTAGCCTCGCCGACCTCGTCCCAACACAATGGTGTCCGACATTTCCTCCCATACAATGCTTCGTATGGAGGCATGCCTATACTCGCCTGATAACTGTTGTTATAGGAAAATTCCACAAAAGCCAACTGATTGTCCCAGCTTCCCTGGAACTCCAAGGCACATGCCCTCAACATGTCCTCCAAAATCTGAATCACCCGTTCAGATTGCCCATCTGTTTGAGGATGAAAAGCGGTGCTAAATCTCAATTTTGTACCCATAGATTCCTGGAACTTAGGCCAAAACCGTGATGTGAACCGTGGGTCTCTATCCGATACTATAGTAACCGGAACCCCATGCAGTCTCACAATCTCGTCTGTGTACAATTTGGCCAATCGCTCGAGCGTGTAGGTAGTGTTGATAGGTAGAAAATGAGCACTCTTGGTCAGCCTATCAACTACCACCCATACTGCGTCGTAGTTCCTAACCGTCCGTGGCAGACCCACCACGAAGTCCATGGTAACATGCTCCCACTTCCATTCTGGAATGGTAAGTGGTTGTAGTAACCCTGCTGGGTGTTGGTGCTCTGCCTTAACCTGTTGACAGGTAAGGCAACGGCTCACGTATTCTGCAATCTCTCTCTTCATCCCTGACCACCAGTAACTTTCTTTCAAGTCCCGATACATCTTTGTACTGCCCGGGTGCATGGCATACGCAGATGAGTGAGCCTCCTCAAGGATAGATTTACGGAGCTCCTCATCCGATGGCACACACTCGTTCCTTGAACAGTAGAAGTCCATCTTCTCTCTCACGGAAACCCTCTACGGGCCCCACAAGCATCCGTTCCCGGATTTTCTAAAATTCCTCGTCATTGCCTTGACATGTTCTGATTTCGTCTAATAAGGTGGGTCTCACCTCAAATCTGGCCAATAGCGCCCCATCCGTGGATACCTCCACGCGTGCCCTCAATGCCCGTAAGCATGTGAGTAAAACCCCTGATGATGAGCTCTTCCTGCTCAGTGCATCGGCTACTAGATTAGCCTTGCCTGGATGATAGTCAATGATCAAGTTGTAATCCTTAATCAACTCCATCCATCTTCTCTGTCTCATGTTCAATTCTTTCTGAGTGAACACATACTTCAAGCTCTTGTGGTCGGTGTAAATGTGACACAACTCTCCGTAGAGGTAGTGCCTCCAAATCTTCAATGCAAACACCACAACACCTAGCTCCAGATCATGTGTGGGGTAGTTTACTTCATGCTTTCTCAACTGCCGCGAAGCATAAGCAATTACCTTCTCCGATTGCATCAGTACACATCTCAGTCCCTGAATGCTAGCATCGCTGTAGATGTCGTACCCTAACCCTTGCACGGGCAAGGCAAGCACTGGTGCTTCGGTCAAACGTTTCTTTAACTCAAAAAACCCCTTCTCACACTTGTCATCCCACACAAACTTAGCCCCCTTTTTAGTGAGCTTCGTGAGTGGAGATGCTATCACCGAGAACTTCTCCACAAATTTGCGGTAATACCCCGCTAAACCGAGGAAACTCCTTATCTCTTTCACATTCTTGGGCCTCTCCTAATTAGTGACCGCCTCAATCTTTGAGTTATCAACTGAAATGCCCAAGCCCGATACCACATGCCCGAGAAAACCGATCTCCCCAAGCCAGAATTCACATTTAGAGAATTTGGCAAAGAGTTGCTTCTCCCGCAGTGTTTCAAGCACAAGCCTTAGGTGTTTTTCGTGCTCCTCTTCATTCATGGAGTATATCAAGATGTCATCAATGAACACTATGACGAACTGGTCCAAGTATTGGTGAAATACTCAGTTCATGAGGTCCATGAATGCCGCGGGGGCGTTCGTAAGCCCAAACGACATTACTAGAAACTCATAGTGACCATACCTTGTACGGAATGCAGTTTTGGGTATGTCACTCTCCTTGATCTTTAGTTGATGGTAGCCTGACCTCAAGTCAATCTTAGAGAACACGGTTGCCCCCCGTAGTTGATCAAACAAGTCATCGATTCTAGGCAAAGGGTATTTGTTCTTTATCGTGACCTTGTTCAACTGACGGTAATTGACACACATTCTAAGTGTACCATCTTTCTTTTTTACAAAGAGTACTGGTGCTCCCCACGGTGAATGACTTGGCCTAATGAATCCGTTGTCCAGTAATTCTTCTAATTGCACCTTCAACTCTTGAAGTTCAGCCGGTGCCATCCGATATGGAGGAATCGAGATGGATTTTGTACCGGATTCTACTTCAATGGTGAACTCAATTTCTCGATCTGGTGGGAGTCCCGGGAGTTCTTCAGGGAAAACTTCTGGGTACTCACTCACCACTCTCACCTCAGTGAGACTCTTTTCCTTTCCTTCCTTTCCTATGACATAGGCCAAGTATGCTTGACACCCTTTCCTCATCATACGCCTTGCTCTTATGGCCAATATGATACAAGGGTTGAATTTCCCTCTATCTCCCTCGAAGCATAGAGTGTTTCCTTCTCCATCCCTTAGTTCTAACACCTTGGTGTAGCAATCTACCTTCGCATGGTTCTTTTCGAGCCAATCCATGCCAAGTATAGCATCAAACTCGAGCATGTCTAATGGCACAAAGTCACCCGTTAGGCAGTGCTCCCCTATCCCTACATTACACAAGGGATAGTAGTGTTTCCGCTCTACATCATCTCCCAATGGCGTAGAGACCAGCAAAGGTTTCATCATTGCTACCAAAGGCACGTTCAATCCCTTGGCAAATGCTTCGCTCACAAATGAACGTTGTGCCCCGGTATCGATGAGAATTCTCGTATCCCTATCGTTGATCTTTAGAGTTCCTACATATATAAGTCATGTAAGACACCCTACTTAAGACCCCGACTGAAAAGGACCGGACGAAAAATTTCAGCCTATAATTACCCTATACCCGGTCGGGTAAGACCCCATACCCGGTCGGGTATTACTCGAACCATTTTGGGAGGGACCTCCTGTTACCCTTGCTCGGTCGAGTACTTGCCTCAACTCGAGCACATTTTCTATACCCGGTCGGGTATATACCCATACCCGGTCGGGTATCACTCAAAATCCTCAAGTAAAAGCTCCCTGTCCTCAACGCTCGATCGAGTACACGCCTTGGAAACAAAATTTTTACTCATACTCGATCGAGTATACAACCATACCCGATCGGGTATGGCTTGAATTGCCAAAAGTGAACGGTCCTGCCACCCTTGCTCGAACGAGTACACACTTCGAAGCTCAAATTCTTACACATACCCGATCGAGTATATAGCCATACCCGATCGGGTATTGCTCGAAGTGCCAAAAATGAAACATCCTGCCTTGCTTTCCCGAACGAGTACACACCTCAAAATCGAAGCATGGCTTATACCCGGTCGGGTCTAAAGGGATACCCGATCGGGGCCTTCATATTTTTTGAAGATTTTTAATCCAAATACATGATCAAATACGTGTGAAATCAAGGGATTACCTGCAATGGAGTCCGGGTTGGCCCGAGCATCAGCCTCGGTCATTGCATACACCCGTGCCTGGGTCCTCCCTTGGTTAACGGACGTGGCGTTGCTAACCGTGGGTCCGCCCCTTCCTGTAACGCCCTGAGACGGCCCCGCACGTCCCCTACTAGTCGTAGGTCCTCCCATAGCTCCCGATGGTCCTCCTCCGTTCAGCATTGGACAAGAGGGTTTGAGGTGGCTCGTGCTACCACATTTGAAGCATCGGGGTGGTTCATTGCACCTTCCCCCGTGGTTCTTACCGCAGTTCGCGCACCTTGGTGGTCCCACACCCCCCGGTTTGGGCCCTTGCCCTCCTGGGCCCTTATACCTTTTCGTTGGTGGTGCTGGCGCCCTGAATGTACTGCCACCCCCGGCGTGATGCCTCCGAGAGTGGTCTTGGGGTCCCGAGTTGTCCCATTTCCTCTTCTTCGCCTCCTCGGCGTCTCTCGCCTTCCTTTCATTCCATTGGGTTTCCCCAAGGAGCCCTTGATCGACAACTAGGCTAAAAGTCATGTTATGCTGGTAAGTAGCCCGGTCGCGGATGTCCAATTGTAGAGCATCCCAAAAATGATTGGCCATTCAATTCTCATCCAAATATTATTCTGGTATGAATCATGCCAAGTCTCGGAACCTCTGTTCCAATTGCCTCACCGAGCAGCCATCCTCCTGTTTCAGATTTGTGTACTCTCTCCTCTTGAGATTGACCTCAAAAGTTGAGTAGTACTGATTATAGAACTCCACTTCGAATTTCTCCCAAGTGGCCTCACCGTGGAACTTTCCTTCCACACCTTCCCACCATACAGCAGATACTCCATCCAATAGCCTGGTGGCAACCCTCAACTTCACGTCGAGCCCAATTTGCATATCCCTAGAAGCATTATTCAGCTTCTTAATCCAATCGGCGGCCTCAGAGATGTCGCCCTTGCCATCAAACGATTTGCACCCCAAGGCCCTAGCCTCCTTGAGGTACTTGGAGATACGTACCATCGTGTCTCCACCAAAGGCTCCAGATGGAGCACTAGAAACTCCCCGACTTCCCTGTCCCATGGCCTGCCTAGCATGCCTAGCTTGGCGCCGCTGTTCTCTCCTTGCCTTGTTCTCGAGGTACTATCCTAGTACCTCGCTCATACGATCGTAATGAGGATCGTCATCCTCATCTTCTTCATCAAAGTCCTCCCCGTTGTACGGGGTCTCCTCTTGCTCCGCGCTTGGAGCATATGTGAAATCGTCCGGTTCGGTGGCCCAAGACGGGTGCACAGAACCGACACGTGTGCTACTTGCCATCGACGTTGTAGAACGCCCACGACCCCTGCCTCGGCCTCCTCCTCGGCCTTGGCCCCGACCTCTACCCCTAGAGGTCCGTGATTCAGCCCGTGTATCGTGCTCGGTGGCCACCGGTGCACGACCCGTCGGGTTCCTCCTAGTAATCCTGCGTCCACCCTCCATTTCTGAAAGAAATAAGGAATGAGTCATTAGATTCGTTTCAATGTCAATTGACGGATTAGTACAAAAGACACCCCTTGGTCCAACATTATGGCCAACAAACTGTTAAGGGTACCGTCTTAACAATAAGAGGTCAATAACTTGGTTTCCAATGGTTCCTTAGGTACAAAAACTTTCTGCTCATGGTTTTGTTCAAAACTTTTCGATGGTAGGATATTGAGAGGTTAATTATATAGTTTAGAAATCGATGTCTCTGATACCACTTAATTGTCACGCCCCGGACCGCATCCGAGCCACGTAGACAACCGCCGTACAACCCGATAAGAACAACAACCGTTCATCCCTATTGAATTGTACAAGGCGTCCGATTGATTCTATTGCCAAACCGATTAGTAGACACATATAATCAACATCAATATCAAAATCAAACAAATGCGGAAATAATAATAATTTTGATACTTGGTCACACGTGGCAAACACGGGCACGCAGGCCCCCAACTGTTTTAATGAAAATATTGTTCAAAAACCCATGAGCAGTTTATATATTTGAAATAAGAATGGAAGCACGAACCACGTCTTCCTTCTTGATCGATCACCCTAGGCAAAAGTGCAAGTAATAGGAGTCTAGCCTCAACCTGAAAAATGTGAGGGCCCCCGGAGGGGTCAGTACTCCATAGAAGTACTAGTGACAAGCAGGCTATATGAAGAATAACTGATGTTTCAGACACGAGACCCAAAAATAGGGTGATACATATATATATGTGACTCATTCATCCGGTGATACCTACTGTATATATATTTGTAAAATACTCGACCCATAGGTCATTTCATTCAAAGAATCTTTTAGAGATAAAGTTCTTACCTGACCTTTCTCACTCCTTTCCCGAATGCCTAGCTCACCAGCTACATTCTACATTCATATTATGCTACCGAGTTTTGGGAGCATTTAGCATCCCGGGGATACTCAGCCCCAACCGAGTTTCAGGATCATTTACCGTCCCGGGGATACTCAACCCCAACCGAGTTTCAGGATCATTTGCAGTCCCAGGGATACTCAACCCCAACCGAGTTTCAGGATCATTTATAGTCCCGGGGATGCTCAACCCCAACCGAGTTTCAGGATCATTTAATGTCCCAGGGATACTCAACCCCAAACTAAATCCTTACCAAACCCTAACCTGGATATGGCTAACCTTTAGTTCCTTCAACTATGGACAATACCAAGCCCTATAGTCATATAACCATCCTTAGGAACCAACGTGGGTGGGTCCCACCTGAACGGCCCACATTAACCCGCTCAAAACTGCCCGTTTTGAGCATAACCCAATACTCGACCGAGTATCAACCCATACTCAGTCGAGTACAGGAGACAGTAGTCCACAAAGCTAATTTTCAATGTATACTCGATTGAGTATCTACCTATACTCGATCGGGTATAGGAGGCAGTAGCCTCCTGGAGCAATTTTCCAACAAATACCCGGTCGGGTATGTGTCAATACCCGGTCGGGTATGGCAGTTGACTTGTCGGTCAACGCCCGTTTGACCACCCAAACGGAGTCCGATTAACGTGAAATTTTATACACATATACTACTTGACGTCCTTGATCCAAAAATACCATTTTGGATCCCTTTAACATCACACATAATAAGTTATCACACTTTTAACCACCAAACCTACATAACATGCTTTTCAACTGTGTTTTATGTATAATCATGGCATAAGCAAACACTTGGTTATCTTTAATCATTTCACAAAACATATCCTTGATTACTTTAGGTAATCTCATGCCTCACGCAAAAGTTATAAAGCATAAAGCCGTCTTCTCACCTTAATGAAGTTGATGAAGATCTAGCCTTCCCGATTTAGCTCCGGCGAAACTCCGACGAACTTCAACGAACTCCGGCGACAACTCCGGCGCCCCTTTCAACTCCGTGAAAGTTCCTTGAATAACTTAGACAAGTTACTAACAAGGTTTTATCATCATAAAACCAGTAGTGATACAAATAACCTCAAAAAGGTTATTTTCCAGCGAACCGGTCACTTTGGCTTCTAAATCCGTTCTTGGATTTAGAACTACCTTCCAACCCCTCTTTCTACACATCCCAACGTGTAGAACAATACTAGGGTGTGACATATGATTGAATAATCATATAAGAGTATTGAAGAACAAGAAATGGGATTAATGGAGTCATTACCTTGTTAAACACAAGTTTTCCTCTCCAAAACTAACTTTTCTCTTCTCTTTTCCCCTCCTTCTTCATCCTTTGTTCTTGGTGCGTGTTTGGATGGTAAAAATGGAGTTTTTGCAGACCTTCTTTCCTCCAGGGTGATGGTATGGCCGAGCATATGGGTTGAGGACTGATTGAGAATGCCTTTTTGGCATTTCTCATCAAATAATATGGGAGGGGTCCTATTTCATTTATTTGTTTTAATCCCAGATCACTTCATGCCTATTCCCATGTTTTTGTGCGGATATCCCTCATCTTGTGAAAGGATAAAACGTGGGTTGGCCCCCACTTATGTGGGAGGTCAACCCTTTGTGTACCCGAATGTACAATCGGTCCCGAAAGTTGTATTTTCCGGACTGTTTCAATTATAATTTATTTTATCGGGTCAAATAAAATATAACACTTGTTCCCAATCCTTATTGGACCTTAGCATGAATGTGCATTCCTCAACTTTAATTTAGAAGTCTCCGAAATCTCTTTTCGGGCTGTTATCTGATAAATTTGCTGATACCGATAATTTGGCCCCGTTTGACCAACCGGTCAACCCTGTGCCATTGCCATGGCCCAATTAGGATATCCACCACCATATAAATATTATCTAGTCCAAGATTAATATAATATGTGGTACCGATAATATCTGGCGGCCCCACCTCCGGTGTGGGCCCCACCTCCGGTGTGGGCCCCACGTGAATTTTACTATTCACGCAAAAGAAATGATAAAAATTTACAATTACGTAAAGATGCTTTTATTCATTTCTCATGGTTCGATACATAATTTGATAAGGTACAATTACTTGGGGGTGGTGTTACACTGAGCCAACCGAAGAAGTCGAGGAGGTCCCCATGGACACTTCTCGGCCAAAACGAGTCCTGAAAAGTGGGAGACAGCTCCCCCGGGACCAATGCGGCGACATCCTCCAAGTCTTGCGGTCATATGCAATCATTTTTGCATGGGGGCAAATGACATGCCAGGCTTCAGCCGAAAGGTGATCACTCACCAGCTGTCAGTCGATCCCGCATCCACGCCAGTCAAGCAGAAGTGACGCTACCTTTCGGCCGACAGACTGGACTTCGTCAAGGGTGAGGTCACCATGCTCCTGTCAATCAGCCACATCAAGGAGCTGAAATACCCAACCTGGCTGGCCAACGTCTTCCTCGCCCAGAAGCCGCCGACGTTCATAATGTGCATTGATTACACTGACCTGAACAAGGCGTGCCCTATGGACCCATTCCCTCTCCCCAACATTGATCAATTGGTGGACGAGACGGCGGGGTGCGAGCTGATGTCATTCCTTGATGCCTTCAGAAGGTACCACCAGATCTTCATGCACGAAGGTGACGCCGAGAAGACGGCCTTCATGACCCCGGAGGGAATTTTCTGCTACCTCGTCATGGACTTTGGGCTCAAAAATTCAGGCGCCACATACACCAGGATGGTAGCCAAAATCTTCAGAGCAGTCCTCAGCCGAACGATGGAGGCATATGTCGACGAAATGATCTTCAAGAGCAAGCAATCTACCACTCATGCTGACGACCTCCGGGAAAATTTTGAAATCATGAAGAAATTCCAGCTATGCCTGAACGCCAAGAAGTCTACCTTCGGCGTCGAGGGAGGCAAGTTCCTCGGCTACATGGTCAAGCGAAGGGGCATTGAAATAAATCTGGAGAAGATCCAGGCCATTGTTAACATGGAGCCGCCACGAAATGTGAAGGAGGTGCAACGGCTGACGGGATGTCTTGCGGCCCTGAACCGTTTCCTCTCAAAATCGGCTGAAAGGTCTCTCCCTTTCTTCCAGATCATGCGCAAGGCAAACAACTTCAAGTGGACGACGCAGTGCCAGCAAGCATTTGAGGAGCTGAACCAGTACCTATCGTCCCCTCTCGTACTTTCCAAGCCCAAAGCCGATGAAACCATCTTCTTGTACTTGGGGGTGAACACGTCGGCCATCAGTTCCGTCCTCATCCGCGAGGATGAAGGGGTGAAGAAGACAATTTTCTACGTCAGCAAGACGCTACGGGAGGCCTAGCTCAGGTACTCCCCCATTGAGAAGACGATACTGGCCATTGTCCACACGGTGAAAAATCTAGGGCATTACTTCCAGGCCCATGTCATCCACGTCTTGACCCAGCAGCCCCTCGGCGCACTCATGCGGAGCCCCATCAGTTCCTCACGGATGGTGAAGTGGGCAATCTTCCTTAGCCAATTCCAGATTGAAATCAAGCCGAGGCCATCCATCAAGGGGCAAGCCTTGGCCGATTTTGTCACCGAGTGCACGGCAAGGGAGACGGCCGCTACCACACCCGGGCCAGATCCAGACGAAGCATGGACTCTCTTCACTGACGGTTCATCGGCCGCCAAAGCATGTGGTGGCGGCGGCGTCCTCATCTCCCCTGAAGGGTTCAGAGCCTATTATGCCATCCGCTTCAACTTCAGGGTATCCAACAACGAAGCCGAGTATGAGGCCCTCCTTAGCGGCCCCAGACTCTCCGCCGGCCTCAAAGCGCGACACATCAGAATCAGGTGCGACTCTAAGCTGGTGGTGGGTCAGATCGAGGGCTCATACGAGGCCAAAGAAGGGAGTATAAGGCAGTACAAACAGGCGGCCGAGGAGTTGCTCAAGGCATTTGAAACCCATGAGATCACACAGATCCCAAGGGCGGAAAATGCTGAGGCCGAGATCCTCTCCAAGCTCAGCACAGACACTCCAGAGCACATCTCCAAGATAGGCAAGGTCAAGGAGCTAAGCATGTACAGCATCCATGTCAGCCCTGTCATGCGCATCCAGCATCGGCCAGAGGACTGGATCACCGACATCATAACCTTCATCACTTCGGGAGAGCTACCCCAGGATGAGGAGAGGGCCAAGCTGGCCAAACTCAGGGCCCCAAGCTACACCATCGAGGATGGAAAGCTCTACAAAAGATCATACAATGGCACTCTACTCCGATGCCTACACCCGGATGAGGCTGAAGTGGCCATGGAGGAAGTCCACTGTGGCGTCTGCTCCTCACATCAGGGCCCTTTTAGCATGTCCCGGCGTCTCGTCGTCCAGGGCTATTTCTGGCCGACGATGGCGCGGGATTGTGCCAATCTTGCAAGGAAATGTACCGCATGTCAGGTACTTCAGAAGACCCCTGGTCGGCCAGCCATCAACCACGCCCCGGTCAGCACTACGATCCCATTCTCATGATGGGGGATCGACCTGGTCGCCCCCCTGCCCAGAGCCGACGGTAACAATCGATACATCACCATCGCCGTCAATTATCTCACCAAGTGGGTCGAAGCAGAATCTTTGGCCAGCATCACAGGGGCCAGATGCTAGAGGTTCGTCCACAAGAATATCCTTACCCGCTTCGGCGTTCCCCAGGACATCATATCCGATAACCGCAACCAGTTCGAGGTCGCACCCTTCCAAGAGCTCCTTCACGAATGGGGAATCAGACATCGTTTCTCCTCTGTTGCCTATCCTCAAGGTAACAGTCAAGTTGAGAATGCCAACAGAACCATTCTGGAGGGCCTAAAGAAGAAGCTCTAGGACGCAGGAGGCAGTTGGGCCGATGAGCTCCCCAACATTCTGTGATGTTACCGTACGACGGCGAGGAGGGTGACGGGCGAAACACCCTTTTCCCTTTGCTATGGTTTTGAGGCAAAGGCACCCATAGAGGTCACCATACCCAGCCGACGGGTGGAGCAATATGAGCCTGAGGCCAATGAAGAAAGCATGAAGATCGATCTCCACCTGATCGAAGAAAGACGAGAGCAGGCCTTCATCCGGGAAGAGAACTACCGGCGTCAAGTAAAATCATACTATGACGCCAAGGTACGTTCCCGGGAATTCCAAGTGGGGGACTATGTCCTTCGCCGAAGGGAGGCAAGCAAGCCGACGGAAGGTGGCAAGCTGGCACTCAAATACGAAGGCCCATACATCGTTAGCGTCGTAGTCAAACCCGACACCTACAAACTAAAACACCCAAATGGGTCTAATGTACCACGAACGTAGAATGTACACCACTTGGTAAAATTCTATCAATAATCTGGGGCCGGCGAAGCTGGCAAAGCCGTCACCTTTCCTCGAGTTGTTGATCGAATACCACCCCCGGCCTCGATCCACTTATCAATAAAAGCTGTATTCTACTTGTTTTTTTCTAAAAAAGTTTAAGGAAAAGATACCATATTACATCGACCCCTTAGAGTGAAATGCTCAGGAAAGGCCGACAGAGCACATCGTATCGGCCCCTTAGAGCGAGACGCTCAGGTAAGGCCGACGGTGTCCATAGGACGAGGGGCCTGCAAAGAGCCCACGTCTTGAAATGGGAAGCTCACCGCGTCATTCACTAGCGAAATCGCAAGACGACAGGTCTGAAATCATGGCCGAGGTGACAAAAATCCCCAAACTCAGGGATGAGGAACGACAGCCATCGGTAACCGACCAAAAGCCTTAGCCCGCATCATAAATAGACGACGGGACCTCCCCGAGATCACGGGATGATCCAGTAGGACTCCCTACCGGCTGAAGGACTATCGATCCCCTCGGCCGAAGCCTGAAAAAAGGATACCCACTCCTCACTCAAAGTAAAGAGGAAGAAAATAAAAGAGGGACAACCGAAGGACCGTGCACTTGCCATCCTAAAGCGATATCCCCAAAAATAAAAGAGGGACAGTCGAAGGACCGTGCATTTGCCGACCTAAAAGCGAAATCCCCGAAAATAAAAGAGGGAAGCCGATGGATCGTGCACTCACCAGCCTCGAGCAGTAAAAATAAAATCCCCAAAATTGCCTAAGTGCATATTCATTAAACAGTTGCAGTATGGACGAAGCATTCATGCACAAGCTATTAAAAAAACTTGGACAAAAGTTCCAAGGCAAACTCTTTTGGCCGATGAGGGCACGAGATAGCCGGCAGGAAATCAAGTGGTTCGTGGGAAACTCCCTCAGCCGACCAAAGGGCGAAACCTTTCATCGGCCACTCCCAAAGGAAGTAACTACCTAAGTCTGTTGAACACTTAGAAAAATTTCAAGGAACTTGGAGAAAATTCTCAGGTGGCGTCAAGAGCGGCCGACAAGAGTCCCAAAGCCGAAAGTGAAACAAACCACCTAGTTTCCTTTAGTCGAAAATGAGAGAAAATCCACAGCGGCCGAACAAGGGCCAACAACCCTCATCGTCTACACCGGGGTGAAGCAACTACATACTCTAAGCTAAACACTTAGAAATATTTCCAAAAGTATGAGATAGCCAACAAGCAGTACGAGGACGAGGAGGACATCTCTCCCTCGGTCGAGCAAAGGGCGAGACCCTTCATCGACCGCGACCACAGGAAGCAACTACTTGAGCTTTTTGTTTGATGCATAGAAGAATTTGAAAGTAAAAAATCAAAAGAAAGGGAAGGGGAGTGACACAGGACGAAGATGACATAAAGGCCGGAAGCGGCGGCTAAACACTTCCGTTCATTGAAATTCATTACAAGAGGAGGGCACAACGGCCATTACACATACCGTTTAAATTCATTGCAGACACTACGGCCGTTACATATTATCAACAAAAAAAGAAGATCGGGCTTCTCCTCTTACGGCATCAGGAACATGCACACTAACGGCATCATCGGCCTGGGAGGAAGCCGAGTCCAGGAACACCTCTTCATCGTCCTAATCCTCCTCGCCGACGCTAGAGCTAATGATTGGGGCTTGCCTCTCCTCCGCCAGAAGCTTGGCCTCCTCCTCAGGATCCTTCATCTTAGGGGGAAGCTTCAGCTTGTGAGCGAACTTCTTGTTCAGCTTCAGCTCTTGGCACCTTCGGCGCAACCTCCTATAGATAAGCCGCTGCATTCGCTGTTGGCCCATGTCGTAATAGACTGACATCTCCCTCTCGAAGTACTCCCGATCGGCAGGAGAGTTCTGGCCCCAATCCTCGAGCCTGGCTGCCACAACCTCATAGAACCAAGGTTGGCGCTCCTCTGTTTGCCAGCCTTCGGCCAAGAATTTGTCAACGGCAGCATTGGTGGCTCTCTCGGCCTCGATCTTGGCTTTCTCGGCCTCATCAGCCCATCGGCATTCAGCCTCACGAGCCTCCTTCTCATCAGCAAACTTGGCCATGGCATCATCCCTGTCACCAGCCACTTGGCGGTAGGCCGCATCGGCCTCATCGGCCCTCTTCTTCAGGACCTCATCCTCAGGCTGCAGCCGGTCTAGGCAGCTCATGGCCTCCTCGGCCGAGGTAGCCTTCTGCTCGACCTCTTTCAGCCGAGCAATCTCTTGTTGCCGCCTCTTGTGGCTCTCCATCAGCATAAGGCCCCCTGCAAAAATGGAAGGGTTAGGACGATAGAAACACTTTTGACAAAAAAGAAAAAGACGGAAAAAATAATGCAAGAGTATTACTTGGACGACGAGGTCCATTCCACCGTCATAAATTCTGACGGGGCCAAGCTTCTTGAGATAGGCCCGGTCTTTGACTGGGACGGCTTGTGCAAGCACATCATGGCCGTCGACGACATCATTGAAGACGCCCCCCTTTACAGGGTACTCCACTTCCAGTTTGTAGGTCCCTACGGCCAACTCCTTCCCAACCCTCCTCCTCCGAGAGTCCTGGACGACAGGGAGGGGCTGGGAGACAGCAGCGGATAAAGGAGCAGATACCATGTCGACTACAGCGACATCATTGGAACCTCCAGCATCTTCGGCCGGCATGGTCGCAGCCACGGCATCAGCCTCGGCCGAAGGAGAAGCCCTCTTTGACTTCTTGGTAGGCTGCATGTCGGCCTCCGTCAGCTTCTTCTGGCCTTCGTCGGCTTGTCGTTTCTTGTTCAGTTGGGTGGGTGGCTTTGACGCCTGAGCAGCGCTCGGCTGTGCTCCGGCCTCGGCTGCCTGCTTCGCAGCATCCTTGGCGGCCTACTCGGCGGCCACCTTCACCTTCGCCCTGATCATTACAGATCGACGATCCATGACAAAGTCTGCACAGAAGGAAAAACACATTAGCAAAGCACAAAAAAGGATCAAGTACTTTGGGAAGGCATTACCATCGACTTCGGCAGGTGCGCCCAATTCCAGACCGTCGGCCTCCTCAAAGGTGGTAGTCATCTTTGGCCAAAAGGCGACATCGTCCTCCCCATCCCTGTGCACAAAGTACCTTACAAAGCCGAGGGCGGCCATCTTATACTCTGTGATGTAGTGCTTCACGCTCCTCGGCCCCCCTTCTAGGAACGCCGCCACCTGAGTGTCCAAAATGGAACTCTTCGGTGCATCATGGAGGTTAAACCTCCCGCTGTGGCCGACGGAAGGAAACTCGGTCCCACCTTCGCCCAGAGACACGAAGACAAATTTGCTTTTCCACCCATGGATGGACATCGGGAGATCACAGAAGGACCTCCTATTTTTCACCTGCTGCAGATTGGCATAGCCGGCATAGTTCTGGTGGCTACCCCGGCCTATCTGATACAAGTTCATGAAGAGAGCCATTGTCGGCTTGAAATCCAACTCATCACAGCGAAGGAGAAAGCCGATGATCAACGAGTAGCTGTTCAGGGTCAGCAGGGCCGGAGGAAGCTCCACCATGTCCAAATACTCTGTAATGAACGGATGGAGGGGGAACCTGAGCCCCTTGGTAAAACTCATAGGGTATACTCCAAAGTACCCCGGCGGTGGATTAAGTACGTGGTTTGTCGGCTTAGGGGCCCTAACCCTACCAAACGGCCCCACGTACATCTGAGCAACCAAGTACTCGGCCGCACAGCTCTTCGGCCTGATGATACGGACGTTAGCGAGATCCAAGAAGGAGAAAGCGGGACCCTTCTTCGGTCGTCATCTTCTCTTCGGGGCAGTCCCTTTAACGACGGAGACTGGTTTCGGGCAAGGGATGGCGGCAGAAGTAGACGCTCCATCCATGGCGCGGGAGACACCTACGTCCTCGCCCTCAGATGATGAGGCAGCCTCCTCATCCTCATTTTTTATCGTCCTCCGGCTCCCCTGATTTGAAGGAGCTCAAATCCTCTATCTCCTCGCAGAACTCTTCCACCACTCCATAATCTAGGGACTTGGCAGAGGCCTCGTCGTCGTACTTTTAGTACTCTTCATCCAGGGTCTTCATCTTAACAACTAACGGAGCCCTAAAGGGAGCTACTTTGGATCTAAGGTTGCTTCTTTACTAACACTAGATCAAGGCCTAAGGAAGCAAAACATGCAAGAAATCGGAGAAGGGTTTGATGAACTGACCTTTGAAGTTTTGAAGAAAAGTAGAACACTCGAACGGGCTTTATCTCTCTAGAAATTTGGGCAACGCTTTGTTATATGAGAATGCAATAGGGAGTTCCTTCGGAAGGAGGGGGGTATTTATAGACCTCCCCCCAACGGTCACTACATGTGGAACTCCCCTATTGGCCACATGAACGGCCACCACTCCCAAGGCCCAATGGGCTGCCACCGCTTCAGAAGATGGGACAAGCCCACTCCATTGCCAGCGTGCCACCAGTCAGCGCCCATAACGGGCAAAACATTCAACAGCCAGACCAAGAAGAAACATCTGCCTCCACAGGGCACGACTACGTCGGCCTTACCAGCCAATAAGCATTTCAACGGGTGCTCACACCACCAATTGTGCCCATATCGGCTTAACACACTGCCAACAGCATGGCTCCTTCAACGACCACAACAGCAAAGCAAAAGAACAATCCAACAGCCATCGACCTTGTATAAATCCCTGATGATAATTTCTTGAAAGCGACCTGCGTCCAAGGGTTCTCCCACAGGGTTACCTTGGTCAGGAATCGCCAAGGGATTGGATTCAGGGGAATACAAGGATCCCGCTTCAGCCTAGGGTCACACCTTACTCCTTCACCCCTTGCTTACTCTTCGGCCTGAAGCAGTGGGGGACTGGGGGACTACACCGGCCTCTGGAATACAAGAGAGGACAAAATCAAAGAAATCCAAAAATACATCAAGTCCACAACTACAACGTTAGGTCATATATGCACCACAACGTCCATGACCTTGTGGTGCACCCTCAGCCGCAACAAAGACAACAAACAAACAAGTATAACTCCTCCCAAAATGTGACGTGTATCGTCCCTTGACGCGCGCCACTCAACGGCTTTTAAGATCACATACTCCATTCTCGACCAAGATGAGAAAACGGGAACACAACGTCCTCGTGTCATCGTCGTCCATAAGATCAAAGTACGCACTCCTTCTGAGTCATCGCCGCTATCGTCCTCAAAGATGGCCACCAAGCTATGGATATCACCGCTTCGGCCTTAAGCAAGAAAGCAATCATAAGGCCTCCTCGGCCAAGTCACTAAAAGCAAACGCCAATGACCAAAAAGAAGAAACAGCACCCGCATCGGCTATTCAAATCAAGAGCATGTATCGGCCACTGAGTCAGGGCACTCATCGTCCTCAAAAAACGCAAACTTACCTCAGAGGAACATCAGCCTTCTTCGTCCACAGTGAAGGGCATACAACGGCCAACACGAAGAACCAAAACGGGAAATGGCCAAAACGGCCATAATGGCTAGAAGACATCAAGACTATGGAATCTACTCTCCCTCACTTCGTCTACGTCTCAGCTCGGAGAGTGGGGGACTCCTGATGGAGTATATGGAACTGGACCTCAGGACCCACATACTCAAAAGAATAAGAGGCACAACTGTCACCCAGTGGCGCCTCCGTCGACCAGATGGCCCTTCATCGGCCAGAAAGATATCAACTCAGAACATGGTCCAGAAGCCAGGAGAACCGGGTGTCCCCGTCGGTCGGGTCTCCATCGGCCATGGCTCCGTCGGTCATGGCGCCGTCGGCCACAAAGGGCTCCCAGAACCGGATTTCGCACTTAATTACTATTACATATTTTGTACTCAGTCCAATAGTGGTCCAATCGTAAATGGGCCTCCCAAGCCCAAGACTTGGGAGCCTAGCCCTAATTTCTTCTATAAATACTCTTTTTGGGGGTAGTTATAGAGGGTTCACAAATCATTTATTGCAAGGAATTATTGCACTTCTCTCTAGCTCTCACTTCTCTCTAGGAGTTAATACTCCATCATAAATATATTTTAGAAAATGAATCATAGTAGGAACAACCAATTATACAATTGGAGCTCTGATACCATATTTGATAAAACGCAGAAAAAACTTAATGCTTTATGTGAGGTAGTAGTATGCATTTATAGTGAAAGATCAATTTGTTATGATCCTAAAAGTCAAGAGATAACTTTATGTTTCTTTCTCACAGTTCTTCCTCGCACTCTCATTTATTCATCTTATGTTTCTTTTATTTTTGTCTTATAATTTTATTCCTCGCACTCATCTTATGTAAGTCTTTTTTTGAAACATTCGAAAAATTAACCTCAATTTTGTTTAAAAATCCTTGCATGACCATTCATAACTTCCAATTCCAAGAAACTAAAATTAATACTTTTTTACTCTTGCTCATCATTTAGAATACCCTGTTCCCACAAGGTCATCTCATGGAATGTAAGATCTCTTTAGGATTAATGAGAAAGACTGGGACATTAGAGTATTAGACAACCAATTGGAATAGCACATTCGGAAGAAGTTCTTAATTTTGATTAAATTCCCATTCGGAATGTTGCTTTCCTAATCTCGTTTATTTGTAACCAAAACAACGTTCTACTTTTTTGCACTGCCTTCCAAAACTCTCGTGATTTTTCAAGTTTCCCTAAACTATACTCTGTACCATTTACGGAGTACTCATTAACATACTGAGTTTAAAAGAGACGATAGAGATTCATTCCTACTATTTCTTAGTATCTCACACCTCAGCGCCAAGAATTCAGACAAGAAATCCTGAAAGCTTATTGCTATCTTTCGTCACCGCTTATGTCTGGGTGGTTCAATCGGACTTCTTCTTCTTCAAAGAAGGGTCTTCGCCTCCCTCCACAAGAATACTCGATGATCTTTGAAGTCGATTTTTTATGAATGTTCCAAAAAAAGATTTGCAGTCTTTTCAGAGGATTTTGTTTCTAGTGGAGTATGCACATTGGTTTTACATGATAAAATCAAGTCATAGTTATCCATTTATTAGTTTTAATGAGTTTCTGTTCTATTATCGGTCATTATATCTGTAGCTTGGCATCTCTAACTATCTCCTTTAGAATAAGCTAGGTACTACAACTATCTCCTAACTTTTAGGATCATAACAAATTGATCCTTCACTATAAGTGCATAAGGCTACCTCACATAAAGAGGTAAGTCTTTTCTGCATTTTATCAAATATGGTATCAGAGCTCCAATTGTAAAATTGGTTGTTCCTACTATGATTCATTTTCTGAAATATCTTTATTCTTTCTAGCTCTTTATCTCAATTCAAACTATGACAGGGACATCATATATAATTCCCACCAATGATGCTAAAACATCTAATCTTATCTTCGATCCCTAAACGCAGCTTCACATATTCCAATTAAGCTATCCAAGGATGGAAACATCTTCTTGTCCTGGCAATCTCAAATGGCAAACATCTTTTTAGGTTGGACCTTTTTGGTTATGTGGATGGATCTGTTCCCAAACCAAGCTAAGGGCAAAATTGCCCCTTTGAATTCAGTTTTATCAATGTCTTTCATATGTGTGCCCATAAATATGCAGTCAACAAGCTAAGGTGTTGATCGAGTCTAAAATGATTAGGCTCTCAACATTTGGAATAAGTCAAGGAAATATTAAAGATCTTACTTATTCAAATAAATAATCCAATCTACAATTGTACAAAGTAAAAAAAAACATTATATGTTTATAATGTATGTAGTATAAAAAAATTAAATAAAAATTTGGATCTTCCTTGGAAATAAAGATAATTAATACTTAGTGTCCGTAGTATATGTTAGGGGTGGGCAAATGAGTACAGGAACCGTGGGTCGGGCGGAGTAATACAGGTTCGGGGTGAGTGATGATTGAGTCCTAATTTTAGAAAATCCAAACGGTTCATGGCAGAGCGAGTCCTTAAAAACTTAGAAACCGAACAGGTCTTAAAATTTGAAAAAACGGGTACCTTAATTGTTTTAAAGTATAATTTTAATAAATTTTGTTATATTTAATACTACATATAATATACTAACGACACAAGAAGCCTTATAATGTTCTTGTGTCTAGACAAAGACTCTCAATGAAAGAAATTTGTCCGACTCTTAAAAAGAGTTTCTAAGTCATCTAAAGTCCTAAATTATTAGTTTCTAAATTATTTCAAATGCATGAAACCTTCAAACTGTAATACTTTTTGTAAACAAAGACTCTTACTTAATGAAGTGTGACATATTCGTTTAATTATCTTAAGTTTACTTATATTTGAGATTTAATAAGCTTTAAATTGTTTTTGTAAACAAATATGTATAGTAACTGGTTTAATTCCTTATGACTTTGGGGGTGTTTGGAACCAATTCTGATTTTGCTTCTTTTTTAAAGTAGAAGCAGAATCAGAATCAGTTTTGAGAAGCTGGTCCCCCCAGCTTCTAAAAAAACTGATTCTAGGAGTAAATTAGAGCACCATAATCACTTCTGCACTTTCACCCAAACACTCCAGCTTCTGCTTCTGCTCCTCCTTTAGTGATCTGGTAAAAAAAGACTTTATAGTCCTGTTGTTTTAGTTTATGAATAATGATTAAAATTTTAATCTAGGTGGTTGTGTGCTCTTCGATTTCTAAATTTGTGGTTAGATATTTTGTTAACTAATTTAAAATATTGTTTAATACTCCGTATTTAATATGTTGATTTATAAATTTGTGGTTACATTAATACTCAATTAGTTTGAGAATTTTATAAATTACAAGAAACTTTGCTAGCATAGCCATTTTTTACAAACAAAAAAAATCAAGAACTTGGACTGAACCGGCTTGTTTCAAACGGGGAGGGTAAGATCTGGTTTCTATTTCGAGATTTGATATACTCGGACTGAATCTACCCGTTAAATAAAACCGACGATCTTTAAAAATTTATCAACTATCTAGAACCACCTCCCTGCAACGAAGAGTTTTTGTCGAAAGATTTTATTTCAGTTTTATTTTCTCGGTAGTAGTACTTATTTTTATTTTAGTTTCAGTAGATTTGATTTAGAAATTTAGACTTCTGGCATTTGTTTTATAAGTAGTATTTTAGTCCCGATTGTTTTAGGCTTTAAATTATCCATTTTCTGTCTAGCGAATCAGGTTGCTTTGTATGAGGTGGCTGATTCTATGTCTATTCGCAGGGCTCACAATCGGATCTGTCATAATTTTCTGGATGTTATATTGTATCTTCTCTCGCATTTATTATAAAACCCGATCCTCTATAGTTAAAAAAACTATCTGGACCGTGCTCACTCAAACTATATACGTAATATATTCCAAAGTATAAATAATAAAACTAAAGTGTACAAATTGGTTGGTCAGTTTTTGGAAATAATAAAAAAATAAGGACTAACAATTAGGGAGTAATTTCAACCAGTAGTCTACTAGTCTCATTCCAAAAAGAATTAGGAAAATATTTGGAAACTACTACGTAATACGTAACTTATAAAGGCTCACTACCTCAGCGCAAACACCTCACTACCTCAGCGCAAAACCTCACTACCTCAGATCTCGCAACCTGCCAATAAACATCCAGTCCATCCAGTTGCAACATCCCGTCTAGTTGAAGAATGTCTGGGTTTATCAATCCTTCAAAGAACGGTCTCCGATTTCCTCCACAAGAATTACGAGATGATATTTGCACTAGGTTTGTTTTGAATGTTCCAAAAGAAGATCTACAATTGTGACGTTTTGAAACCATATGTTGTCGGTTAAATAATACCTAATTCAAGTAGGTGGTTAGCTACTTATGACTTAGTTACTAGCTATGAAACAGTTTTACTCTAATCCTTTGTATAGCATATTGTCATACATGTAATGGTATCAGAGCATACGAGGATCTTAGGGCTTCAGTGAAAAGAAGAAGAAGAATAGTAATGGGTTTTCGACGACGCTTCTAGTCCACAATGGCAAGAACTGGCACCGATGGAACATTCAGATGAAAGCTATTCTTGGCTTTCATTAATTAACAAAAATCGTTGCAAGCGGCTTTTCTGATCTTCCGGCAAATCCAACAGAGACTCAAGGATTGACGTATAAGGAGAATAATCGAAATGATCGCAAGGCCATGTACCTTCTTCACAAGTGTGTAAATGAACCACATTTTGAGAAGATCTTTGTTGCAAAAACGTCACATGAAGCTTGGCAGGTTCTTGAGAAGTGTTACAAGGGCGCAGACCAGTTACAGAAGGTACAATTGCAAACCTTACGAAGGAAATATGAATTGACGCAGATGGACAACTCTTACACAATAGCTCAGTATTTTGATCGAGTTATTACTATCACTAATGCGATGAAGGAATATGAAGAAAAGATAACATATCAGTCTATTGTTGAGAAGATTCTGAGAACTCTTACCGTAACTGTAATACCCCGAAAATTTGAGAGAATTTGGGAAATAATTAAAATTGTGTTTCATATTGTTTACACGGTCTTTAGGTCGTTTATTATGTTTGGTTTAGTTTTTGGGACAAAGGGGAGGTCCAAATGGGGAAGAAACGGGGCAAAAAACTAAGGTTTGGGGCGTCTGGGGGTCACGCACGGCGTGCGTAGAAGGTACGCACGCGTGCGTTCCTGTTGTATCCTAATGCAACTCAAACTTCGGAAATTCACTATAAATACATCTCTAATCCGATTTTCCTCATTCCAAAAACCCTAGTACCGCCTCTTAAAGCTCTATCCCTTCCAGCTCTTCCATATTAACGTATCCAGCACGAAATGTTATGCCAATGATGAGATCAAACAATCCAATATTCCGGTAAGTGCGTTTGTTGCCTAATTCGCGTCGTTCATCCGTTTCCTAAATTTCTTTCTCCTAAATTGAGATCCTTCGAACCTATCACTTCCTAGGTACGTGCGAATGATCCATCAAACTACGTTTGACGTTTAGGATTCGTTGCTAGCCTCGAGGTAAGGACTATTGCAACCAAAATTACTATTTTGCCTCTATATTGTATAAACTAGGGTTTGTGCTATGATTTGAGTTTCTTTCTGAAATTTTATGGATAATTCGGCTATCATAGTATGAGTATGATGATGTATGATTTTCTGGGAATTTATGAACGTGTGATTTTTGGTGAATTTATCAAATCAGTTTATCATGGCTAAAATTGTGATTTTTGATGATTTTTCTTTTGGGATTGGAATATTTTGGTGATTGTTTTGGTATGAGTTGAAGTATGATTTGAGACTATTATAACTGGTTATATTGAAAATATATTATGGGTTTAGAATACTCCAATTTGATTATTTTGGTGGTAGTAGTAAATGCTACTTTTGGGAAGTGGTTGTTTGGGTTAAACCCTCTTTTTGGAAAGTGTTGTGAGATCAAATCTTTTGGGATAAATTATATATTTTTAAATGTATAATTTGGTATGAAAATTAACATATATATTCTGGAGTTATAAATATCCTTATTGGATTATTTTGAATATGGTATTAAATACTATTTTGGAACTAGTTTTGGATAAACCCTAAATTGTAAGTTTCTCTGCCGATCCAAAATGGTTTCCTCGTATTATACGTTATTATTTGATTAAAGTGTGAATTTTGAATATGTATTATTTGAAGTGACATTAAATTTATAGTATTTGAGAAAGTTGAGATATTGGGGTATTAAATATTTTTAAACACCATTGAGAATATTTGGAGACTTGATAAATATTCTGTGCTATGTGATTATTATGTGCTATGTCATTATGTATTGAGTTTTTGAATTATGTATATGTGTTATTTAAAGAGATATTTAATCCATAGTATTTGAGAAATACAAACTATGTACTTTTGGGGTATTGAATACTTTTAAACACTTTTTAGACTATTTAGAGAGTTTGGAAAATATTTTGAAGTGTATCTTGATTCAAGATGAAAATTAACATTTTCATAAGAGGTGAGCACCCCGGGAGAAATCCGTGGTGTCGGTTTTTCACATCCGGATAAATGTGGAGGATGGTTAGGGCTACTACTACTTGAAGAGAACAAGTTTAGTGGCCATTTCGATTCAAGAGATAGTGATGGGAACTAGATTCCGAGATGAGTTCGTAAATAACAATGACTCATTGGGCTTCGGGCATAAGTATCCGAAAGTACCGCCCATCTTAAAAGAAAGTAGGAGATTTTGGTTTTGGAAAGAGAAAGACTATGGAGGTTATTTTCAAAGAGCAATTGAGTATATTTAAAAAGAGTGATTAGCTATAAATTATATTTTGAAAAGTGATACTTGTATATGAATGTGTGAGTTACTAAGAGTTTATAAACATTATTTTAAACACCAAATTAGTTTTGTGGGAAGAAAATGAATTTTTAAAGTTATAGTTATGTATAAAACTATTTTCGCCAAACGTGATTATTTTACGGGGTTGGGTGGGCCTTACTTAGCTAAAAAGCTAATTTTTTGTTTCCTTTTCTTTGTTTTGTTTTTTGCACTTTAATTGTGCAGGTGATGAAGGTTATGCATGATGATGAGAGCTGCGTTAGATCACGTAGTTTAGTATTTATAATCACCTAGTTATTGTTTATTTCAGTTTGAGAACATGTAGACATTTAAATTATTTTTGAAATTTTCAGTACTTAAATACTTGGATTATTTTTGGATGGTGGTTTAGCCTGTGCATTCGGTTATATGAGAACCGAGTGTGGCGGTAACACCCATTTCCCTATTAAGACTTCCGTTGTATCTCTGATGTTTTCAAATAAAGTTGATAATTCCTTTGAATAAATCATTATTTAAATGTATTTTTGGTTGGGGAAAATGGGGGTGTTACAAATTGGTATCAGAGCACTTAGGTTTTCCGAAGGGACTAGAACACGAGGTAATAGGTCGTAGGGAGAAATTCTGTCACAAAGATGATAACAGTCTAAGCTGGTTGGTGCATAATTGAGCCTTGCGCTCGTCCAACTAACTGGGAATTTCTCCTTGTGCTGAAACTTCGTTGTTCGAAATCTTTGACGAAAACTATAGTTTCGATGCGGGGATTTTCAAAATGTTTTTGTAAAATTAGGAGAATTAACATACTAGGAAAAGACCTGTTAGGAACACGGTGAGGATATAATGTGAGATTTTCAAGTTATTGATTTATATGATTGAGTAGTGAAATTTATGTAGTTGCTTGCTCGTGTGAAATATATGAATTTTGATGACATCTTTGAATGTTTATATGTGTTAGAGCTTAGTATGGACCTAGTGAAGAACTTTGTGGTTCAAATAGTGTAGGGACTTTTTGAATGCCTTAGTATTTAAGAGACTTGTGAGAAAAGAAGTTAAGTGGTCAAAATGGTGAAAGTGTTGTGGTCTAACCACTTGGCTGAGAGCGCCACTTGGAGACGGAGGATGATATGCGCAAATGCTACCCTGAATAATTTTATTAAAGTAATAGTTTTAGTTACGAGGACGTAACCTCTCCTTAAGGGGGGTAGAATGTAATACTTAAGAATTTGAGTATTTAGATTTAGTTAATGTTTCGGGACGAAACATCTTTTAAGGAGGGTAGAATGTGACACTTCAAAAATTTAAATAAAAATAAAAATAATTTTTATTAGTCAGATAAAATATTACGAAAATAACATTCTTATAAATAACTAAGTCAGACAAAAATTCAACAGTGGTAACATTCTAATCAGATAAAAATTTCAAAATTTACGACGTTTTAGTTAGATAAAAATAGTCCGATAATAGATGTAACGTATAAAGATATTTTATGTATAACTTTTTAAGTTGTATTTTTTCAAAATTAAAATAACACGGAGGGTCGGTACAATAATACATAGTATAATTTATTAAACCTAAACTAATATACCTACGTACGTATAATATATATATATACTCTTAAGATATATAACTACGTACGTATTATTAAGTAATACTAATAATACTCCTAATATATATAACTACGTATAATACTCCTAACTAACTAAGTAGTATACTCCTAATATATAACTAAGTAGTATACTCCTAATATATAACTACGTACGTACGTAATATATTTAATTAAATACAATCACTAAGTAGTATACTCCTAATATTTCTGTACTACGTAAATATTTAATCATATAAATACACTCCTAATACTCCTAAAAGTGCAAAAGAATCAAAATTCAGCTCCAACTCTAACACAGCCCGGAACCCTCATCTTTCCCTATAAATAGCAAGCCAAACCTGCGATTTTATTCATTCAATCCTGCGATCAATACATACATATATACGTATATATATATATTTTCGACAATTCGTTTTAGCTAGAACCAAACCCTGAAAACACTCTAGAAACCTTCCCCTTCGTGAGACGAATCCAACGGAGAAAGAATCGTGGAAAACGGACGTCGGAGTAGGGAGATACAGCTCGCCGGAGTTTCGCCGGAGGAAAAACCTTCACGACGGAAACGGAGGAGAAGGGACTGCCACCGCCGCCGCCGAACCATCACGAACCTTCACCGTCCCCAAACAAGCCCGCTAGCACCGCCGTTACGCTGTCCGACGAGGTAAACCCCTTCCCCCTTGTTTTCCCGTTTTTTCCGGCGAACTGAGGGAGAAGACGACCCAGCATACCTAAAGTACTCATCTAGGACTGCAAAAATAATCAAATAGTACTTTGGGTATTCATTTTTCAATATAAATTAATCTGAGAAAAAAAATATAGAAAACAGAACAAGACAAAACATCCGAGCTAGGGGATCACACCTATTAATATAGGTAGTTTGCAACCGCCAATGTCTTTACACGAAAGCCTTCAATAGATAATGCTCAATATAGAATCAAAATATACACAAAATTCACAAAATTCACTTCGAACTCCCCTAACCCACATCTGTTTAGGTCTTCCTCTCCCTCTCTCCCCTGCCTCTTCTCCACACATCTCAACTCGCCTAACAGGTGCATCACTCGGTCTTCTACGCACATGACCAAACCACCGTAGGCGCGACTCCCGCATCTTGTCTTCAATAGGTGCTACTCCCACCCTTTGTCTGATTGTCTCATTCCTCACGCGGTCCTTCCTAGTATGCCCACACATCCAACGCAGCATGCGCATCTCTGCCACACTCATCTTTTGAATGTGACATTGTTTCACCGCCCAACACTTTACGCCATACAGTAATGCAGGCCTAATTGCTGTCCTATAAAATTTACCCTTCAGTCTAGTCGGCATACCTCGGTCGCATAGAAATCCTGATGCACTCTTCCACTTCATCCACCCTGTTCTGATTCTATGGGATACATCTCCATCTAACTCACCGTCCTTCTGAATTATGGAGCCCAAGTAACGGAACATATCGCTGACTGGTATCTCCTTACCATCCAGAGTAATTCCGCTATTACCACTATTTCTACCTCCACCAAACTTGCACTCCATGTACTCAGTCTTGCTCCGACTTAGTTTGACAAAGATGCATGTGTGCTACCATGTTTATAAAAAATATATATCAAATTAAATATTTTATGATCTTTGGTATAACATCAATATTCAATATTACATATTTAAAGTTTGAAATAATATATTTTAGTCTTATTTGCTTAAGCCTGGTCTGATAAGTGGTTGGTGAAAGTGAATTTTGCAATTATATAAATCAAATCGGATTTTATGTGATCTGATTTGGCTTTACCTGCTCTAGTCACGCTTAATCCGATGTAGTTTGTTTAAATTTGGCCACATCTGGAAACAAAATCATTGTAATTGATAATGTCCTAAATGTCTAGGGGATAATGCCTTAAATCGATTCAGAACTTGTCCATTTTCCAAAAGTATAAGCTAATTAATAGTTTAAAATTTGACAAAAATGTCTTTTTATTTATGATTGGACAAAAATAACCTTATAGAGTTGGAGCTGTGTTGGCCCAAGGTCCTTAGCCTGGTGCCGCGGGATTTTTTTCTGGCTTGTCCGTTGCCTAAATGATGACGGCCGCGAGCTGTCACTACCATTAGACTAATCTTGTTTGTGAAAGGGAACTAGGGGCATTTAAATATATTAGGGGCAGAAATATAATGTTTAGTTCTATTTGAGGAAAACAAAACATGTGATCCAATTTTTGGAAGTTAAATACTCCTCCCGTCCCACAAAACTTGACCAAAGTTAACTTGCACGTAGATTAACAAAATAAAAAAATGTGTGGTTGAAATTTATGCAGAGGAAAGAGAAATAACTTTAGTCGCATATTTCATACTTTAAAGGGAAATGACAAAGTTTTTGGGACGACTAAAAAATGAAATTTGACCAAGTTTTATAGGACGGAGGGAGTCAACGTGGTGATGATCGAGTCTTAAATAATTGGGCTCTCAATATTTGGAATAAGTCAAAGAAATAAAAATTGAAAACAATTACTTTACCAATATTAAAGATGTCACTTATTCAACTAAATAAAAGAATTGTACAAAGTAAAAAACATTTTATATTTTTGTAATGTACGAATTATAAAAAAAAATTAACAACAATGCGTGATGTACCCACCCTTATACCCACCATGTTTGTGAAGATTTTTTTGGTCCGTGAATCTAGTTCACAGACAAAAAATGTGCTATTTTGTTGTGCAAATTTTGCACATAAAAAAATTGTCTGTGAGCGGATCTCTTATACAAAAAACGCCTCCACAAACATGAATGAGTATCAAAGTGGGTATAAGAGTAGGTACAAACATCATTTTTGTAAAAATTAATAGGCATCTCTACCAGTGATCATGCGGATAACATGTAAGTTTTTTTTTAAAAGCCTATATATAAATGCGGGTATTTATTTGGAAAGCATAAAATTAGGAAGAAGTGAAAAGCCTATATATTGCTACGTGTCAATGTTCTAAAAGGCGTAAAGCGTTGTCGAGACGACACGATCAAGCCCGGAGCCTCTGAAGCCTAGGCAAGGCCTAGGTGTCAAAAGGTGTTTTAACTTTTTACTTATTATTTTAATTTTTCTAGAGCTATTACTTGAGAAATAATGACATACTTACAACCAAAGTACATATAGTGGACAAAAACGTGTATCATTATGTGTAGTGATTATAATAACAACTTTTAGTGACTAGCTTTATTTGAATTTATACATTTAACTGATCATGATATTATACTCACAGTAACTTTAGTCATATTTTTAGTAATATTTTTTGAAATTCTTATTAGTTAATTGTTAGTATGTAAATCTAACATGGAGTATTAGAAAGAAATAATTACATATTTATGATTAAAATAAAGAGCATTTATTAAAATGTGACTAGTGACTAGTATAGTAATAAAATCATAGTAACTTGTGCTCAGTTTATATACTTAAGTTATCATGACCTTAAATTATAGTAATCGTTAGTCATAATTTTGTAAATAAATGTTATGTTTTAATAGTTTTGAGAAAAACCCTATCAGAAAATATCACACAACTCATTGTGAGGTTACCGTGCCTAGTGGGAGGTCTCGAATTCGAAACCAGTTAGGCACATAGATGTTTGAAACTCAATGAATTTAGTTTCAGCCCTGATTACTCCAGGCTCCCCAGACCCCTCCCCCAAACCCCCTGGAGTAAAAAAAATCACACATAAAAATCACTTTTCAAATTTTCAATAGAAATAAGTTTCTCAAAGACACAAAAAGTACGTTTACTTACTACAAAAACAAGAACTAAAATAGAAGTTGATTGATAAAATAATAATAGTAAATAATACGGAGTACTTATAGTATTTCGAAATTATGGAGCTAATTGATTGTAGGATAAAGTTTTAATATCTTTCCAAATTCACAATGAGTTAACAATGAGTTGGCAGTGCAAAAATGTAAATTTGCACAATGAGAATTATTTTGCTTTGTAAGAGCATAGGTAGTAGATTATGCACATCGGTAAAAGCCCCCTGCACAATGAGAATTATACCAAGTAAACCTCACAATGAGATTTTTTTTACTTTATTCCCACACCGAAACAAGAGGCATTTGCCCCCTGCAATATCTGTATAAATTGATTAAAAGGAAAGATGATAAAGTTTTAGAGGACGGAAGGAGTATGCAAAAACATAAGAATGTGTTTTCTTGTACAAAAACACAGGAGTTTTGCAAATCCCTTTTCGAACGGGCCTGCTACATGGAATAAGTGGGTCCCCTATAAATTATAAATCTCAATCTTCTTTAGAGTATTGTAGCTTTTGTATTTAAATTTCAATTTTTCCAAAAAAATATATCAAAATTCATAATTTTATATAAGGTTCCAAATGACACCACTATTGTATAAATAAAATTGAAGTTTAGTGCATATATTAATAAGATAAAATTTTATTTATTTTATTTGATAAATAATCACAATAAGTTGTTATACCAAACAAAACTAAATGAAACAGTAAATTTTTATCAAGTAACTATAATTCTTTCACTTATAATTCGTAAAGATTTATTCTTTTATTAGAAAAAATAAATCATATTTGGTAACAAAATACATGTATCGCTAATAATAAAGTGTTTCGTGAAACCTACCAATTATGTGTTTGCTCTTCAATTAGTATTTTCGTACAATCTAGGACTATCTCTGCGGCTCCGCCACACTAACATTCAGACATGAAAAGGTGGTGCAAGTATTAATAAAAGTGGGTGTATATAGTTGAATCGATAAATTAAAATAAATTAAAAATAATTTAAAACAACACAAATTTAATCAAATTAGATATGAGATCATCTTAGTAGAAAACCCTAAAAGAGAAATGTGAGACAATCTTAGTGGGACAGAGTGAGTAACCATAAACCATTAGTATAGTCATGTAATAATTTTATTTAAAAATTACGTACACAATATTGATGTCATACGAAAGATCATGAAAAATTATTTAATTTGATACTTTTCTAATTAATCAGATAATAAATAAAAATGTTATTATGATTTCTAGATTAAAAATAGGAATAAGGCTCCAAAGTCCACGTGTTTAACCTCTGAACATTTAATATGTAAAAATTACTGTAATAATTTGGGTATAAAATTGATAAAGATAATTGAAAGCCGATTTTGAATTAAAACTAAAAATCCTACTCGGACCACACAATTCCGACTGAAACATAGAAGAATTCTATTCCTACTCGGAATAGAGAATTCCGACTGTACTATTCTTTTGGATTTCTTTTATAAACCTAATTTAGTCGGAAAGGCCACTTCCGACTCCCGTAGAGCAATTCCCAAAAAGACACGGCACCCTTACACTGTTAGGGGAGTGCCTATACCGTACGACCGGTATACGGTGAGCACCGTATACCGGTACGTATTTATATATTTTTTTTCCGTTTTGTTTTTAAAAAATAGTAATAACATTTTTATTTTTGATCCGATTTTTATAAAATTTATATCAACATTTTTTATTTTTTATGATCTTTCAAATGAGATCAATATTGCCAATGTAATTTTAACATATTAACATTTGCGTGTAAAATATGTAACTTTACGTGTTAAAATATGTAACTCACGTTCAGTCAGGTCAAATGCAACTCGTGTGTATAAATATGTATCTCTACGTGTAACAATATGTAACTTTACGTAAAAAAATATGTAACTCGCGTTCAGACAGGTCAAATGCAACTCGTGTGTATAAATATGTAACTCGCGTGTATAAATATGTAACTTTACGTGTAAAAATATGTAACTTTACGTGTAAATATATGTAAGTCGCGTTCATGCATGTCAATGCAACTCGTGTTTATATATATGTAACTCGCTTTTAAAAAGATGTAACTTTCTTATAAAAAGATGTAACTTGCTTATAAAAAGATGTAACTTGCTTATAAAAAGATGTAACTCGCTCATAAAAAGATGTAACTCAATGTATTATCAAATGTAACTGAGGCCACTGATCCACTCCCAAACAGATTCGATCTTCTATTTCACAAACCTATCATCTCCCAAACAAATTCGATTTTCCTTATAATCCAATACTCATTAATATAATAGTTCAATAATTTCTTAAAATTACATAAGCAATATTAGTCTCATTTGAAAGATCATGAAAAATAAAAAATGTTGATATAAATTTTATAAAAATCGGATCAAAAATAAAAAAGTTATCATCATTTTTTAAAAACAAAAGCAAAAAAAAAGGGGGGTGGCAAGCTACGTCGTTTTGCAACAGGGCGCACCATCCTCATGGTGCGCCGGTTGCATGGTATAATTTGCGCTGTTATGGCCTTTTTCTGATCGACGCATCACGCCTAGCGGCGCCGAGTGCGTATACCGTGCAACCGGTATACGGTGAGCACCGTATACCGGGACGGTTTTTCTTTTTCTTTCCTTTTGTTTTTAAAAAATGGTAATAACTTTTTTATTTGTGATCTGATTTTTATAAAATTTATATCAACATTTTTTATTTTTCATGATCTTTCAAATGAGACCAATATTGCCTATGTAATTTTAACATATTAACATTTGTGTGTAAAATATGTAATTTTAAGTGTTAAAATATGTAACTCTTCAGTCAAGTCAAATGCAACTCGTGTGTATAAATATGTATCTCTACGTGTAACAATATGTAACTTTACGTAAAAAAATATGTAACTCGCATTCAGACAGGTCACATGCAACTCGTGTGTATAAATATGTAACTCGCGTGTATAAATATGTAACTTTACGTGTAAAAATATGTAACTTTACGTGTAAATACATGTAAGTCGCGTTCAAGCATGTCAAATGCAACTCGTGTTTATATATATGTAACTCGCTTTTAAAAAGATGTAACTTGCTTATAAAAAGATGTAACTTGCTTATAAAAAGATGTAACTTGCTTATAAAAAGATGTAACTCGCTCATAAAAAGATGTAACTCAATGTATTATCAAATGTAAATGAGGCCACTGATCCACTACCAAACAGATTCGATCTTCTATTTCACAAACCTATCATCTCCCAAACAGATTCGATTTTTCTTATAATCCAATACTCATTAATATAATAGTTCGATAATTTCTTAAAATTACATACACAATATTGGTCTCATTTGAAAGATCATGAAAAATAAAAAATGTTGATATAAATTTTATAAAAATCGGATCAAAAATAAAAAAGTTATTATCATTTTTAACAACAAAAGCAAAAAAGAAAAAAAAAATCTGATCCTACGTCGTTTTTGCAACCGGACGCACCATCCTCATGGTGCGCCGGTTGCACCATATAATTTGCGAGCGGCGCCCTTACACGCGTTTTGCACTGCTATCAAGAAGGATCTAACAATGAGTCTCCCTTTTCAAGAATTGCTGGATGATCTGTGCAGTAGGTTTGTTTTTAATGTTCCAATGGAGGATCTACAATCTTTTGAAAGGATTCTATTTCTAGTGCAGTATGCTCATTGGTTTTACGAAGACAATCCATCGCTGAAATCTTTCACCCTTGAGTTCACTTCTCTTTTGTTTAACACGTTTTCAAACCATATGCTGCCCATATAGATGACATCTTCGAGGACTTCATGTCATATAAGGTTCGGGTTCCTGTTGCAGGGGCCATAATCTTGGACGAAACTTATGAGCGGTGCTTGCTAGTGAAGGGTTGTGATGAAACGGTTAGCAACACAAGAGGGGGTGAATTGTGTGTGTGTGGAACCGTGGCAGTTTTTCGCACAGTTCTAATGTGGGGTCCAGGGAATTACGAAATAGTAAAGTGCACAAGGATTTAACGAGGAAAAATCCCTTGGCTCAAAGGGATTAAAAAACTTCGACCTCCCTCGGAGGAATTTGAACAACTCCACTAAAAAGCCTTTGAATGATTACAAGGGAAACTCTCCTAGTCTACCCTTGAGCCACCCCAACTCTATCCTCTCTAGGAAGAGTTATGCATCTCTACCTTGCGGGTAGACAGCCTCTCAGCTTTACAACAAAGCTCTCACAACACACTAACCAACCCGAGGATGCTACACTTAGATAATCCTCAAAAACCCAATTACAATATGAAGAAGGGAAAAAGAAACTCTGTCTGGAACTCCGTGAGCAGGTTCAGGTGCCTTGGACTTAGTGAATATTCTCGTGTATATTTCTCAATAGAAGCTCGGTCAAGCACACACTTTCGTCTGGTCTTCAGTCCAATATATATAGCATCCGTAGCCTCTCCTTTTCTTGGTTGAATATTTGGACTTTCCTTGATGTTATTTAAAAACCTTTCCTTTTATTCAAAGATCTTCGGGCTCTCCAATATGGTGATCCTCGGTCAACCATATATATATGGAAGCAAGTGGATACGTGCATACTATGAGTAAATCACGACATAATAAAAAAGATATGGAGTATATTACGTATTTAAATATTCAATGACAATTCCACATGAATATATATCATCACATATAAAGGGAAATAATTTATTCTCTTAATATAAGCATGCAACGGACGTTAGTAGCAATAAAATATTTATGCAATCAATGATTAGTTCTCTTAACAAATTTGAATATGCAACGATCATATAAGTAAGATATTCAAATAAGTTGCTACAGATCATGCAAGCCAAGATACTTTCCAAAAATATTCATTTAATATTTTAACTAATAATGACTTTTCAACATTAAGTGATAAGGAAATATTTACTTAGTGGATCCAAATATGCTACGGTCATAAAGTAATTAAAAGCAAGGATTCCTTTCCATAAGGGTTAACTTATCAATATATACAAGCAAGCTTAATTATTGCCACGTAAATCATGATTCTTTGCTCCACAAATATTCATTTGATATTCAAATAAATAATGACTTTTCAAATTGCAAGGCAATAAAATATTTGTTAATCAATTACAAGCATGCTACGTATATAGCCAATAAAATATGGATCATGCACTCACATTAAGTAAAGATACTTTCCATAAAGTATTTAAACAATATTTAATGAGTGGATCATGCACTCACATTAAGTAAAGATACTTTCCATAAAGTATTTAAACAATATTTAATGAGTGGATGTCTAGTCAACTATGGAAAGATAATAACCACCCAAATAAGTACTCATATAACCAAAATACGTATATATAGAGTGGACATGCATAGAAAGATACTTTTACTTAAAATAATATTCTTGACAAATATAAGCACTCATATAAGGAAAGTATATTAATTGAAAATCAAGTAGGTGCAATTAATATTAATTCAAATCATATCACGGAACTAGAAATGGTTCTGCATTAGTTCCACCTGCATGGTTAGTCAACAACACACTAATAATACCCATTTGGTCTTGAGGATAGTTCTGTCCTTGTTCCGTAAGGAACTGTGAGCGGTTCTGTTCGCGGTTCCACCTGCATGGTTAGTCATCAACAAAACAACATACTCAACAAATTCCCCCTTTTTGTTGATGACAAACATTAGGTGCCATAATAAAGGTGTCCCTGCAGATTAGTAACAATCAATCATAAATAGTAGAGCATCAACACATAAAGAGGCACCTGATTTTTCCCCCTTTTGTCATCCAACAAAAGGAACCAAAATAATGCCCAAATCAAAACACTGATTTGTTCCCCTTTAGAACAGGCCGGTGAGGGAGGAAGTTTCTTTGCGATACGCAGAAGCAAAAGAGATTGAGCAAGTTAATTAGTTTAGGAATTAATTAGACCAAGTTCAAGTCTAATTAGTTCAAACCTTTCTCTTCCCAGAGGCTTGGTAAAAATATCAGCTATTTGTTTCTCGGTGCTGCAATATTCCAGCTTGATTATCCCCTTTTCCACGCAATCTCTCAGAAAGTGATGTCGTATATGAATATGTTTTGTCCGAGAATGCATGACCGGATCCTTTGATATGCTAATTGCACGTGTGTTATCACATAGGATGGGCGTGCACTTTAAATTAACCCCGTAATCGCTTACTTGTTGCATGATCCACAATGATTGAGAGCAACAAGATGCGGCTGCTACGTACTCAGCTTCAGCCGTTGAAAGAGCAACTGAATTTTGTTTCTTAGAGCTCCATGAAACTAGACAGGGACCAAGGAAGTGAGCCGTTCCAGACGTGCTTTTTCTATTTAGTAAATCACCTGCAAAATCAGAGTCTGAATATGCAATAAGGTTAAAATCTTCATTACGTGGATACCATAAGCATAGATTCGAAGTTCCTTTGAGATATTTGAGGATCCTTTTAACCGCTTTGAGATGTGACTCCTTAGGATTTGCCTGGAACCGAGCGCATAGACCTACACTGAAAACTATGTCGGGTCTACTGGCAGTTAGGTATAGTAGAGACCCAATCATGTCTCTATACTTCTTTTGGTCCACGCTTATTCCCTGTTCGTCTGCATCCAATCGTTCATTTGTTCCCATAGGTGTCATCATTGTTTTGCCTTCACTTGCTCCATACTTCTTGAGGAGTTCCTTAAGGTACTTTTGTTGAGATATTTGGGTTCCTTTGCTTGTTTGTTTGATTTGTAGACCAAGGAAAAAGTTTAGTTCTCCCATCATACTCATCTCAAACTCGGAACTCATAAGAGAAGAAAATTCATCACACAGTGAATCGTTAGTAGCACCAAAAATAATATCATCTACATAAATTTGAACAACCAATAGAGCTTGATCTTTTATTTTTAGAAAAAGAGTTTTATCTATTTTTCCTCTTTCAAAACCATTTTCCAAAAGAAATTTAGACAATCGCTCATACCAAGCACGAGGTGCTTGTTTGAGACCATAAAGTGATTTATCTAATTTGAAAACATGATTAGAAAAATCTGGATTTTCAAACCCCGGTGGTTGTTCTACGTACACCTCTTCCCTAAGATAACCATTCAAGAAGGTCGTTTTCACATCCATTTGATGGAGTATGAATCCCATGTGAGCCGCAAATGCTATGAGCCTTCGTATTGCCTCTAGTCTTGCCACTGGTGCAAATGTTTCGTTGAAATCTATCCCTTCTTGTTGGTTATAGCCTTTTACAACAAGCCTCGCCTTGTTCCTTGTGATTTGTCCATGTTCATCAAGCTTGTTCTTAAATACCCATTTGAGACCTATCACGGTTTTGTTCTTAGGTCTTGGTTCTAGATGCCACACCTTGTTCCTTTCGAACTGATTTAGTTCTTCCTGCATCGCTAGAACCCAGTCAGCATCGGAGAGAGCCACTTCATGGTTCTCCGGTTCTATAAGAGATAAATAAGCAAAGAAAGCACAAAAATTTCTAAGTTTAGATCTAGTAGTTACTCCCTGATTTAGATCTGTTAAGAGGTTATCCAGGGGATGTGATCGACGATGCTTCCACCCTCTTGGAGCATTTGGTTGATCCACCAATTTGTGTAGAATATCTGAAACTGGTTCTTCTGGTTCTACAGGCTGACTGGATGAAGTCTGTCCAGTTTCTTCTTCAGTTCCAGACTCGTTATTCTCATTGGTCAGTGGTGGTTCTCCAGTTTGGTTGGTGTTATGGTCAGTTCCACTTTCCCTTTGAGTTAGTATCTCCTTACGTGTCATTCCTATTTCTTCATCATCGATTTGGCTTGGTCTTAAGGCAAGTGCTTCATCAAAGATTACATGGATACTTTCTTCCACACATTGTGTGCGTTTGTTTAGAACTTTGTAAGCTTTGCTATGAGTTGAGTATCCGAGGAAGACTGCTTCATCACTTCTTGCATCGAACTTGCCAATGTTGTCTTTCCCATTGTTATGAACAAAGCATTTGCATCCAAAAGTTCTTAGATGACTAATGTTGGGCTTTCTCCCTTTGAATAGTTCGTAGGGTGTCTTCCCTAGGAGTGGGCGGATCATAGCACGGTTAATTATATAGCATGCCGTGTTTAGTGCTTCTGCCCAAAAGTTTCTTGCTAGACCACTGGAAATCAGCATTGTTCTAGTCATGTCCTCCAGAGTTCTATTCTTCCGTTCTACTACCCCATTTTGTTGAGGAGTTCTAGGGGCAGAGAAGTTGTGGTCTATGCCTCGTTCCTTGCAGAATGTATCAAATAGTGAGTTGTCAAACTCAGTTCCATGATCCGATCTGATCTTGATTAATTGTAGCCCTGTTTGATGTTCAACTTTCCTTACAAAAACAACAAACTCATTAAAAGTATCTTTCTTGCTTGCAAGAAAGATAGTCCAAGTATATCTTGAAAAGTCATCAACAATAACTAAAACATATTCTTTATTTCCTCGGCTACGGACTGACATTGGACCACACAAATCCATGTGAATTAGTTCTATGGGCTTGCTTGTGCTCACCAAATTCTTTGTTTTAAAAGATGATCGTGATTGTTTTTCGGTGGCACAAGCAGAGCAAATATGATCAAGTGAATATTTTATATTAGGTAGCTCAATTACCAAATCATTATTTTTGAGTTTATTTATTAAAGAAAAACTAGCGTGTCCAAGTCTTTTATGCCATAGCAGGGGATCATTGTCAATAACGCTCAGGCAAGTTAAACTTATATTTGGCAATAAATCAAGATCAACCTTATAAGTATTTTCTAGTCTCTTGCCCTCTAGTATAACTTGTTGTGATTCGTTATTAACAATGCGACATACATTATGATCAAAAACTACACTGTTACCTCGGTCACAAAATTGAGAAATACTTAGCAAATTAAACTTTAAACCCTTGACTAGAAAGACATTGTCAATTGCATGGTTAGGTGACTTTCCAAATTTTCCCACGGCAATTATTTCTCCTTTACCGTTGTCTCCAAATGTCACCCTTCCACCGCTAAATGGCCGCAGTGAGAGGAATAATGATTTATCTCCCGTCATGTGCTTAGAACACCCACTGTCAAGGAACCAGTGGTTGTTCCCCTCACTCGGCGTTGTTCCAGGATTAAGGGTTAGTGCGTGGAACCCAGACCTGCTTGGGTTCCATTTTGTAATTGTTTGAGGAATAATTACTATAATTAAAGCTCCTTTCTAAGGCCTGTTGCCGAGAGTGACATTGATACCTAAGATGACCGACTTTGCCACAATGCCCGCAAATTCGACTATCATATGTATCAACGTATTTGGTTTTCCAATTTCCATAAAAATCTTTGTCCCTTTTATAAAACTCTCGGTTAGGTGTTTGTCCATAACCAGTTTTGTGCCTTTGAACCAATTTATCGAACCAGGTTGGTCCAGTTCTAGATTGCCTTTGGTATGGCCTGGAACTGGTTTGTCCTCTAGTTCTGTTACCGTTAAAGGATTGGTTCTGAAAACCAGATTTTTGATTTATTTGAGTTTTCCTTGGAACATATCCGAGACCCGCAGTCTCATTTTCCTTTCTTTTGTACCGAGAAGGTTCAGTTCTAGAATAGGGTCTAGACCTGGTTCTTTCTTTAGTACTATACGGCTGGTATTCCGGCTTATTTTTGAAATCCTGTCTCTCAGCCTCAAGGCGATTAAGGTGTTCAATCAGCACACCAATGTTCGGAATTTTCGAAAGAAGTTTCTCACTTTGATCAACTTGTTGGTTCATGCTATCGAGCTTTAAAGAACAGATAATATTGTCTTGTTCTAAAACCACTTCACTGTATTTTAGCTTCTCATCTATTAACTCTCCCACTTTAGTTTCAAACCTTAGCTTTGCTCGTGTGGTTTCCTCGAGTTTAGATTCTAGCTCAGTGATTTCTGATTTTAGATTTTCATTTTCAGAAAGGTTTTGGTTAAGCTCGATAGTTAGCCTTTTAAAAATTTTCCGAACTTTGGTTTTAGGCAAAGAATCAAACTTAGATAGAAAGTTTTCCAAATTTACCTCGAAACTCTCTTGGTCGGATTCCTCGTCGGAATTAGCCATAAGACACAACCCTGCATGATTGGAACTCTTTTCACCTTCTTCCTCATCATCATCGGATGAGTCTCCCCAAGCTGCCATCATTGCCTTCTTGAGGTCTCTGTTGAACCCTTTATCTTCACTGGACCTCCGATGGGAACTGGTCTTGTTCTTGTCGTAGATTCTATCATTTTTCTTTTGGGGACAATCTTTTGCCCTGTGCTCAAAGGAACCACAAACGAAACAACCTTGGTTATTAAACGATTGAAACCCCTTTTTACCTTGCTTATTTCGGTTGCCTTTGAATTTCCGGTACATCTTCCCGAATTGCTTGGCGAACATGCTCATTTCGTCTTCCGATTCACTTTCGGATTCTTCTTCTTCTTCTCGAGCCTTGAGAGCTATTCCTCGCTCCTTTCTCACATTTTCGGCATCTTGTTCTTCTTGTAGGCCTAGCTCATATGTCATGAGTGAACCGGTCAAGTCTTCTAGCGTCATGGTAGAGAGATCTTTAGCTTCTTCTATAGCCGTAGTTTTAGGCTTCCATGCGGAGGGCAAGCTTCTCATAACTTTTCTCACTTGATCTTCCACAGTAATATCTTTTTCAAGTGCTGAAAGCTCATTTATAATATTAGTAAAGCGTGTAATCATATCCCTAATTGACTCTTTAGGTTTCATCACGAACAATTCGTAATTACGCATAAATATGTCAATTTTGGATCTTTTTACACGCGAGGTACCCTCATGCGTAACCTCGAGTAAATCCCACATTTGTTTTGCGGATTTGCATCCAAGAACCCGGTTGTGCTCAGCCGGACCAAGTCCACAAATCAAATATTTCAATGCTTGGGCATTATGCTCGAGTTTACGATAATCATCAGAAGTATATTCAGATTTGGGTTTAGGGATAACCTTACCTTCGGCATCCTCCTTAGTGATGATGTTATCGCCTACCTCAATTACATTCCATACCTGGTAGTTCTCAGCCTTGATGAAGTTCTCCATTCGACTCTTCCAGAATTGGTAAAATTTGCCGTTGAACAACGGTGGTCGTTGAGTCGAGTATCCTTCCTCCAATCTTTCAACCGTATTCATGCTGCCGGATCTCTTCCCAAGGTATTAACCTTTATGTGGCGAAGACCGGCTCTAATACCAATTGATGAAACGGTTAGCAACACAAGAGGGGAGGTGAATTGTGTGTGTGTGAAACCGTGGCAGTTTTTCGCACAGTTCTAGTGTGGGGTCCAGGGAATTACGAAATAGTAAAGTGCACAAGGATTTAACGAGGAAAAATCCCTTGGCTCAAAGGGATTAAAAAACCTCGACCTCCCTCGGAGGAATTTGAACAACTCCACTAAAAAGCCTTTGAATGATTACAAGGGAAACTCTCCTAGTCTACCCTTGAGTCACCCCAACTCTATCCTCTCTAGGAAGAGTTATGCATCTCTACCTTGCGGGTAGAGAGCCTCTCAGCTTTACAACAAAGCTCTCACAACACACTAACCAACTCGAGGATGCTACACTTAGCCAATCCTCAAAAACCCAATTACAATATGAAGAAGGGAAAAAGAAACTCTGTCTGGAACTCCGTGAGCAGGTTCAGGTGCCTTGGACTTAGTGAATATTCTCGTGTATATTTCTCAATAGAAGCTCGGTCAAGCACACACTTTCGTCTGGTCTTCAGTCCAATATATATAGCATCAGTAGCCTCTCCTTTTCTTGGTTGAATATTTGGACTTTCCTTGATGTTATTTAAAAACCTTTCCTTTTATTCAAAGATCTTCGGGCTCTCCAATATGGTGATCCTCGGTCAACCATATATATATGGAAGCAAGTGGATACGTGCATACTATGAGTAAATCACGACATAATAAAAAAGATATGGAGTATATTACGTATTTAAATATTCAATGACAATTCCACATGAATATATATCATCACATATAAAGGGAAATAATTTATTCTCTTAATATAAGCATGCAACGGACGTTAGTAGCAATAAAATATTTATGCAATCAATGATTAGTTCTCTTAACAAATTTGAATATGCAACGATCATATAAGTAAGATATTCAAATAAGTTGCTACAGATCATGCAAGCCAAGATACTTTCCAAAAATATTCATTTAATATTTTAACTAATAATGACTTTTCAACATTAAGTGATAAGGAAATATTTACTTAGTGGATCCAAATATGCTACGGTCATAAAGTAATTAAAAGCAAGGATTCCTTTCCATAAGGGTTAACTTATCAATATATACAAGCAAGCTTAATTATTGCCACGTAAATCATGATTCTTTGCTCCACAAATATTCATTTGATATTCAAATAAATAATGACTTTTCAAATTGCAAGGCAATAAAATATTTGTTAATCAATTACAAGCATGCTACGTATATAGCCAATAAAATATGGATCATGCACTCACATTAAGTAAAGATACTTTCCATAAAGTATTTAAACAATATTTAATGAGTGGATCATGCACTCACATTAAGTAAATATACTTTCCATAAAGTATTTAAACAATATTTAATGAGTGGATGTCTAGTCAACTATGGAAAGATAATAACCACCCAAATAAGTACTCATATAACCAAAATACGTATATATAGAGTGGACATGCATAGAAAGATACTTTTACTTAAAATAATATTCTTGACAAATATAAGCACTCATATAAGGAAAGTATATTAATTGAAAATCAAGTAGGTGCAATTAATATTAATTCAAATCATATCACGGAACTAGAAATGGTTCTGCATTAGTTCCACCTGCATGGTTAGTCAACAACACACTAATAATACCCATTTGGTCTTGAGGATAATTCTGTCCTTGTTCCGTAAGGAACTGTGAGCGGTTCTGTCCGCGGTTCCACCTGCATGGTTAGTCATCAACAAAACAACATACTCAACAGGTTGGAAAGGATCAAGCTGGAGTTTCCATCGTGGGAAAAAGAACCAGAATGAAGAAGATGATGCATGTGCTGTTCGAGAGGTTTTGGAGGAAACTGGGTTTGAAGTGTCAAAACTTCTTAAAAAAGAAGAGTACATTGAGATGATTTTTGATGAGCAAAGGGTTCGGCTCTACATAATCTCTGGAGTGAAAGATGATACAGTCTTTGCACCGCTCACAAAAAAGGAGATTAGTGAAATTGCCTGGCAGTGACTTGATGAGCTCTAGCCAGGAATGAGTGATGTCACGTCTCATACTTCCAGCGGCCTCAGACTTTATATGGTTGCTCTGTTTTTGAAATCTTTAAAAGCATGGATTTCTGCCCACCAGCCTCTGGTAACACCTAGACCTCATAGATCCTTGAAAGGATGCAACGTGTGGAGGACCACAAGTCGAACTAGAACAATTTTTCAAGGGGGGCTAAAGCATAAAGAGTGCCTTGTTTGGTGATTAGTCGTTATTGATTAGTTAGTTGTATTTACTATTTTGACTAGCTGGTGGACTTAGGGGTTTTGACCAATGGATTGAGTTAGCTGATTTTGTTGAAGTGTTTGGTAAAATTAGATGTTTGTGATTAGTTTTGGGAATGCAAAGATTCACCTAAAGTATGTATGAATTTATTCAACACATTGCTCTTATTAATTACATAGTATAAGATTTTTATTACAGAGTATTTATTACTTTTATTACTACAGTCACGAAAATAATGTTGTAATGATAAAAAAAGAAGTCGAAAATGTTATAGTCAGAATTTTCTGGTTAAATGTTAATATCATCATCTCACTTCTTATTTTCTCTACTTGAAGAGACTTTGGAGTTTTACAATTTCTTTGAATGTCTTATCTTTGCCTATTTTTAGTGACAGACATGAGTTCTCAATGCTTGGTTGGATAAAGAACAGATCAAAGTGACATTCTTTACTGACTGTTACATATGGATGGCATGAGCACATAGATGCAAGGTAGTTGTCAAGGTTTCCCTTGATAGTGAAAATGAGACTTAGAAGGCTAGATATTATGTTATAGCACTTCTTTATGAATTAGCTCATTGCTTTCATATCTAGCGGCTTTAGAGGTGATTTAGTCATTTAATGGTCATTACCTACTGTATCAGCCATTGAAGAAATAAAAATGCAAGAATATGACGTGTTGTGTAGTATAGTTACTAAAGAAAATAACTACCTCCTGCAGTGCTACGTATGGCCATAAATACAATGCCTCATCTCTTTTTTATGTTATGTATGATTTCTAATATTTGAATTGTGGAGTCTATATTTACATATATTCAAGATTGCCTCCACAATTGTTGTCAACCATTATTTCTTCTATCCAAGTAGGAGTGAGGATGGCTTCTCATTTTCGGAGTGATCAGAACATCTTTTTGGTTACTGCTATATTTACTATTATAGTTTTGAAGCACTAAGCTCAAAATATCTCCTATTACTGTGATAATGAAAGAGAGTGCGAAGTGAAACTCAAATTCTAATTTTGCTAGAATGGGTCTAGCCTCATATTAAACATGCTATTAAGGTCTAGAAAGTTTGCTTAAATTCCCATTGGAGATGTTTAAAATAAAATGATCTGTTGTGAGCTGAAAGTATGTTAGGCTGGCCTTAAAAGGCTCTATAAGTTGATTAAGTTCTCATTTCACGTGTTTAAAATGTATAGATATTAGACCACATTTCTTGAAGTCATGATTTACTTTTGCTCGAAATATAATAGCTTGAAGATCTTCTTACTTGATTGGTATTCCTTGTTTTACATAGCCGACCTTTCAATGAAGGATACTACTATGATTATAATGTAAATTGTTGCATGATGTTATGCGCCAACACAGTCTGACTATAATGTAAATTGTTGCATGATGTTATGCGCCAACACAGTTTATTGCAGGCCCTCAAAATGTGACTCACAGCCATCCAAGTGTAATGGTTTTCTGTTGGGAAAAGGTTCCCTCTTTAACATATCCATATCTAAGTGCATCCTAGAACCTGGAGAGATAATGGGGCTGGTGAGAAAAGCCATCACAGCTGCATCAAGGTGAAGCACCCTTCCATTTTTTACAATTTATAGTAGTTCATCCTTCTACTCATTAGTTGTATTAAATGTTCTACCAGTCAGTTAATATTGGCTCATTCTTCAACACATTTCTAGTTCATTTTATCAATAGTCTCAAGTTCTGATGATGTAGTTTGTATTTTGTTGCAAATTTGCTTTTTTCTAACCTACTGTTGTCTGGTCTGACCTCTTCACTTGTGTTAGCTATGCATCATGATGCATTCACTGTCTTATGTGCTCTCAGTTTGAATCAGCATGTACTTTTACACCGCTTAAATTAGCTTAATGATCATTATTGATTAATGCATACATAATAGCAGGATGAAGAGCTTTTGTTGTAATTTGGGGGGCTTTTTTTACAATTCTCCTCTCTTAAATGGAACCTTTTCTTCATTTGTGTTGTATGCAAAACAAAGGCAATGTTCTCTGACTTCTCTCTTTGAATTGGATTTTGTTCCTAAGAGTAATGCCTTGTTCTCAACCTCTGGTCATGGTATACTTTATAGTTTCAAAATTTTGACACAGATGTACATGCAGGTTTGTGCTGCCTCTGGATTTAAAGAAATTGAAGATCTTTACGAGAAAAAAAAGAAATTTGAATAAAAAAACAAGACAAAATTGTCCGGAGTCACACCTATTAATATAGGTATTGTGGAGCTGCCAATGTCCCTACACGAAAGCTTCAATAGAAATTTCTCAATATATATAGGACAAACACATAAACAAAGTTCAAAAAGAGGATTAAGATTGTTTTATTATCTAAATAGGATTTGTTTAGTCATATTAAAAGATTAAAAGAATAACTTGATTAAAACTTCCCAAAATAGCAGTGAATGCAGGGGCGGAGCCAGGGGGGGGTCAAGGTGGTCAGCCGACCCCGCTGAAAGTTCAAGAATGTAGAGCTCTGAAATACCTTCGATTTGATATATTATGGGTCCCGTAACTCATTACGAGTAAAAAGTTATGACTTCTGGAAAAATCAGCATCATCTTAACTTGAAATAAGCAAAATTTCATGTGTGACGTTGATTATATTCTTAAATTTAAAAATAAAACAACTTATTCAGTCATTAGATGTGTGAACATTATAATACATTACCTATATATCAACACATTAACCGAAAAATTCTCATTAAACTACCATTTATCTCAGCCACATATGAAACATTTAACTCAAGTATTGTATAATAATTATTCATCATTTTGATACTATATATAATTAAATTTCGACCCCGCTCACACATTTTTCTGGCTCCGCCCCTGAGTGAATGAGTCATATTTTTGGACATAAAACATTGATAGTCCTATTTAGAATTTTTTTTCTCAAACTTCAACCCCAGTGCAAACTTTTTCATAACTTTTGCATGTGTGCTCCCATGTTTATAAAAAAAATTAAATTAAATAATTTTTATGTTCTTTGGTATGTCATCAATATTACATATGTAAAATTTGAAAATAATATATTTCAATCTTATTTGTTTAAGCTTGGTCTGATGAGTAGCTCGTGGATCTGAATTTTACAATTATTTAAATCTAATTTGAATTGATGTGATCTGATTTGACTTGACCTATTCTAGTCATGCTTAATTTGGTGTAGTGTTTTGAAATCTATACTGATCTAGAACTAAAAGCATTTCTAATTGGAAAAGATGGCTCCTACATTACTAATACAACAACAACAACAACACCCAAGCCTTAATCCCAAAAGAATTTGGGGTCAGCTAACATGAATCGGTCTATGATATCGATGCCAAAAAGAGAAGATGGACAAGAAAGAGAAAAAAAATAAGATAAAATGAATAAAATAAAGATAAATAAATATAAGATAACAATAACCCTAGAATATAAGAAAGATAAAAGATCAAAAATAAAAGAGCATAAAAAGCTAGAGGATAAAAATAACATAAGAATATAAAAAGATAAGGAAGATAAACGATAAAAGAAAAAAGAGAGGAAAGGTAGAAAAGACATCAATCGTCCACACGGATGTGCGCCCTCCACTTTGCTCTCTCCAAAGTCATACTCTCATCCAAGCCAAGAAGACGCATATCAGTTCTGATTCCTCTAATCCAAGTTTGTTTGGGTCTTCCCCTCCCCCTCTTCGCTGCCTCTTCTCCCCACCCCTCAAGTCGTCTAACCAGTGCATCACTCGGTCTTCTACGCACATGCCCAAACCACCACAAACGAGACTCTTGCATCTTATCTTCTATAGGTGCTACTCCCACCTTTTGTCTGATTACCTCATTCCTCAAGCGGTCTTTTCTAGTATGTCCACACATCCAACGCAACATACGCATCTCTGTCACACTCATCTTTTGAATGTGGCATTGTTTCACCGCCCAACACTCTACGCCATACATTAATGTTGGCCTAATTTCTGTACGATAAAATTTACCTTTCAGTCTAGCTGGCATACCTCGATCGCATAGAAATCCAGAAGCACTCTTCCATTTCATCCACCCAACTCTGATTCTATGGCATACATCTCCATCTAATTCACCATCCTTCTGAATTATGGAACCCAAGTAACGGAACATGTCACACACCGGTATCTCCTTACCATCAAGAGTAATCCCAATGTTGCTACTACTTCTACCTCCACCGAACTTGCACTCCATATACTCAGTCTTGCTTTGGCTCAGTCTAAAACCCTTGGTCTCCAATGTTTTCGCCATACTTCCAACTTTGTTTTAACACCGGATTGTGTCTCATCCATCAATACAATATCATCGGCAAACATCATGCAGCATGGTATATCTTCTTGAATTGACTTCGTAAGTTCATCCATGACTATAGCAAATAAGAAAGGACTCAGAGCGGATTCTTGGTGCACTCCGATAGTAATAGGGAACTCTGCGGTTCTACCTACACTAGTGCGGACACTTGTAGTGCAAGCATCATACATATCCATGATGATACTGATATATTTATGTGATATGCCTTTTCTAGTTAAGGTCTACCAAAGAACTTCTCGAGGTACCCTATCATATGCCTTTTCTAAGTCAATGAACACCAAATGCAGATCCTTTTTAGCATCTCTATACTTCTCCACAACTTGTCTAAGAAGGTGAATGGCCTCAGTTGTTGAGCGTCCAGGCATAAAACCAAATTGATTCTCCGAAATTTCCACACTTTTATGAAGTCTTTGCTCAACCACTCGCTCCCAAAGTTTCATGGTGTGACTCATAAGCTTAATTCCTCGATAGTTAGCACATTCTTGTATGTCACCCTTATTTTTAAATAAGGGAATGAGAGTACTCTTCCGCCAACTCACTGGCATTTTGTTGTTTCTCCAAATCATGTTGAAGAAATGTGTTAACCACTCGATGCCTTTCTCTCCCAAACTTCTCCAAGCCTCGATCGGTATGCCATCTGGGCCAATTGCTTTCTTCCGCACCATTTTTCTCATAGCCTCTTTAACTCCTGTTGTTTGAATCCTTCTCACGAAGTCCCGATTTACCATACACTCTGGTATAATAAGATCATCAATACCTTGCACTTTATTCCCATTGAACAAGGTATCAAAATATGACCTCCACCTCTCTTTTATTTCTTCATCATCCATTAGTACCCTTTGATCGACATCCTTCACACACTTAACTTTTCCGATATCTTGAGTCCTACGGTCATGAAGGCGAGCAAGTCTGTAGATATCTTTTTCTCCTTCCTTAGAGTCCAACTTTACATACAATTCCTTGTTCACTTTTCCTCTGGCTTCCTTCACAGCTTTCTTTGCTCTTCTTCTAGCCTCTTTGTACTCCTCTATGTTCTCGTCGCTCCAGCTTTTGCCCAATTTCTTATAGCATTCCCTTTTGGTCCTTATCGCTTGTTTCACCTCATCATTCCACCAAGACGTGTCCTTTTTTGGTGGCAGACATCCTTTAGATTCTCCGAGTATCTCCTTCGTCACTTTGTTATTGGTGGACTCCAGTGATAACTACACATCATCCACATGTGCGTCATTATCAATAGACCATACATCTTCCTCCAACATTTTGTGTGCAAAACTTTGTTGGAGATCACCCTCGAGCCTCCACCATTTTATCTTTGGCTCTCCTTGTACCTTAACTCATCTCCTCTTTTTACCTCGAAAATCAAGCACAAGCATTCTATGCTGAGTGACAGCACTCTCACCTGGGATAACCTTACAATCGGTGTAGCTAGTTCTCCACGTCGTTCGTACTAAAAAGTAGTCAATTTGGATGTTATTAGCTCTGCTTCTATAGGTGACAAGGTGAGAGTCTCTTTTCTTGAACCAAGTGTTCATTACAGCTAACTCATATGTCGAGGCACAATCCAGAATGTTCTTCCCCGCTTCATTTCTAGTGCCAAAACCATGACCGCCATGGATACTCTCAAAACCATCACGACTTGGGCCCACATGCCCGTTGAGGTCGCCTCCTATGACCAACTTCTCTCCCCTTGGCACACGTTGCACCACTTCCTCAAGATCCTCTCAAAATTGTTGAGTGATAGATGCATCTAATCCCACTTGTGGTGCATAGGCACTTACCACGGACACGATCTCATCCCCTGTTATCAACTTAATGCTCATGATGCGATCGTTCTTCCTAAAGACTTCAAACACACCGTCAATGTAATCATGTGCCACCATAATGCTTACTCCATTTCTGTTCCTCTCCCTCCCCGAGTACCAAAGCTTAAAACCTCCGTGATTAATCTCACATGCCTTTTCTCCAACCCACTTAGTCTCTTGCATGCACATTATGCTGATATTCCTCCTCTTCATAACCTCGGCTATCTCAGATGATCTTCCTGTAAGAGAACCAACATTCCATGTCCCAAAACGCAATCTAACACTATATCTTCTCTTCTTCACCCCACAACGACCCACACCATGCCCTTGCATATTTGACACCATCCCCGGGCATTGGAGTGGCGCGTCGCTTCCGGGCGACGACCTAGCAGCCTTAGCATTCTTATCACCACACCCAGGCCTATTAAGTGTAGCGTGCCCTTGCTCATTTGACACCACCCCCAGGCGGAGGGATGACGCGTCGCTTACGGGCGATGACCTAGCTGTAGCGATATTCATATTTTGATTCATGTCATGTGATGTGACTAAGTGATACTGTAGGCCGTCACGCGCCTACCACAGCACCCTCCTCCTTTATCGTGGCTTGGGACAGACATGATACCAAAAAGATGATCTCATGGCGGAGTTGACTCCTACATTACCAATAATCTTTTAAATTCCAAAAATATGACTTTTTACATGTTTTCCAAAAAAGTGACTATCTCAATTAATGAAAATCAGCTCCTTTAATTGTGAGGCTTTAAAATTAATTTCTCTCGGCTACTTTCCCCTCTTTTAAAAAAATGACTATCTCATGGCGGTCTTTCTTTCTCTCCCTAACTTTATGATAGATTTACTTCTCTCCCTACTTAATTTTTTTTATGATTCAGGTGTCGGTGTTTGCGCTCCCCTAATCCTGGAGTCTATGAACTACCCTCCAAAGCCTCTAGACAGGTAAATCCGGATCTGATCATAGTCAGCCTCGTCAGTACTGGTGTTGGTGATTTTAGTGTCGCCGACCATTTTGTGTAATTGGAAATGACATGAGTGCCAATGAGGATTAGAACCGTGTTCTAATACAAGCTAGGAGGTGTGGAGTGCACACTTGTATATAAGAACGAGTTCTATTCCAAAGTGTCTACGACAGTGGAACTCGAGGTAGAACACTGAGTAGACCAACTCTGTGGTTCTAGACTGAGGTCTAGAGCGGTTGGGCAGTTTCGTGCGGTTTTCCAAAAACTGTAATGGTTATTCTAAAACGTGTTGCAACTGCCGAGGACGTGTAATATGGTTATATATCACCATATTTCGTACAGAGAACATATAGGAGAGATATACAACATATCTTGATCACTTTTGGCATTCAAATTAAGGATAACAATCCATATACTCACTTGTTTGGCTCTAGTTCTTGTGCCTAAGTTCTAGAGTGTCTTTAAGGATTATCCTAGATTGAATTTCTTGTAACCCAGGCATAGGGGAGAAATATCAATTCGGAAAGTGAACTTACACGATCCTTAAGCAATCCAAGTACTCGATTATCACCACCCCCTTTGTGATATACCCTAACAACTGACTTCAAAGGACAAATCCAGCAGAGCTTACATCACCATTCAGGCTGCTCCTCCTACCACACGAACCCGCTACCTTTATTATCATCCTCTCCTTTCTCAGCCGCTGAGCAACTCCGTGAAGGTAGGAAGAATCATTGGGAGCAAGACATCTCTCATCTCCCCTAAATGTGTCTAGCGGGATTCGAACTCGAGACCTCCGCTAGGACACGGTAACCTCCCATCCAGTGAGCTTGAATGGTTGGTTTCTCTCCCTACTTAAGAAATAAGAAAATACTACATTCCTCTCTTTTATTTACATTAGAAGTTTTTTCTGACTACTGGAACTCATCTCAAGCTTTTCTATCTTCCAAGTTAATTACATGATGTCTCTCGCATGATGCCCTCCGAGTTTCTTTTGTAGCAAATTTATTTTTTCCGGTTTTACTTTTTTTCCCACTTTTTTCTCTAAAATAAAATTCATAATCTATAACTCCATTCATCGCACAATTGTTAATATAATTTTAAAATTATTGTTGAATACTCCGGCAAATTATACCATGCAACGGCGCACCATGAGGATGGTGCGCCCGGTTGCAAAACGACACACTTTGTTTTTTTTTTTTGCTTTTGTTGTTTAAAAATGATGATAACTTTCTTATTTTTGATCCGGTTTTTATAAAATTTATATCAACATTTTTTATTTTTCATGATCTTTCAAATGAGACCAATATTGCTTATGTAATGTGATGGAGTAATGAGACTAGGCCCAGAGCCTAATCAGCTCAAGCCCCGAATTTGGACTCGTGGATCCAAGTCCACAACCTGGCGCCTGCCTGCCCAGCGGGGAACCCACCAGTCCGGCCGACCTCCCAACTCGAAAGAGTAACGGTCGAGCAATTAATGCACTGTTAATTATGTATTTAATTCCGTATTAATGTTGTAATTAATTAGTCATTATTATCGGTAGCAGTTACGATTTGTATACGCCTATAAAAGGCGGGCTGTAATTCAGATTAGAGGAAGCGAATTCTATATGCTATTTCTGGCAACTAAATACTTTTAGCTTCTTTCCTTATTTGCATTATTTTCCTGATTTCCTGCTTGAGTGTTGTACGTAGCTTTCCTAAAAGCCTACGAGCGTCCTATTTTGGACCAACATTGGTGCTTTCATTGAGAGGCTGTATTGTCTCTCACATCACTCTAGTAGGAAATTTCAAAAAAATGGGTGAAGACCGAAAGTTTCTAGCAGTTTTTCAGGTCTGTTACACACAATCTTGAAAAATCTAGCAAAAACTGTTCTTGAAATTCAGCAAAAAAAGGAAAAAGTTCTGGAATTTCAAAGAGGTGCGCCGGAGATGCCGTTGCTAGCCATGGAGCAGTGGTGCTACAGCAGAAACATTTCACTGGGGCTCACCTACCCCACTCCCGGATCTTTCCATCGCGGAATTGCCGCCAGGCGCCGTGAGATGAAGCTCCTCGCCGCAGCCCTGGAATGTTCAGATCTGGAACTTTACTGAGCCGGAACTTTCATCACCGTCCTGGCCGCCGCCAAGCACCGAAGCGCCTACCGATGCCCCAGATATCACCCGTTCGTGCTCCAGATCCCGATGTCGTGCCTGATATGATTTTTCACCACGTCGAAGAAAGGTTCGTGTTTATCTCAGATATGGAGAGTAAGGTTGTCCACCATTATTGGCCATCTGAGAGCTCCTGGGAGTGACGAATGACACTCACTCATGACGCCGACAATGCCTCCGCCATCACTCTCTATCCTCCGGCCACATCGGCCGAGGGTCCACCAGTGGCGGCCTTGGCCAAATCTCGTTTCTTGTTCCGCATACTAGCAGTGGCGGGTGGCCTAACAGTGAGGTGAAGCTTTGGGAGGGTTCCATCTTCTTTCTGCCAAACAGTGGGTGGGGCCAGTCTTTGTTGACCCAGTCAACTTGGGCCATCCTCCAGTAGGTCCAAAGCTAACTACGTATGCCATCTCTCCCGAATTGAACCGAGAACACAAAGCTAAGTGCTCTCTTCTCAATTTTTATAATATGTCAAAATCATAATTCGAAACATTTGAAAAGATATTTTAAGTGATATGATTGCTTTTACTCTTGTTAAATGTGTGTAATTTTAACATTGAGGAACGGACTTATGACATCTGATCACTCAAGTACGCCGGACGAGCACACACACTCGTACAATGGCCGAGCACACACACTCACGCCACCGGGTCACGTCATATGGGTGTGATGATTAATAAGCTCCAATCTAAATGTTAATACCGCACACTCTTAACTTCATACGAGTTCTCGCGTGCTCTTACCCCTTCATAGTGCATCACACTCCGACCTCGAGGGACGAGTCACCCGTTCAAAAGTCTTTACTTGCGGGTTCGAACTACTAACCTCGGGCGGCGAGTTAAACTCTTGTTAGGGGCCTAGAGCCACGCTCTTCCAAGCAATTTTGTCACTTAATTGACATTCACATTTCCCGAAAAGGTTGATATACTTTAGTTCTTTGGGGTTAGATTATCCATTCGAGTGAGGAGTCCGATTCACTTACTCGCGGATTCAATCTTTCTTTCGGAGACTGGGTTGAGGCCTAACTTGGGAACTTGATGTCACTCTTTTTGAAGTAGTGATTCCGACTCACTTACACACTAAGTCGTGGTTCCACATCAGGCCAGATGTCCTATTCTACACTAGTTTCTTTTATGTGTAGGTACAACTCAATGAAGTGGGGGACTGACGGTCTTGCCATCTTCAAGGAAGCAAATGACGAACCTGACGAGTCTGTGCCCGATGAGAAGAACAGTTCTAGCCATCCTATTCGCAGATGGTGACCACTGCAATAAAGGCTGAGGATCTCATCTTTTGCTTCATCTTGGGGGCGTCAGATGTACTCTTTTTCCCTTCATTAGGATTTTTTCCCATTGGGTTTTTTCCTAATGAAGGTTTTTAATGAGGCATCTCCCCAACATGGACAAGGGCGGAGATCTTCTAGTCTCAGAGAACAGCAACTGACTTGGACTACTCCCTCTTAGCCGAGTCTACTACCCGACTAAGGGAGTGAGGGACTCATGATGGAGTAATGAGACTAGGCCCAGAGCCTAATCAGCCCAAGCCCCGAATTTGGACCCGTGGATCCAAGTCCACAACATGGCGCCTGCCTGCCTGCCCAGCGGGGAGCCCACCAGTCCGGCCGACCTCCCAACTCGAAAGAGTAACGGTCAAGCAATTGATGACTGTTAATTATGTATTTAATTCCGTATTAATGTTGTAATTAATTAGTCATTATTATCGGAAGCAGTTACGATTTGTATACGCCTATAAAAGGCGGGCTGTAATTCAGATTAGAGGAAGTGAATTCTATATGCTATTTCTGGCAACTAAATACTTTTAGCTTCTTTCCTTATTTGCATTATTTTCCTGATTTCCTGCTTGAGTGTCGTACGTAACTTTCCTAAAAGCCTACGAGCGTCCTACTTTGGATCAACATTGGTGCTTTCATTGAGAGGCTGTATTGTCTCTCACATCACTCTAGTAGGAAATTTCAAAAAAAAAATGGGTGAAGACCGAAAGTTTCTAGCAGTTTTTCAGGTCTGTTACTAAGAACAGTTTTTGCTAGATTTTTCAAGATTGTGAGTAACAGACCTGAAAAACTGCTAGAAACTTTCGGTCTTCACCCATTTTTTTGAAATTTCCTACTAGAGTGATGTGAGAGACAATACAGCCTCTCAATGAAAGCACCAATGTTGGTCCAAAATAGGACGCTCGTAGGCTTTTAGGAAAGCTACGTACGACACTCAAGCAGGAAATTAGGAAAATAATGCAAATAAGGAAAGAAGCTAAAAGTATTTAGTTGCCAGAAATTGCATATAGAATTCGCTTCCTCTAATCTGAATTACAGCCCGCCTTTTATAGGCGTATACAAATCGTAACTGCTACCGATAATAATGACTAATTAATTACAACATTAATACGGAATTAAATACATAATTAACAGTGCATTAATTGCTTGACCGTTACTCTTTCGAGTTGGGAGGTCGGCCGGACTGGTGGGCTCCCCGCTGGGCAGACAGGCAGGCGCCAGGTTGTGGACTTGGATCCACGGGTCCAAATTCGGGGCTTGGGCTGATTAGGCTCTGGGCCTAGTCTCATTACTCCATCATAATGTTAAGAAATTATCGAACTATTATATTAATGAGTATTGGATTATAAGGAAAATCGAATCTGTTTGGGAGATGATAGGTTTGTGAAATAGAATATTGAATCTGTTTGGGATGGATCAGTGGCCTCAGTTACATTTGATAATACATTGAGTTACATCTTTTTATGAACGAGTTACATCTTTTTATAAGCAAGTTACATCTTTTTATAAGCAAGTTACATCTTTTTATAAGCAGGTTACATCTTTTTAAAAGCGAGTTACATATATATAAACACGAGTTGCATTTGACATGCCTGAACGCGACTTACATATATTTACACGTAAAGTTACATATTTTTACACGTAAAGTTACATATTTATACACGCGAGTTACATATTTATACACACGAGTTGCATTTGACTTGTCTGAACGCGAGTTACATATTTTTTTACGTAAAGTTACATATTGTTACACGTAGAGATACATATTTATACACACGAGTTGCATTTGGCCTGACTGAATGTGAGTTACATATTTTAATACGTAAAGTTACATATTTTACACGCAAATGTTAATATGTTAAAATTACATAGGTAATATTGGTCTAATTTGAAAGATCATGAAAAATAAAAAATGTTGATATAAATTTTATAAAAATCGGATCAAAAATAAAAAAGTTATTACCATTTTTTAAAAACAAAAGGAAAAACAATATAAATCCATATACCGGTATACGGTGCTCACCGTATACGTATAGGCACTGGAATACTCCGGAGTATGTCTTATCCACTTATCCAAACTCCAAATATGAATTCGTTCCTCAGGGATTCCCGATGTTTTTTAATAGTCATTTATCTTGAATGTTCCTGCCTCATTTTTTTTTCTTAGTGATGTTTCGGTGACTTTTTCTTAGTCGATCTGTTTGTCTTAATCACACATTATTTTTCAATTAGCGATTTTGCATTATCAGTCACCGCAACAATTACTATCAGATTAACAAGCAACACATAAAGTCAGTATAATCACCAACAAAACAACAAAGAGAAAATAACTTAGTGACTACCCAAACACCAATTATATTGAATAACGTCAGTTACTACCATTCCATTATTTATCACTATTGTCCCAAGTATGTTTTAGTGACGGACTGACGGATGCAATAAGCCATATAGGGGAGGGATGAAGTTCTTCTCATGGTGAAAGACGGATGCAAGGGAAAGGACGAGCGGTGTAAAGCGTTTTGTCTTCGTAGGGGGTCCGGCCGCTGGAACAGGACCCAGCCGGTCGGCCAATTTTGCTGGTGCAGAAGGTGTAGCCACCTTATCCCTAATCATAATCTCTTCCTCAAGGGTGGCATGCTTCCAGGCCCTAGCCAGCACTTTGGTATATGTGGTCTCTGGGTTTTTCTTCAGGTCCCTGTAAAGTTCCCCAACCTGTAGGGCATCAGTGAAGAGGGTGATTGTTGTGTCCCCCGTCATGCTTCCGACCTTCAGAGTTTCGTCTCCCCATCTTTCCAAAAACTAATTGATGGATTCTCTTGGCCCCTGCTTGACACTGGTTAGATAGCTGAAGTGTCGTTTAGGGGTGGCACTGGAAGCAAATTGTGCCAAGAACAAAGATGACAATTCGGCGAAACTACCGATCGACCCAGGCTGCAGGGTCCCGAACCACTCCTGGGCGTGTCCCCTAAGCGTGCTAAAAATAGCCTGCAAATGGCTGCATCTGTCGCTCCCAACAGCATGAGCCCTCCTTGATAACTTCTCAAATGTACATGGGGATCTCCCACCCCATCATACGTCTGACCGGTCTGTGGTCTGGCATTCATCTGGATTTCTGCATTCATGATCGATCTGGTGAAGGGGGAAATGATCCAGACCCGTTTCGGGGTGGGTTGCAAGGGTGTTCTGTTCACTTGCTCTCTCAACTCAGTCATTTGTCTCCTCATTTCGTTCATTTCCTCTTCATGAGCCGTACGGGGAGGTGATGGTGGAGTTCCCAGATCCACCAACTCTGGGGTTCTCTCTGGTGGGGGTACATTCCGGTTCTGACGTCTTCGTAAGATCTGGGTACCATCATGTTCTTTGTACTGGAAATGGGGCCAACTGGCGTGGCTCCTCTCGCTTGGGAGCCGACCGGGGTGTGGTCACTATGAGTGTGCTGCCTGTCCCTAGTCTCGTGAGCCCTCCGGTGATCTCCCAGATGAGCCCGCGCATGGACTGAGGTCATTTCTGTATCAGCAGTGTTATCATCAAATGTGGTTTCTACTGTGTAACTGGATTGCCCCCCATCATGTGCGTACGCCATCTGCTGCATCACCATCGCTAGGTCGCGCATGCATGGGGATTTCTTCTGAGTGCTTCGGGGATAAAGAAGTCTCCGTCGAATTGTTGGTAGGACGCCTCGTTGGAGCGTCCCTGGGTGGTCTTGATGTCCTCGCGTCTCCCCGAGCTTCCACCAGTATGATGAGAAGTGATTCTGACCATTTTGTAGGTAGTTTTTGCTTAAATCAGTGTTTTGCTGTGGAAACTTTTAGTAAACGTTTCCCACAGACGGCGCCAATGTTGAGGTTAAGTACCGAATGACCCGAAGGCCAACACCAACCTTGGATCTAGGGTAAAATTGCTACAGTAATGTATATAAAAGAAATATAAAAACTGATAGACTTGGTCAAATAGTCTTGCTTTTATTAACACAGTAATAGTGATTACAGGGAAATGGTCGAACGGTAGTTACGGTCTAGAGGCTAATACAAGAGCTAGAATACAATATAAGCTTGAGAGTAAACAAAATATAACTCTTACGATGAATTAAATGCTGCTATTTATACTAGATGGGAGTATGGGGTGCTCTAATATGATTGGTTGCCTCACATGCCACTTGACGCCCCCATGATCCAACATTAACTGTTGTCAGTTACTCGTGCAATGTTCGTTCGGGATTAAGTTCGGCTAAGCCATCAATCAGGAATAAGCTAATTACCCAAGTAGTAATTATATCCCATTCGGGATGTGCTGAACGGGGCCTGGTGATTCTCCCTCGGCCTTTCCTTGCGCCTGGGCTTCAGGGATATTTTAGGCCGCCGTATTGGGCCGGGTCTTAATATCCCATCAAAACTATATCTTGAAAACTTTCAATACATTACATTCAAATTTGGAACAAAAAACATGTAATTGATTAATAAACTTTCTGCTTTCTAACACCACGACCTCTTTATTTTTTGCCCTTTCTCCTTTCCTTCTTTTCTTCAACTGTGTTTTGTATGTCCATATCTTATTTGTGGATTTTGTAGTTGACTTTTATACCCCAGTTCAAGACCAACATCCAAAATGACTTCATTCCAAGTTGCACTGGCATCGATCTGTTACTATGAAGATAAAAACACAAATGTTTATAACTAATAGAACCAAAACCACAACTTCTATAACTATCTACATAACTTTAAACTCACATAAGTTGCATACATCAAAATCAATAGGAAACATATTTGAATACAGAATAGAGATTCCCTACAACAAGAACAACAAAAACAACTACAATGATAACAATAACTATTATTGATCCTTAATAAACAAAAAATTGTAAAGCTGTAAAACTATGTAACTTCTAAACTAAAAAACATCACTACCAGGTGAAAATTTATAACTTTTAAAACTAAAAGCATAACTTTAAATTTTGTACATTTTGTAAACAAATAAAAATATTCACACTTTCTATAACCCACATTCAAGACTAGTCAAACAACCTTAACAAATATATAAAAATATGTAACTAATAAGGCAAATTTCATAACTCTGGACGTTTATTGCTCTGAATTATGAGTTTTGGATTATAATTTATTCGTTTAGGCGAACATAACACAATAAGAGAGTCATATTTAATGTAGATTTATCACCATACAGAGTCACTCATATGAAGCTCATTTTTTCCAATTAAATTTACATTACCCAACTCTTAGAACAAGAAGACTAACATAAAGAGAAGAATAGTAAAGATGTGGTCCAACTATAAGTTTTTCGTGAGTCCCAAAATAGAAACATACAATGGCACATCAAAAAATAGAAATAAGATTAACAGCATAGTAATAAAAGTGTTATTAAATTGGAATGTCATAAAAACACTAAACAGGTACTAATAGAGCTACAATACTAACTTATAAAGGCTAAATTGTAACTTTACTCAAAATATGAAAGTGAGTAAGACATTTTGTGTTTTAATACGAAATATAGTCTTTCTACAATAATAATTAGCAATTTATAAAAAAACATACACAATACTTTGTAACTTTTATTTCGAAATGTATAACAACTAAATGAAAATTCATAACATTTTCACAAAGTAAAATTTATAAAAAACTTACAAATGTGACAAGTTCTATCATATAAAGGAGAACAGAATTTAGCACCCTTGGCATCTACATCAGCCATCAAAACTCACAATTGTTATACAGTTAAACATTGTTTTACAGTACATGGTGCTTCAAAACGCTTTACCAACAACTACTAGAGACAACACCAACGAAAGCCACAACTTATATTTGAGATCAATAGAAGCATGTTGATCTCTTAATGTTTATTCTGCTATATCATCGGAAAAAGTAAAGTAGCTTTTTTAGCTTTAGATCCACACTAATAGAGCTTGAATCGTAACTTTTAACAAGAAATTCATAACATTTAATTCTAACTTCAAAAGACCTTCTTCAATTATAGCCTATCCTATATTCAGATTATCTTACATAAAAAGTCATTCGTAAAAACATGAGTTTGATTTAAACCCATGTGTTATGATATCTCAATGGTATATGATATAATTTCACTTTGCTAAACTAAAATGTTTCCGAATAGTCATTAAGAAGTCATGATGCTTCTTTTTATCCTCACTTCTAAATAATTATGATTAACTTTTAAATCTAAATCTATAACTATTAGTCTGAAATTCATAACTAAGCAAAAATCTCTTCTAAAAAAACTACAACTAAGCAATAATCAGAGCAAAATCACGACTTAAGTTCATACAGAGAAAATCCATTGCAGTGGTTCATCTGAATGATGTCTACACTCACGAAAGCAAGTCTGAGATGTGAAACTCACATGATTAAGGAAGCGTTTTCAAGTTAAAATTCACATGATATAGACTCGAGTTGAATAAATGTTTATCCAACTATGGACAAATAAAAATTAAAAGCTGGTTTTAAGGAAAAACACATAACTAGAATAGAATTCCTATTTTTGAGGGAAAACGCTTGAATATATCTTACTTTTAGTTATTAAACGTTAATTAGATACAAAACTAACCCTAATATTGAATAAATTAGAAACAAATACATTAATAGGCCTAAACTAAGAAATTGAAGGTCAATCAACCAAAAGTTAGAACAATTTCATAGACACCAAGTAGAATTTGTCTTAAAAATTGTGTAATAAGAAACGGTAAACCAAAATTCACCTTTTAAATTTCTGAAATCATCGTTGAAACTTCATCAATCTCCATCAAGCTTAGAGGAAACGAAAATATAATCTAGGTTTACACAAACAGAGCATGCTCAGGTGCGAACTCCTCCAACTTGGATCTACGAAGAAATACGAAAGAAGAATTTTCAAGCGATTGGCCAATGATTTCGTCTTTTGTAGTTGATCGGAGAGAAAAATTATACTGAAGCAGAGAGATAGATGAGAAGAGAATCGAATACGGAGAGAGAAAGTCGTGATAAAAGGAATAAATGAAACTATGTATAAGAAATCATTTAATTATTAAGTGGGAGCAGATGAGAGCCGTGAGATTTGATCTAATCGTTCGGCTTCTATTACTTATCATTTTTCAGCCTAAGGAAGCTTCTCATCTGATTTATTCCCTATATACATATATATATAGAGAGAGAGAGAAAAGATCGGGTGAGAAGTGCCCCTTAAAATGAAAGTGAGAAATAATCTCAGCCCTTGGATTTGCATGTGATCTTGCAACGCAGTGAACTTATAGACTGAATATAGTAACTTATAACCAATAAATCATAACTTATAAAGTTCTCCATCATAATTACGAAAATGCCACCGCGTCCAAAAAATTTAAAGGCTTCCAGGCTTATTTTTTGCGGTGGCATTTTCGTAATTATTTTCGACGGGGTCTATAAGTTATGATTTATTGGTTAAAAGTTCGTGTGTTTAGTCTATTAGTTAAACTTCGCAGTTCTCAGCCTAAGGGCATTTCTCACCTCGAACTTTTAACCAATAAATCATAACTTATAAACACCATCGAAAATAATTACGAAAATGCCACCGCAAAAAAATAAGCCTGGAAACCTTGAAAATTTTTAGATACAGTGGCATTTTCGTAATTATGATGGAAAGCTTTATAAGTTATGATTTATTGGTTATAAGTTCTTATTTCAGTCTACAAGTTTACTGCGTTTTAAGATTAGATGCAAATCCAAGGGCTGAGATTACTTCTCACTTCTCATTTTAAGAGGGACTTCTCACCTGATCTTTTCTATATAAGAACATGATCTTAGGAGAGAAATGAGAACGAATCTGAACCGTTAGATTTGCTTTAAGTGAAATTCAATGTGCATTAGATGAAACTGTAATGTGCATTAAGTGAAATTGAAATGTGCAACACAAAGCGTATGATACAATGTCATTAAGTGAAGGTGAGTTGTGCATTAGGTGAAATTGAAATGTGCACTAGGTGAAACTGAAATGTGCAGAATAAAAGGTACGATATGATGTTATTTTTGTACATTTTATTCCGCACATTTCAATTTCACCCAATGCACAATTGAGTTTAAATTTTTATTCTACACATTTCAGTTTCATCAAATGCACATTTCCGTTTCACATAATACAATCCAACGATCCAGATTCGTTCTTATTTCTCTCCTGGGAGTCCGTTCTTACCGAAACCGCTCCATATATATATAAAAAAGTAGCATATCTCTTGAACTTTGCCTGGTTCTAGCATTTTGACTCCTCAAACTGTACAACAGAAGAGCAAAGATGATCTTTTGTAATCCTTTTGTTTACATGGGAGAGAAGATCATACTTGTGGCCATCATAACATGCAGTCATGAAGGCTTTAAGAGTTATTTGATCGACAGTTTGGCGTTTATTTAACAATTTGTGGAAAAACATTGAAGCCATGTCAGCTTTCTTTTCACTGCACAACTTTCGGATCAACGTATTGATTGTACGAGTCCATAATTTTTTTTCTAATCCATCTAAGAGGATCATTGCAGTGGAAGGGTCTTCCTTCTTGCAAAACTCATACACTATTGTTAACCGTGTGACTTCACAGGGGGTAATTCCTTTATCCATCATTGAATCATACTGGTTTCTGGCCTCATACAACATTGACTCCTTGCATAGACCACTAATCAGAGCACCATAAGTAACACAATCAGGTGCACAACCATATTCTCGCATGATATCAAAGAACTTCATAGCTGAACTGATTTTTTCATCTCTACAGTATCCGGATATCAATGATGTGAAGGTTTCCTTGGTTGGAACCAAACCTAATCTAACTGCATCATCAAAAAGCTTTTCGCTTTCTTTCATCATCTTTTGCCTGCATTGGACTGCAATTAATGTGGTGTATGTATGTATGTCAAGGCTGATACAAAGTTTGATCATCTTACACCAAAATGCAAAGGCTAGCCTACTGTCAGTGCCTTTACAACTGTCTGATATGAGAATGGTATATGTCACTAAGTCTGCAGAGAGTCCAGCTTTGAATGCTTTCTTCAGCAATTTATATGCTTCTTGAACTTCTCCCTTCTTCATGAGTCCATTAATGACAGAATTGTATGTAGTAATACCAAGTGACAATCCATCGTTCTTCATTACTTCCATCAACTCATAAGCACGACTGAAATTGCCTACTTTGCAATACCCATCAATGAGAGAAGTATAGGTTTGAGCATTCGGGGCCAACCCTTGCTCCTGCATCCTAGTAAGAAGCATCTCTGCGCGATTCAATTTTTCCTCCTTGCAATATCCAGTGATCATCACAGTATATGTATGCACGTTTGGCTTGTAAGCCTCACTCCTCACTAGTTTCAAGAAAAGCCTAAATGCCTTCTCAGTCCAGCCCTTCTTACACAGGCCATCAATTAATGATGTATGGGTAAACACATTGGGTTTCCAACCTTTTGCAACCATTTCCTCTAACAACTCAAATGCTTGTCTAACACTGCCTTTCTTAGACAGCCCATTTATCAAACAAGTAAAATTAATCAAGTTTGGAGTCAAGCCCAGTACAGTTAACCTATTGAAGATCCAAAACGCCCTATTCACAAATCCCTTTTGGCAAAGCACGCTCACAATTAATGTACAGGTTGCATTGTCCACGATAAAACCCCTATCGAGCAATGCAATCATCCATCTATCTGCATCCGCAGCTCTCCCTAGTTTACAGTAAGCAACTACCATCGACTTAAAACAAAAAGAATCTGCACAAAGGCCTCTTTCACACATTTCCTCAAACACATTCTCGGCAATCTCTATACACCCAACTTCAGCAGCAACACTAATAATGCAGTTTAAAGTCCTCGCAGTAAAAACCAATCCTTGGTTACACATTTCGAAAACCATATCTACAGCTTCCTCCAACATCCCAATCTCACCAAAATTCTTGACCATGCAATGCATGATTTCATAGGCTCTCTCAAAATTCCCATTTCTCATCAAACACATTGATGAAACTATGTAAAGCCGCATAAAGCTCCGGAATTTTGGATATTCAATTGCACAATAAAAGAAACCCAAGGCAGCCACTGAGCCTGCCTCATCAGCCAGAGAAGCCACGACAGTAATGCATTGTTCTGGAGTCAATATTTCGATATCGATAGGCAATCTCAGTTTTTGATGTGATGATTTCAAGTGACTATGTTCTTGATTGTTATAAGACTGGTAAACCAAAGAGCAAACTCTTTGGATGATAAAACTGCAGTGTGAAGAGGACGAAGAAGTACTGGGATTTGAATGAGGATCAGTTTGGGTGAGAAAGCATATGAGCTTGTGTTGGGTGAGGAAGATGCCATCAATGAGTGTGGAGGCAGAAACTCTCAGATGCTGCACAGACCCAGCCCTGAGATATTGGAGGACCTGTTCAAAACTAAATGTGAGGCCCTAAAATATAAAGAAAATTCGAGTATTGGACGCAAACAAGTTTACTATTAAATTGAGAAAATATATGGAGCCAACGTGCTCCGTAGTAAGCACTTTAGCGTGATGAATGGCCATAATTCTCTAAATATTTCAGATGAATGAATTCTGTCCATTCATCACACCAACGTGCTTGGTAGTGAGTATGTTAGCATGCTCCATATATTTTCTACTAATAAACTTACATAACACAAGTGGTGAGAATATTAAACTTAAACACGCATTGAGTATAAAATGCAATGAAAAACTTATTTTGATTCTTAACAAATATATCATTAGGAATACACACAAAATTCTCTAAATTCTTTTAAAAATCGGACAACTAACAATGTCTCAAATTTCAGAATACAGTATATCTGATTCCCAAAACAAAGAACATACAGAGTATATAAGAAATTAAAAACTATGCTCTAGACCAATAGTCCAATATTCTAAGTTAACAGTCCTATAGCTAAGATTTCAACTATCAACATTCAGTAAAAGTATAAACAGCATACAAGTATTTGTAATACTACGATTGGGACTATCGTTTCAATTAAAACTCTAACGTAGATCATTAGTTTATTTGTAAATGATTAACAAATAAAAAAATAATAACTCGTATATAACAAATCAACAACTAACAAAACTTTGAATTTTATAAAACTAAATGATATATTCATATTTTCAAATACTCCCTCCGTCCCGAATTGTAAGGAACTTTACGGTTTACGATGTTTGACCGACGATAAAGCAAACGGATCCCTGTCCGCACTCAAATTATTTTTAGAAAAAAAGAATTACATATTCAGAAACTACATTAAAAGTTTTACAAAGTCACAAAAACCAGAATCAAATTTGATAAAAAATTTATATATATAAAGTCAGCGATTAAGAGTGATTTGTGTTGACCAAGTGAATACTGAATAGGAAACATATCTTACAAAATGGGACTGAGGGAGTATAAATTATGAAATCAGATTAATTGGATAATAAAAAGACAAGAAATTCGTATCTGATATAATATTCAATATTAGAATAATAAGATTATCTAAGATTCAAGAAAGGACTAACCATTCTTACGGTAACGGTGTAACCTAATAGTGAAGTCTTGGTTCATAATCTCTCAGATCTGAGGAGTGATTGCGCCTTTCGGAGTCTAGCAGAGACTGCACTTCTCATACACTCTCAGGCGAACAGTCTCTTGCACGCCATGAGCTAGTGAAGAGAAGCCAAGATAAACGAAAGTTGAAGCGATAAGCGAATCAATAAAGGAAGCAATTTCATGTTTCGGAGAGTCGCAAACCAAAGCTTAATAAATATATTACTTCGTATCCCCCCTAATTAGTATTGAGGGTGTTAAAAAATGAGGCTCCTCTTCAAACTGGAGCCCTGTTCACCCACATCTCATGCAGAGGGCCAGGGCCGCGCCTGCTGCTGCGGGAGAGAATAAAGACGATAGAATGCAATAAAATATGGAGTAAATGAAAATGCTTTGGAATGATGATGCCAACCAGTAAATGTGCTCATGAAACAAAATGAGTAAATGATTTGAAGGTCTAGTGGCATATAATTTATAATGGGCTTAATCCTAAAAAAATCTAAAAACCTTTTATGTCTAACTAACATGCATAGTAATAATATTTCAATACTTTATAATAAATAAAAGGCTTAAATATGTTAAATTAAACATAGTAGAATCACAGTTTCAAAATGAAACAAAAAAACAAAATATCACTTAAATACATTTCTCGCCGAGCATTGTAAAACGAAATCATCTATGATAGCTTCATATTCAAGCTTTTCTAACACATTATGCTCAATGCTTAATATTGTTAATCCATGAAGCCTTTCTTGAGACATTAATAACAGCAGATAATTTTTGAAAAACTTCTTTTAGCAAATTATAATACCAACACAAAATCCAAATTTAATTACATAACAGAAAAATCACCAATCACTTAAGATTTAACAAATCAACAAATATGAAGTTATGAACTAATCGATTTCAAAAACACTATGAACTAATCAACTAAATTCTAAAGGCAGCATCAACAATCAACAATTAAGAATATGAACTAATCATATATCAACACTCAACAGCCAACTAATTATTTATCAACGATTCATTTATAAACATTGAACAACTAGGAGTTACAAAAATAATTAACTAATCACATAATCTATAAAAGACTAAAAGAGTTAAGCCGCTAAGGAATAAGGAGGTCGGACGAGTACTTGAAGCGTGAAGTCTGAAAGTGAAAACTGAGAAGGGCCGATTGGCCGAAGCTCTGAATCACAGTAGGCAGATCGGGGCGCACCAAAAGGCTGATGAAGGGAGGAGTGACCGAGTGAGGACTGCTGTACGGCGGCCAAGCGTCGTAGATAGGGTGGTCGGCGAGTCAGCGACTTGGCACTTGGGAGTTGGCTTTCCGTTCGTTGATGTCGATGATTGTATACGGGGTGCCCGATCCGTCAGGCTGCTCCGTCTCGGGTTTTGCCCTCTTTTTTGTTTTAAATTAAAATTGCTACTTACTACTCTGTATTTTGTTATTATCAAAATTGGCTCTCTAGCTAATACGGTATTACGGAGTAGTTTCATAAAATGTGGCAAACATTTTCAAACTCCAATTACTTTTTTTATACCACGTAATATGCTATGGGGTATAACATTTCAATTATGTTCATTATGAATATTGAATTGAATAATTTGTCATAATCTTTCATGACACCAAGCAATGTTACATATGTAAGATTTTGAAGAAAAAAAACTTTTTTTATTAGGTGTTTAGTGTCTACCTTAACAATATTTCTCTTCTTTTGCGTAAATCAAATCAAATTTAAAAAGATTAGAAAAAAAAACTTTTTTATGAGGTGTTTACCTTAAGAGTATTTCTCTCGAATTACGTAAACCAAATCAAATTTAAAAAGATTAGAAAATAAAATTTTGGTCCAACTAGAAACAAGTCGAAGTCAAAATATTCATACAATATATGTAGTACTAGTTTAAACATGATCAAAAAATGATATATGGCTCTTTGTTATTAATATTTACAAATAAAACTTAGATGAATAAAAAAAATTGTGAATGGAAATTTTTTTTCTAAATAAATTTTGATAAAAAGGGTGATTGGAAAATATTTATAAGAATATTCCGGTGTTTCACAAATAGTCAAATATGTACAATAAGAGCCCCTTTTGGTGAATATATTTTTCGGTTTATGAGCATTGTCAGTCCACTTTTTCACTAACACACAAACTTTTGATTATGCGTTCTGAGTTGTGTAATAATAAGAAAAAGTAAAGTTGGAGTTACTTTCTGGATGAATTGACTGAAATTATTGTAGAAAATAATTTTAGTAATTTTTTCATATAATTTTGTCTTTATTATTTTACTAATAAAATATATTTAAAGTATAATTTGTTCAGAATTTGGCAGAGGAAACCAATCAACCCACTTCGACCCGAACTTCACTAATTTCAGCAGAATCAATCGATTCAGCCAATTTCAATCTTACCAAACGGACTCTAATGGTTTGTTATGGTATTTATAGTAATTGTTGATGGTAGTTAGATTTATAATCCTAATTATATTAAGTAAGATAGTATTTTTTAAATGTAAGTAACATTGATAATCCTAATTACTACGTATTTCCTGATTATTGCATAACAACGAAATCTGAGAAATCAAAAGTTGGACAAAAGTATTCCAACTCCGATCCAACATTATTATTGTCATTGCCGCCTCTTTGCTACTCCCTCCGTCCCATAAAATAAATCTCATTTCAATTTGGATCGGAGTTTAAGAAAGTGGGAATAAAGTGGAAATGTATGGTTGTGGTTGAGTAAGAAAAAGGTAAATGAATGTTAGACACACAAAACTTTCCAAAAAGGGAAATGGGAACAATTTTTGGGACGGCCCAAAAAGGAAAATGAGACTTATTTTATGCGACGGAGGGAGTATATCTTTGCTATAATAGTATAATAGCACAACAATGTTACTCGGATTACGGTCAATTAATTAAAAATAAAGGAAGAGGTCATTATTGTCCATATAAGATAAATAATTGGTGCGTCTAGAGAGGCCGTGCAATTCATGGGCTTTTCGGTGGTTGGGCTAGACAAAAATAATAATTTAGGACTCCATAAGATTTTGACGGTCCACTCATTTGGTGGGGCCGTGTGGGCAGCAGGGGCGGGCTATAAGCCCAAACAATGAAATGTAATGTGTGGTCCTATTTAAATAAATATAAAATATGGAGTCTTATTTTGGGAAAATTCTTACTCCCTCCGTCTCATTGGACTTTGCCAATTTTCCTTTTTTGGTTGTCCCAAAAAACTTTGTCATTTTCCTATTAAAACAACTAATTTGTGGTTCTGCACATTTCTCTCTCCTCTGCACAAATCTTAACCATACAATTTTTATTATTCTTATTTCTCACCTACTTTGCATTTGGCAAAGTTCACCGGGACGAAGGTAGTATGTTTTAGTGTTATTTAAATTAGGTTTGGTTCCAATCAAGGAAGTTCAAATTCGAGCAGCGACTAGGCCAAATCGGTGAAGAAACTCTGTCAGCAAGTTAGCTCTGGGTTCATGGCGGGCGTCCTCAATAGCAAATGGGCAAATAATCGGCAACCTCGCTCCAAGTTCATTTTTTCGCCATCCAACCCGACTCTTCTCTTACCATGTGCCATGGCATTAATAATGATTCCTTTCAAAATACTATGAGTAATGGGGTGGATTTGCTCTCTCGTTTCATTATCAAATACTCCGAGACAATCTGGACAGTATTCTGGATGAATTAACTAATTCCTTTCAAAATATTATGGGTACATTTCACCACTTAAAGGACCACATTTACAACAATCTGGACAATTGAGGGGTGACATTTACAATCTCAGAAATACAGGTTTGAGATTTTAATTTCGTGGATAACTGAGAGACCATATATGCGATTTTCCCTTAATAATATCAGTAAACTCGGTTAACTTACATGATTTGCTGGAAGAATGGGTGTTTTTCATTTTTTTATTTTTTATTTTTGTCTTATGCATACTATACAAATAGGGAGTTGGTCTCCAATTGCCTTGATTTTAAAGTATTTGTCCTAACTATGACTAAAATAATGAGAAAGTTCCTAAATAAGAGTACTCCCTAATTTATTCCCTAAATATGACTAATTTAATTAATCTTCCAATTATGCTCATCTCCAACCGTACGCCTCTCTCCGCTATAGGATTTCATTTCTCACCACATCTCCTCTCTCCTCTCCCATCTTCCTCTCGCATCAATTTTTCTTTTCTTCCACAATCTCCCTTCTTCTCTCTCATCTACCCTCTACATTTATCATCCTTAAATCCTTTTGTGAGACATCAATTTCATTCCCCTCTCATCTTCTCCGATTTAGAGGTATAAGCGATGAGTTTCTTCTCCATTTCCGGCCACCCGTGAGCAGGGGCGGCGAGTGGCGGCGGGCTGGCGGTAACCTGAGCAGGGGCGGCAAGTGGTGGCGGGCTGGCGGTAACCAGGTATGTATTCTTTTTCTCTTCTTCTTCCCCTTCTTCTTCTCTTCTCTTTTCCTTCACTCTATGCAGGGGCGGATCTGGCATAGGGCCAGGGAGGGCCTAGGCCCCACCTCAAAAAAAATCACTAATATATATATATATATATATATATATATATATATATATATATATATATATATATATATATATGTACTGGGAAGAAATGGTATAATTAGAACAAACGTCCTATTGTAAACAAAAGTTATGTTGGTGTGATGGTAGAGGTCTGATTGACAGTGTAGAGGTTATGTGTTTGATTCCTAGCTGGAGCATCATTTTTTTTTATTTTCCATCCAAGTCCAGGAACATGCTATCTTACACAAATCAAGTCTGAATTTTAACTTTTGAATACTAGGATGCAAAAGTTAAGTAGTCCAACTAATTGGGCTTTATTAGTCTGAAAAACCAATTAGTTCAATTGATTGAGCTTTTTGAATATTGTCCTAAAAATTAATTAGTTTAATTCATTGGGCTATTCAACATTGACCGAAAAATTAATTAGTTGAATACATTGGATTTCGTAGGTGAAAATAAGTTTTCTTTACATAGAGTATAGATTTTAGAGTAAAAAAATCGGTTTATCTTGTTTCCGAGAAACTAACCTAAAAATTGGCACTAAACATTTGGGTAACCGATAAAACTTGAGTTAATTATCAAAATAGGACTAAAAGTCATTCACTTTTCACAAATAGGACCAAAAAATGAACTATGTTTGCATAGGACTAATTATGTGTACCTTGGACAATTATACCCTTATAGCTATTAAAATGTTTTAATTCCTAATAAAATAATAAAAAATAAAAAAAATCGTAAAAAATACTAAAAAATTAAGAAAAACATTTCGATATTAAAAATTTAATTATTTTTTTTTTCAAAAAATTAAAAAAATTAAAAAAAAATTAAAAAAAAAACTCAAAAAAAAAAATCGCCGCCGCCTCAGCACCACCACCTCCTGTCACCAGGGGAAAAAATGCCAAGTTCATTACGAATGCCATATTTATGGCAGAAAAAAATGAAAATGTTGGCATTCGAAAAGAGAAATATGTCACTTTTTTGGCATTTTCAGAAAAAAATGGCATTTTTCTGGGAAAATGGCATTTTTTTCATCGACCGGAGGTGGTGGTGCTGGGAGGTAGTACAGGCGGTGGGAAAGGCATCCATAATTTTTTAAATTTTTTTTACGGAGTTTTACTATTTTTTATTAATTTTTTTAAAAATAAAATTATTTAAAAAAAAAATTTGAATTTTTTATTTTATAAAAATTTTATAAATTTTTTAATTGTATTTCTACGATTTTTTGTTTTTTTTTTAGAATTTATTATGAATTAAATATTTAATTATGGATTTTGACTATTTTTAATTCATATTTAATGGAAGGGTAAGAATGGAATGTAAAAATAGGTATGTTTCCAATAGGACTCATATGGTCCTATTTTGGAATAAAAACATAGCAAGTCCTATATAGGTTTTTGCCATAATTTTAGTCCTATTTGAACTAATTTCTAATAAAACTTTGGTTCGATATCTATGACTTTTAAGATAATTGTATTGTCGGTTCTGTAATATTCAATTTATTCTTTGACATTTCTATAATTTACATTTTGACTTCTAAGATATTATTATACTATACTACATTTTGACATTTTTTTATAATATACGTTATTTAATTAAATTTTGGTCCCACCTGAACGTAAATGCTAGATCCGCCCCTGACTCTATGGCAGATTTTTTGCATCTTTAAGTTGTTGATTAACCCCTTTTTTTTGTCTTTTGCTTCACTTTTTTATTCTCCTTCCAGATCTGTTTCAATCAGTTCATTTTCTTGCTTTTTTTAGCACTTTTCAGATTTTATTTACATTGATATTTATTGTTTTATTTTTTCTTAAATTTTTAAAATTGTATAAGTGTTTCTCCAAATTATTTTCCCTATTAAATATAATTTATTGGAAAATTAAATTTAAAACTATGTATTTTTTATGGGATTATCTTTGCAATGTATGTTTACTTTGAATCTGGTAAAAGTCACTTCAAGAATGAATGTCATTTGTTGGCATTACTATTGCGAAGGTGGCAATACTACTCATTTTGAAAAACATTAATGACATGTTTTAATTCGAAAATGTCAACTAATTTCTGTCAGGATGGCAATAATGTCATTAAGATGACATTACAACTACAAGATGACAGTAATGTCATTAAGATGGCATTACAACTGCGAGATGTCATTTAAATGATAGTCCTACCAGATTTGAGTACAGATCTGAAATCTACCGTGGTTGGCCTAGTGGAGGCGTCGGAGTTCAAGCAGATGAGGCACACTGGTGTTGGATGAGGCGGCCATATCGTCGAACATGGCAGTGATGACGCCGGAGATGGCGGCGGCTAGGGTGGATGAGGTCAGAGATTGGGAGGGTTGTGGCACCTGTGGTGGCAGTGATACTAACGCCGGCAGTTCTGGTGGTGGTGGCGGCGGTGGTGGAGGCTCCGGTGGTGGTGGTGGTGGTGGCGGCGGCGGAGGTGGCACCGAAGATGTTAGCGGTGTTGTGCCAGATGACTGTGATGGGTTTATTATATTTTCTTTTATTATTTTATGTTGTATTACTAATAAGTATATTAATTTGTTTATTAAGGGTATTGTTGTCAAATTATCTCTTTTAAGTCCTATGCATGTAACCGAAACATTGAAGTCTCATTATTGCACTTTTAATAACTTTTAGTCCTAATTAAAGAATTATCTCTTGATTTTATTGAAAAGTTGAGAATTGCATATAGTATACCTATCTAAATTTATCTTTAAGCTTGTATATAGTTTCCCTATTAATCAATGAAGAATTTTTTTAATGGAATCAAATAGCCATGTTAATAAATGTCAAACTAGATAATAGTTAAATTCCAATAATATTGAAAGTAAACCAAAATATCAATATGGATATAAATAAACTAAAATATCAACTTAACCATTTGTTAATGTTCCGATCAGAATCATATGCCAAATTTAGGCGGACAACAAAGTCTAAAACCCAATTCAAATACATTGAATTTAATAAACGAATAAATCTTTAAAAATCCAATAGCTTGAAAGAACCATATTGCTAAAATAGAGTGACTTAAAGTTACAATTTGCTACAAAAGCGGTAGAATAATATGAAAACCAGATACCTAATAAACAGTGATCTTTTTCAATTAGAGTGTAATTGAGTTCATGATGTTTGTAATTTTAGTTCTATCAAGGTAGACACGTCCAATATAATTGCATTCGAAGTGGTAAAAAACATATGTAAAAATATTAATTTATCTGGTGCATTGACTATCTTATATATGGGCATGAGGAAACAGAAGGAAATAGTTGAGTCTTTTTGCCGGGACTGTTATGCTCTCGAGAGCAAAGTTATTTTTTAGATGCCACAGAAAAGGGAAATAGCAACGCCTCAATTTTTTAACATTGTGTTGGAAAAATGTGTTAAAATTGCATTAAATGGTCTTTTTGGGGCAATTATTTGAGTGGGGTCCACTTCCGATTTGGGTCGGGTCAAAGTGGTTTCGAATTGTCCTTGTTAAGGGCTACAATTCGATATATGGTACACTCAAAACGGATAACGGGTGAATGAGAAATTGATTCTCGAAGTTCACTCGTTGAAATGGAAAAACTGGGAAAATGGTGAGTTTCTAGTGTGTTTTATCCCACACCGAAAAACTCAAGGGATTTTCACCCCCTTATAAAGGGAAGTCTCTTTTAAGGAGTTAAGATTCCTAGAGGGAAAGGCTCTCTCTTACGCGCAGGGGGGGTGCCGATCAAATCCCGAAACGGAGAAGAAAAACCGCGACTCGTGTGCGCGGGCGACCTGCGGACAAGAATGTCGTCCGAAAACCTATCATTCAAAGATACGGTCTAAGTTTTGTTTCTTATCGTAACGTTTTAATTTTTTTTCCTGGATCAGAGTTGCTCCAACTCTGGTGGAGGTCTTCTGGTAGCATCAAAACTGCTCCAACTCTGGTGGGGGTATTCTGATCGCGCACCAGAACTGCTCCAAGCCGTTACGACCATTAAATGCCCAACGTTCTTGTCTTTTAATGCAACGTTGAATGGACAGTTTATGGATGATTCAATGCCCAACGGACTGGTCATTGAAGTCCAATGTTCAGGTCCATTAACACCCCATTTAACACACAACAAATCCTCCTATAAATAGCTGGCAGGTGGTTTGCAACAACAACAACGCACAATACATTCCTCACGAATTTCTTGAGCTAAAAACACCTAAAGCTACTCAGAAAACTTCCTTCTGTGTTCATACTTGGTTCTCGTTCGCTGGAACTCTTGTTTGTGTGCTCAAACATTAGTTCGTAGTCATCGTATCCTGGGAAACGATTGTTGCAACGCTCCTAGCACTGTGGGAGGCAACAAATACATTTTAAGGAAATCGTGCGTAGCACGAGCTTTGACTAATTCTGCTTCATCTCCTTTCTTGTTTTTCTTTAGTCATTTTATTTAATTAATTTATTTTAATTAATTTTCTTTATTTTCCGAAACACACCCAACACATTGATCATAAGTGCGATTTATCTTATTTTTAAACGTAAAAACGCAAAACTTAAATCAAAATAATGATGAAATGACCTTTTTAAAATCAGTGAAGGCATCAAATCGAGATAAGAAATTGCTTTTTATTGAACCTGTGTTAAAAATAGTGATAAACTTATAGTGAAGTGTAGTTGGTGTTGATATGTATATGCATATGAAGAATGACGTCCCTATAAATCAACTTTTCTTTTTAAATTTTTATAATCCCCTCTAGTCCATTTATTTACAAAAAAAATAAGGGAGATTGTCCAGAATAAGAGTAAACGGAGTTTGGAATTTCAAAATAGAACTACTATGTTTTTATTTTCGAAATAGGACTAATATGGCAGTATTTACTGCCATCTCGTAGGCATGACTGCCAAATAGTTGCAGTACAGTGTATTTAACATGGCAGTATCTATTATAATTAATGTCAGTATTTTTCAATCATGACAATATTTTTCATACATATTTAACAACTCCTATTTCGAGAAGAAAAACATATTAGTCATATTTTGGAATTCCAAACATCTTTTACTCCTGTTGTGGTTTATTCCTTCAACTCGTAGGCCCAACACGTAACATAAGGATCTCGAGTGGAAGGTTTAGTAAGTTAGATGAAGAAACGAGCAAGAAAGGCCCAATAAGGAGTGTTTATTCACTGAAATGATTACAGAGCCGAGGAAGTCGTTCGTACAATGTTAGGGTATGGGCTGATACAATTGCTATAATGCTAGAGTGCTAAAATGTCAACCCTTTACAGTGAAATAAATGTCTTTATTTATACTACCAAGGGGTAGTTGAATGCGTTGACGTGGCTGGCTGTGGACGGCACGATCCCAACCACCAAATCTTCTGCATTAAATGCGCTTCGCGCCAAGATCTTGGATTCCCGACAAGGGATGGGGATGTTCGTCCCCGTGCACTTGCTTCCTGTCTCCTGCCGGAGTTTCGGCATCCTGTCAAGGGATGGGGATGTTCGTCCCCATGCGTTTGCCTCCTGTTTCCTGCTGGACCCGGAGTCCCCCAAGACGAGCATCTTGAGCTATTCTTGGGCCAGGATACCTACTGACAATAAGGTACGTACGTCCCCTGACCCTTGGTGCTGAAGCTTGACCCTCTTCGGGACGAACCTCTTTCCGAACCAGCAGCAGATAACCCATCGTCTTGGGCCTCCAACAGAACGTTCGTAGGAGGTCCCTGTGGGCCTTCTGGGGACGTTCGTATGAGGCCCTTATGGTTTGATGGGTCGGCCCTTGTTGGTCCATTAATCCAACACAAATCCCCCACTTCTGATGTTCCAAGCGTGCACGGGACATGAGGAAGTAAAAATGCTCCCGTCGTATCGCCCTAAGCTGATGTCCCCGACGTGACAGTTGTCTTTGTTGCTGCTGTTCATGGGGCTCTAGGTGACGGTTATGCAGGCCGGTTCAACTTCCGATGAATGGTAATCATTACGCGCCTGTTCGTTCCCACCCGGCATGTGTCCATGGGTACGCTCCTCGCCATGTGTCACTCGCGGGTTGGTCAGCGGAGAGGCATTTCCTCCTTTAAATACTGGATTTCCTATCGAGATTAGGGTTTTCAATCCTCTACTTTTTTCCTCAATTGTTTCGGCGTTCTTCTGCAAGTGCTCTCCGGTTCCCTTGCCCGCCTGCGTTTCCAAGTTGTAAGGTAATTTTAACTTTGATCTCTTCTTCCCTTTTCTTTTAACTCCTTCCATGGCCTGCTCCATGGAGATATCCTCTGAATCGGGCTCCGGATCTGGTTCTTCCACCGGCTCCTCCTCTGCTTCGGATTCTGGGTCCCGTTCCTCGGGGGAAACATGTATTTCCGGTCATTCTGGCGCCTCCACAGTGGTGGGACATGTCGCGGCGGACAAAGCTGTTCCCAGAGGTGCGGGAGAAGAAGCTGATGTGGACGTTGCTCCTGAAATCGCTCAGATAGTGGGGGCCCAACCAAATCTGGGGGCAAATCACCCTACCGACTACGACTCTGGAGATGAGGTCGTCGAAGGGGATGATCTGCAGGTGTTTGATCTAGGCGTCCCCGTGGACATTCCCCGACACATCGTGCTTATCCACAACGTTGCCAGGATTGAGCATGCCTTCTCAAGTCGGGCCTTAAAGGAGCTGCAGACCCTCCTTCCCCCGCCGTTCACCTATAGTCTCCGCGGTGCGGATAATCTCTTTAGGAGACGCCCGGGGATGATTATGGTGCACATGGATTCCATCAAGGCCGGATTACGCTTCCCTCTTCATCAGTTCTACCTTGATTTCTTCTGATGTTTCAACTGTTAGGAAATTGTTGTAACGTACCTCGAAAGTACGGCAACGGAAGTTTAAAATTTTCCCAAACAGATCTTCCCTGATTATGACAAAATAACGTATATGATAATAATAACAGATCTGAGTTAGAACTTACAGATCTTCCAGCCTAGCGGTGATAATCCTTGACCTTTGGTATCCACGTGATTTCTCCTTTCCGAAAGAACGGTTAGATCTCCCTAAGAGAAAGGCTAGGAAATCTCTTCGCAGAGAATTAAACTGGTAATACTGAATCTGAAAACTGGTCTATTAATTATGAAGGAGGAGGGTGTATTTATACTAGTTGTAAACTAGTTTCCTAATCACAATCAAAGTCTTACTCATTAATGAGTTATAGTCCTATCAGGACTAATACATCATTATTAATTAAATAAGTTGGATAAACATAATAATAATAATAATAATAATAATAATAATAATAATAATAATAATAATAATAATAATAACAATAGAGAAGTGGTTGCACGCCACTCCCTATATGTTTTTATTATTATTTAGTTTATTTTATTTTCCTTTTTAATTCCAAATCAATAGAAGAAAATACCAACTTTATTTAATAATAAATACACCTTAATTAGGTATAATAAATCTAATTTATCACACTTAATTTATTCTATCAAATAGAACTCTCCTTCAACATTATGAATTAAATATAGTTTAATCCAACTAATATTTAATCCATTTCAGTATTACAAATTAAATATTATTTAATCCAATTAATATTTAATTCCTTCTAACAATTCAATCGGAAGGTATAATCACTTGTTGTGTGACCCATAGGGCCTTATATATTAAGCACTAATCAAATTAAGGTCTTAGCAGAATCCCTAGACGATTTACCTGACAATCTTAATATATAAGGACGTTTGCAAGGACTATTCAAACTCCCTGTAATATAGAGCTCATAGTGATACGGTCCTTTCATTCAACGAACATTCAACTAAGTCTAGAACTTGATATTGTGTCTATTCCAATAACTTAGTCTCTATCTCTCAATCTTTCTAGATGATCCATAATGATCATATTCGATATCCAAAACGAATATATCTTTGCATTGGCCAATGACTTTATGATCCATCTAGATATGAGAAGTAGAATGTTCTCTCTTAATCTATTATGAGGAATGAATTCTTTCTTGGCTCAACTACTACTCCATGTGCTTCGTGATGCACCCAACACATGCCGTATCTACCCCGATTGGAGTGCAAGCGTTGGTCATGGTCAAAGTACATTACTCCGCACATGTAGTACGTATTGACCTCAAGTCGGAGGACTATTACACTACTCTATACGCCGATAATCCCATAGACACATGAATAGAACTTATCAAATGGTTTCTCGGTGGGTATGCCAATATTCTCTAAAATATCTATGTGACCATCATGAATTACATGAAATCATAGTTGTGAGATCAACTATACTTTCTAAAAGTATGATGCAATCCACATACCAATCTTATCACATATCATCAATATCTCATTCTTGATGATCATTGATTGGGGCTATTTTAGAACCTTATGTTATATCATATAAGCTCCCACTTACTTATTGACAACATAAGTCCAAGGGAACACAATTATGAATAAGATATTGACAATCGAAATACTTAATCATCGATGTGTAATACCGTATATATCAAATATATAAAACTGAATGTGATCAAGTACATATATCTCTAAAAAGTGATTGTCGCTAGGACATATATACTAACATCAACGTCATCCTAGCCCAGTTCATGTCGAACTCATATCGGCTCGTCTTTGCATTCATTATCCGTTGCCACAAAAAGGGGTTGGCTCCGAGCCTGGATCTCTTCCACCATTTCTTCCAGGTTGCTCCCCAAAATGCTGACGGATTCCTGAGCATGGCCGCCCGTCCTCGCTGGAAGCTTTTTTACGGCGCTCCGACCTCCATCCATGACTGGAAGAACCGTTTCTACTTCTTACGTTACTCGGATGACCGGCTCCCCGTGAGGTGGAATGGATTCCCCCCGAAGATCAAACCACCTGAGCTGACCGCGGAATTGAAGGATTCTGTCGAGAAGTTGCAGCTGGGCGGCGTCTCAGACTTGAGGGGTTCCCAGATCATCCAGGCACTCTCCGACGCAGGGATAGGTACCGCCTGTTATCCCTGGATTAGTATTCCCTCGTGACTTATTCTGCGGGCCCGGGCGGTCCAGTCCTTGAGGTGAGTGCCCTTGAGATTAGTGCCGCCCGGTTCTGACATTCTTGTTTCTTTTTTCAGCCCCCCCCCCCCCCAAGAACGGATGGAGGACACTGTCATGATGGTTCGTCGTGAGGCCAAGGCAGCCAAGAAGCGTGTTTCGTTGGAGGCGAGACGAAGTGTCACGCCCCAGACCTACCCGAACACGTCAACAACCCATCGTACAGTACGAATAGTCGACTGTAGTCCAACACATCCATACTATACAAGGCGTCTTGAATACCATTCACACATAGTACATCCATAAACAAACATAATGTAAAACATTCATTTAAAACAGTGGAAACATTTAATACAAGTGTTTATGTCACACTTTGGCAAACATGGGCATACAAGCCCCCAAATAATTATTCAAAAATAATATCCATGAGCATTTGTTTAAATGTTTTTAAAACAGAAACGAAGGAAGCACGAACCACGCCTTCCTTCCTTGGCTCTCCCGAAGCAACGCACACTGGTAGCAAGCTCAACGCCTACCTGAAACTGTGAGGTGGCCTCCCCGTGAAGGGGAGGTCGGTACTTGGAAGCATTTGACAAGTACAATGACAACTATATCGAGTATAATCAACGTTTTAATTTCTAAGACCCTCAAAATAGGGTGATATCATAATATAATTAATAATTTATATTTCCCACTTATTATCTCTATAATAAGTAAATTCATTTATTTGTCGGCACACGACCCTTCATATATATTCCCTTTCATTTAGCATTTGTACAAACCAACCTGTGGGTCTTATTATTTCTACGGGATTTGCTACCGCTGTTCGAGACATCACGGGGCTCTCGGTTCGGACTTCAACATCCCGCCTCTGGACTCATACCCATCATCCCATAGGAAGGTAAGGCCCTTCGGGGTCCTATCTTATGTTTTACCGCTGTCGGAGCCTAGTTAGGTCTCCGTTCGGATTCCACCCTAACCCGTGATCACGATGCAAGTCCATGCTATCCAACCCCGCTCTCTAGATTCGGGAAGGGCAATGGTCCTTACTTATTCCCATAATTCAACCGGCTATCCCCCAAGGACTACCTAACACGCTCGTAGGCCAATCCTATACCTAGGATTCATTTATTATTCACTATACCTTGGGTATCCTTTGAGGCCTACCCCTAGTATAACTTAAAGTTCATACCTTTCTACCTTAAAGCATCTCTTAAGACTACTTAAGGCATATCATTTCACAATCCAACCTTAGGATCAATTCTAACAACATTTCACTTTATTGCCCAACTAGTATATTAATACTAATCCAATTAATTCCAACAAAACCAAGTTCTCCATTCATGGTCATTTATAAAATGCCCAACTGATTTTCCATTGAAAATAGCATCTTTAAGTCAATATACAAAATATCACTTTTAATCATCCATATATCCTTATATGAAGTAAACAATATATTTCAACATACATTTCATAGTAATTTCCATCTATCAAGTCAACATACTCATAACACATGACCATACACAATTTATTCTTAAATTTGTACATCATGATCCCTTTTTATAGACAATAGTTTTCTTTTTCTTAGGCATTATTAATCATTAATAATCCATAAAAATGCATTTAATTACCTTAGGTAATCTCATGAAATTAACTCACTAATTATAAGCAATATACCCAGCCATCATCACCTTATGAAGTGCTTAACTAGATGCCTTTGCGAAGCCCTCCGATCAATCCCTGTTCTAGGCCGATTGAAACGAAAAATCTGGACAGCAGCCAAAAGTCAGCGGCTTTCGTGAAAGCCGGGCGGTGTTCGTCTGTCTACAACACGGGCAACCTGCTTATTCTTGGCGGTTTCTAGAGATTTCGACTCCTATCGATTCACCAACCCTCCTAAGTTAAATGCCACCACTTTATATCAATATTCTACACTTTTAAACGTGTAGAACTTCATGTTTAATCCACCATATGATATCTTGAAAATCATACCATATTAAACTAGTTATTGAACACTAAATGAGTTCTTACCTCAATCCTAGCTCTTTCTTCTTGGATTCCTTCCTTGTTTCTAAGACTTTGAGGGAAGGCTTTCCTAGTAAGTCCTCGTTTTCCTTCTGCACGTTGCCATGACCTCAACTGTCCCCACGTTTGCTTCCCGTAAGCGTTCTGAGGGGTAGTATGATGATGGCTGTTATTCTGGTGATGACCTCATGGTCTATAGGCATGGGATGCCACCTCGGCCTCCTTGTTACTCTCTTAATTTTAACAACGTTTGGCATCAACGCCAACGTCTGTTATCTCGTGAGAGGGGCCTGATCCCCCAGCTGTTTCCTCCCCTCCGAGGTTGGGACACACGGTCCATCTGTCATCCCATGCAGCATTTGCCCGGTCATGTGGTTGTCCATTTGGATTCCATGCTTGCCGGGTTTCTTTTCCCCTTGCAATCTTTCCACATTTCTTTGTTTAGGGGTCTTGTCATAGCCCCGACGCAGCTCGTCCCGAACTCCCATCGGGTCATAGCTAGCTTCATCATCCGCTGCCACGATGCGGGAGTCGCCCCTTCTGTGAAGTTGTTTCTGCATTTCTTCCAGCTTTCTCCCAGTGGGCAAACGGGTTATCTCAACATTGTGGCCCGTCAGTGGAGGGTCCTCTTCTCCAATAACCCCTCAAATCTGAACGGCTGGGAGGAGAGGTTCTTCTTTGTCGAGGTTGGGTCCCCTCTGTCATTTTCTGACCGGTGGAATGCCTACCCGGTCAAATTTGAGCCTCCGACTCTGAGTTCTACCGAGCTGGAGCAGATCGCCCGCATTGCTGGCTCGGGGGTCCAAAACCTGCGTTTGCTTGTGAATGACACCAATCTGAACAAGGTTGGCATAAGTACGTATCTATCTCAGCCCGGGTTTTGGACCTTCTAACCGTCATTTAAACATGCTTCTGATTGTTGTGTTCTTCTTATGCAAGTCTTTTCCCTAAGTCCCCTCACATGGCCTCCTGCAACGCCATTCCTTCGTCCTTGCGTTTGGTGGGAAACGGGTTTGTCCTTTTGAGGATTCCCCAGTTCTTCGTTTCTCCACTCGCTCGTCGTACCTGCTCTTGGCCTGGTCCTTTGTGTAACACTTGAGATTTAATTTAAACGGATTAATAGTACTACTCATACCAACAAGGTGCATCTCCTTTTAAGGGAGCTCATTAGCCAAGAACTCCAAAGTTAAGCGTGCTTGCACGGGAGTAGTCTTGGGATGGGTGACCCCCTGGGAAGTTTCTCAGGGCGCGCACGAGTGAGGACAAAGTGCGCGGAAAAGGCTAGTGGCGGTTTGTGAGGACAGTACTAGAGGTCAGAAGTAACTACCTCGGGGCCTACGGGGCCGGGGTGTTACAGGTGGTATCAGAGCAACCCTGCGACAGTGTGCTGATCCGTTGGATATCGGGCGGGCACTTAGCAGGGGAAAAGATTCTGGGATATGATTGAGATTGGTTTATGGGCGCAACGAGGACGTTGCGTTCCTAAGTGGGGGTGATTGTAACACTTGAGATTTAATTTAAACGGATTAATAGTACTACTCATACCAACAAGGTGCATCTCCTTTTAAGGGAGCTCATTAGCCAAGAACTCCAAAGTTAAGCGTGCTTGCACGGGAGTAGTCTTGGGATGGGTGACCCCCTGGGAAGTTTCTCAGGGCGTGCACGAGTGAGGACAAAGTGCGCGGAAAAGGCTAGTGGCGGTTTGTGAGGACAGTACTAGAGGTCAGAAGTAACTACCTCGGGGCCTACGGGGCCGGGGTGTTACACTTTGGATCCTGGGCTGAGCTCGGCCGCGATTTTGATGGGAAACAAGTTTATCCTTTTGAGGATTCCCCAGTTCTTCGTTTCGCCACCCGCTCGTCGTACCTGCCCTTGGATTGGTCATTTGGATCCTGGGCTAGGCTCGACCGCGATTTTGATGGGAAACGGGTTTATCCTTTTGAGGATTCCCCATTCTTTGTTTCACCTATCCGCTCGTCGTACCTGCTCTTGGCCTGATCCTTTGGATCCTGGGCTGAGCTCGGCCGCGATTTTGATGGGAAACATGTTTATCCTTTTGAGGATTCCCCAATTCTTCGGGAGTTATGTCTCCCTCTTCCCTTTTTTGGGTGGAAGGAATTTGAGTGAGCGCATTGATAGAATTTCTCCAGGTGTTCTACGTTCCATATGCCAATGAATCGGCCCTTCATGGTTTGGAGGAGGAACGTCCCCATGGAAAATTTCTTGTAGACCCTGTACGACCCTTCCCAGTTTTTGGCCATCTTACCACCTTCAAGCGGTTTACTCTTCTCTCGTTTCCGCAGCACCAGGTCCCCGATATGATTTCTTGAAAATCATACCATATTAAACTACTTATTGAACACTAAATGAGTTCTTACCTCAATCCTAGCTCTTTCTTCTTGGATTCCTTCCTTGTTGCTTAGAATTTGAGGTAAGGCTTTCCTAGCTCTCTCTTCCTTCTCTCTTGTGCGTATGGTGTGGAATGAAGGAGAGGATATCTTCTTCTCAATCAAATGGAGAGATATTTGTGGGAGTAAGACAAATGAGGGGTGTGGGTTTGTCTCCAATCACACCCTCATGCAATAGTCCGCCCAACCCCATGCTTGGCTGTCCCCGCCCTATTATTTGGGAGTTATTTGACTGGAAGAATACCCCAATTGGGTGTAAGAAGTCCCTCCTAATTATTCCTGCTATTTCTGGCAGGTTGGGTCAAAATAACGTTTGGGTTGTCCAGATATTTTCCCCAACCTCGGTTGGCATTTTATTGGGCTTCTATAATTATTATGACAATCCAATTAATTACTTAGTAGTCATTCTCAATACTATGGACCCAACAAATAATTTAACTAATCATTCATTAATTAAATATATCATTATTCTACACGAAATCATTCGCTATAAAAAATTCAAATACATACTGAAATTTTAAATTCAAGTACATCCGGGTGCAGTGTCACAAGTTCACCCCCCCCCCCCCCTTCACGGGAATTTCGACCCTGAAATTCACGAATGCTCATTCAAACAGAAACGCATATTGTTCCTTCATCGAGGCTTCGGTTTCCCAAGTTTCTTCTTCAACTCGGTCACTCTTCTAAAGGATTTTAACCATTGGAACTTTCTTGCTCCTTAGCTTCTTTACTTGCCTATCAAGTATTCTTACTTGTTGCACGACATAGTTCAAGTCTTCTCGTATTTCCACGGGTGGTTTCTCTAATACATGGGATGGATCTGGCATATACTTCTTAAGCATAGACACATGGAACACGTTATGTATCTTCTCCGATTCTGGAGTCAACTACAATCGGTATGCTATGGCACCGATTCTCTCAAGAATTACAAATGGCCCGATGTAGCGTGGGTTAAGTTTCCCTCGGCTCTGAAATCAGATGATTCCTTTCTAAGGTGAAACCTTCAAGAATACCTCATCTCCAACCTTAAACTCTAAGGTTCTTCAGCGCTTATCATCATAGCTCTTTTGTCTATCATGGGCCGCCTTAAGTCTCTCACGAATCATCTTTACCTTTGACTTGGTGATCTCCACCAATTCTGTGCTTTCAAGTTTGGTCATGCCAACCTCATCCCAACACAAAGGTGTACAACATCTCCTCTCATACAATGCCTCGTATGGAGGTATGCCTATACTCGCCTGATAACTGTTGTTATAGGCAAACTCCACAAGTGCCAAATGGTTATCCCAACTTCTCTGGAACTCCAATGCACAAGCTCTCAACATATCTTCCAAAATCCGTATAACTCTCTCAGATTGTCCATCCATCTGTGGATGAAAAGGTGTGCTAAACTTCAATCTGGTTCCCATAGATTCTTAGAAC